>CM060248.1:53181492-53566492 GCA_030684275.1 Acipenser oxyrinchus oxyrinchus | reverse complement strand
AAGCAAACTCGTTAAATTTGCAGACGACACAAAAATAGGAGGAGTGGCAAACACTGTTGCAGCAGCAACGGTCATTCAAAATGATCTAGACAACATTCAGAACTGGACAGACACATGGCAAATGAAATTTAATAGAGAAAAGTGTAAAGTATTGCATGCAGGCAATAAAAATGTGCATTATAAATTTCATATGGGAGATACTGAAATTGAAGAAGGGAACTATGAAAAAGACCTAGGAGTTTATGTTGACTCAGAAATGTCTTCCTCTAGACAATGTGGGGAAGCTATAAAAAAGGCCAACAAGATGCTCGGATATATTGTGAGGAGTGTTGAATTTAAATCAAAGGAAGTAATGTTAAAACTTTACAATGCATTAGTAAAACCTCACCTAGAATATTGTGTTCAGTTCTGGTCACCTACGAAAAGGATATTGCTGCTCTAGAAAGAGTGCAAAGAAGAGCAACCAGAATTATCCCGGTTTTAAAAGGCATGTCATATGCAGACAGGCTAAAAGAATTGAATCTATTCAGTCTTGAACAAAGAAGACTATGCAGTGGATCTGATCCAAACATTCAAAATCCTAAAAGGTATAGACAATGTCGAGCCAGGGGACTTCTTTGACCTGAAAAAAGAAACAAGGACCAGAGGTCACAAATGGAGATTAGATAAAGGGGCATTCAGAACAGAAAATAGGAGGCACTTTTACACAGAGAATTGTGAGGGTCTGGAACCAACTCCCCAGTAATGTTGTTGAAGCTGACACCCTGAGGTCCTTCAAGAAGCTGCTTGATGAGATTCTGGGATCAATAAGCTACTAACAACCAAACGAGCAAGATGGGCTTAATGGCCTCCTCTCGTTTGTAAACTTTCTTATGTTCTTATGTTCTTATGTACAAATTGACTAAAACTTGCCATAATACAGTCTGTATTAGTTTGACGTACTAGCCCTGCCCGTGTATGCTTTGTGGTGTCATTTTGTAGTCCACAGGACCGATGTCCTGGCCAAAGGCCTTATAAAACTACATGTCCCAGAAGCCTCTAGGGCTGAGTTGGAAACACATGGGTGTATTTAATGGGTGTATTTAGTGGGAGTGTTTAACACTAAAACCACCACAGCAGTCATTTTGACGGTTTGCAAATTTAAATTACTCTGCATGTCTGAAAGTTAGGCAGTTGTCCATTTATGACTTTTTCTAAATAAAACCTGACGGTGTTTGAAGAAAATAAGGAAGTTATAATATCGCCCACCTGGAACCACCAAAGCAGTAATTTTGACTGCCTTTTACAATACATGTTTTTATTTTGAATATAGCCTGCAATATTCTATTTTTTTATATAGAAGCCTGTTGTTATCTCTACCCCCACTGAGCTTACTTCTGCAGTGTCACCAGCTTTGCCTGTATCGTCTCCTGCAGCAGCTGCAGGTGTGCCAGCCATGCCAACCTCTTCACTCGCAGCAGTACCAAGGACAGCGTCTCCAGCTGCATCGCCAGCACAAACAGGCTTTCAGGAAACTGGGAAGGATGGCACTATTTGGTTGTAACAGTGAACAAAGCATGAAGAGTGTTTCCACCATCTGCGCAAAACTTGCAACCACAGCTGTACTCCAGTGCAATTTTGAAACACAATGACTGTGCTACGCTAACTGTTTACAAGTGCAAGCCGAAAAAGAATGTAATTATTGTCAGCTCCCTTCATACGTCAGATGCCATTGGGACTGTTGGCTAGAAAGAAATGGACACCGTGGATTTCTACAACGACACAAAGTATGGTGTGGATGTGTTAGACCAGATGGCACGTCAGTACTCAGTGAAAGCCAGTTCTCACCGGTGGCCAGTTGCTGTATTTTACAATGTACTGGACCTGGCAGCCATCAATTCCTTCTTTTTGAACAAGGAATGCACCGGGGACAATATCAGTAGGAGAGATTTCATCTTGAAGCTAGCCACAGAGCTTTAGCAGAAACATTTCAATCAGAAAACTGCAAAGCAGCAAACAAATGCAAATTAACCTGGATTCAGTGCTGCACCCAGTGACACATGCAAGAGAAAACAATGCCAGGTAGCTAAATGCAATAAAAATAAAACTTCTACTATCTGTGCCCAGTGTGAAAGAGCAGTATGTGGTAAATGCACAGGAAAAGTTGAGAAGTTTGTATGTACATATACCTGTTTACACACCTAGTTTCTTTTTATGTTTAATTGTTCATTTAAATGTGGCTCTGCAGATGTTATGATGTGCTTGAATAAAACTTTTGAGTTGTATCCGATAGTTTGTCTTTCATTTTAATTCTGATGTTGTTTAAAATGTAACCGAAATAATGACTGCCAGCAATGGTTTTAGGCATCAGTATAATTGCGGCGGTTCTAGTGTTAATTCAGTTATTGTTTGAGGATTAGTAATTATTGTTATGCGCTTGTGTATATAAAGTTGTTATTTTGTCTGTATTGGGGTGGGTGTTCAGGAAGGAGGAACAGAGGCGAGAGAAAATGAAGGAAGAGAAAACGAAAACAAAAGTAAAAAGATAACTAAAAGAAACTGCACTGCTTACTTTTAATTTTAACGTGTATTCCTAATGTGATGTAAAAAAAGGAAAAAAAGCCTTTTTCCTTTGTCCTTTAATGCACATACAATATATTTTCCTTTCGGCATTGTCACCCTGGAGAACAGGCTCCATGGATCGGGGTGACAGTGCTATATAGGGGTACCATCAATAGCACCCATCACATTGGGGAAGCCAGCAACCTGGTAGAAGCCCATTTTCATGTCCTGTAAACCTGTCCTATGTGTGGGAAATGTAATATAATTCCCTGTGAGCTTTAGCAGGGCATGCAGTTGTATTATACACATGAGTAGCTACAGCGTTTAATGGCAGGGAGCCTGTGAATCCAACTAAACATAGGCTGGGAGAAATCCCAGTGCACTGGAAAAATGTGACACTGTTCTGATTTTACTTTGTACAAAGACTGAAGGGACACAAACCCCCCAAAAAAATAATGATATGCAAACACACACACACACAGAAGATATTGTAGATGCCGGCTGTATATGGGTTCAGCAGGAAGAAATAGGCAGACAACAGTGTGCAGTTGAAGCAGTGAAAGCTGCTATTTTTATTGACCTCCTTTTTGTCTCAATGTGTCTCTTTCTCTCTCACTGACTCTCATACTATACTCCCAACTCAACTCTCCTCAATTGGCACGCATCACTCACCCATTGGCCCATCAGTATCCCCTCGCATTCACACACACACACACACACACACACACACACACAGAAACACGCAGGCTGCTCAAGGAAAGAGGGAGAGCGATTAGCCAGCGAAAAATCCACAACAGCATAGAACGAAGCACAACAACACACAAACATCACACCAACACAGCAAATTCCCCACCCTGTCCCCAGTCCATTATTAAGTCCATATTTTCGCTGGTCGCTTGTGTTGCGGCTGCCCCACCATTACAATATGAATACAAGGTAGTTAAAAATGTATCGGAACCCTGGAAGTCTCGCTTACTCCCACGACAGACACAAACAAAAATATCTTTACGTACTTAATTGCAACTGGAAGAATAAATAACACATATTACTGCTATATGTGCAATCCTCTCTGTATAATCCTGCATAAAAAGGAAAGTAAGAAATCGACTATTACTTCTTAATTTCATACACTATAGCTGTTATTTTTATTTTTGTAAATTGCAGGTTATTAAATAGGTTGCATGAATGACATAGTTGAAAATAAATAGTTCATATTCTAAAGTTTTCTCCTTAAGGATTTTTATTAAAATGTAGCATTTTTTAATTTTATTTTAACTGTATACCATTTAATGTGTAAGCACAACTACCTAGAAAATCAATTATCATTTTTGGACTTTTTCCGTTCAAACAAATTTTCATAACCACGTGTGGCAAACTGGCCTGAGCGGTGACGTCATACCCGGAATAATCACACAGCACTGCGAGTGAATATTAAATGTTAATGTATTTGCTTGCGCGTTTTAATAAATAAAAAGATTTAACAAAACACTCAACAAAAGAAACGGTGCGGCGGCCAAAACAAATAGACAGACAAAAAACAAAAAACGGTGGACGAACCCCAAAACAAGTATTGTGCGAGTCCTCCCGCACGAGTACCATTTGTTTTGATTTTATAATTTATTTCTCTCTTCTCTCTCCCGTTCTCCACTGTGAACACACCAACCTGAGTGAGTGAAACGTGCACCTATATATACAGTTGTGCTGGGATTCAATTACTTATTA
Organism: Acipenser oxyrinchus oxyrinchus; assembly: GCA_030684275.1. Classification (NCBI taxonomy): domain Eukaryota; kingdom Metazoa; phylum Chordata; class Actinopteri; order Acipenseriformes; family Acipenseridae; genus Acipenser; species Acipenser oxyrinchus. The sequence continues at coordinate 53,562,229 of CM060248.1, read as the reverse complement.
ATTATTCACTTGAATCCCAGCACATGAACTAATTTGTGCACTCCCTGTGCTCACATACTAATACACATTGTATCTGCACGTGAAGTGATTGTGCAATCCCCGTGCCTAAATACATATTACAACACTCATGCTACATAGCCCAATTTATATTCCGTGCACCACTATATCCACATAAAACAGACAACATGAAACACACCACATACAACAAAAAACACAAAATGCGCACAGGGGCGGGGCACACTGCCACACCAAGTAATTCAGCAAGATGTATTTATTTCACGTTAGTGAATCAAACGAGCAAATCTGTTGAACTGATTCACTAAACTGAATGAATCAAACAAATCGAGTCAGTAAAAAGAATCGAACTACACATCATTAGTTTTTTTTATGCACCAATAGTTGATCACTTGCGTGCACTAAAATTAACATTCTTTAGTAAATACCATGTGAATACAGCTCATCTCATTATTCTGAGCTGGATGCTCATTTAAATACATCAGCATAAATTACCATAAAAATCACATATTCATTCTGATTACCATAGTGTGAAGCACTAAATTTCGTGCGCGCCATAATATGCCAAGTATCGCACGCGATGATGAATACAATTGCAATAGTAAATACAGAAATCATGAACATGCACACTAATTGCAATTATGGTACACCATAATGTTTAGTGCCCTTTCGTAAATGAGGCCATGTCAGGATGTGAGGGGTGTGGTGTGGGTGGTGACATCAGAACCAGGAAGCAGTACACAATTACACTGAAATACGGGGCCAAAACTGCAGTAGCTTTATTAATTATAAACAAAAATAAAACAAAACACTTTCAAAATACAAAAGGAAAATGCATGTGGGCCAAAACAACATAAAGCGAAAATAAACTGTAACAAACAAGTACCTACAAGTTGGTAGCAATTGTATATTTTGATTCTTCTCTTATTTTATCTCTTCCAAACTCTTCCTACGCTCTCTCCACATGCTCTGACAGCGAGACCTTATATACCAGGTGGTCAGGACCTAATGAGACAATTGGCAATCACTTATCTCCCGACCACCTGCATTCCAAACATGCAGGCAGGGAGAGGAAATTAACCCTCTCCCTACCGAAACAAACAAAGTGATGGACGGCTTTCACCCGTCTGCACACACAAATACAAATCATTAAAAACAATAATACATATTTAAATAATACACGATTGCGAACCAAACAATAATAAATCATAACAATAATAACAACAAATCACAATAATAAAGCCAATACAGATAGTTATATTATCAAAACAAAACAGCCATAATTATAATGAAAATAATAGTAATAATACCAATGTTATACTGCACGTTTATACAAAGGGGCGGGGCTCCCTGTCACAGGCCCTATGGGTACAAGTGCCTGTTAAGATACAATAGACTACTTTGTACATATAGCATTTTTTTAAACTGATGCCATATAATGTTATCTTAAACATTAAAATAAAATGACAAAACCTTTGCATCCTTGCAAATGTTTAGTTAATAAAACCTACTTATGATTGAATAGTTTATTCTCGAAAGAAGTCAAGATAGTGTTGCAGTTTAAATGCAATGGCTAATTTATACCGAAAACACCACTCACAAGTACTCAAGATACTAAGCCTGTGTTATATTTTAAAAACACAAATACATAGTTTCAATACTAATGAGTAAATTACTCACAGACTTAACAGGCACGTGTTTAATTTACTCAAAACAATGGCAGCAAATTCATGTGACTTACATTGAATATTTAATATTATTTATTTGCTTTTAATATTATTTATTTGCTTTTTGGCCAATGATGACAGTTAATACATTTTCATCAGATTGGGGTGGGGGGTGTTGTGAGAGACAGACCTTTTTGTTTCTTGAATAACTTATATGCTATCATGTCCAAAATGTCCATATGCACACAGCACAGTTGTACATCATTATAGCATATAATGGATATTATTATTATTATTATTATTATTATTATTTATCTCTTAGCCGACGCCCTTATCTAGGGCGACTTACAATTGTTACAAGATATCACATTATTTTTACATACAATTACCCATTTATACAGGTGGGCTTTTACTGGAGCAATCTAGGTAAAGTACCTTGCTCAAGGGTACAGCAGCAGTGTCCCCCACCTGGGATTGAACCCACGACCCTCTGGTCAAGAGTCCAAAACCCTAACCACTACACACTGCTGCCCCCAAAGCACCAAGAGCAGCAAGGTTCAATACCATCAGTCAGACTTTCTATTGAGTCAAACATTGCCATGGAAGTCAATTTCATTGGAACGTCCATCTGATCATGATAACTATGATTCTTATAACTTATGTTGGTGCCCCAAAATTATGCGAACATAGAATGCCAATATGCACAGTGGCAAGATTAGACAGATTGTACTATGTATTTGGTTACTTTTTCTTTAAGTAAGTACTTTCTTAAAAATTTTGTGTTGTTTACACTTGAGTCTATAGTTGTTTTTGAAAGTACTTCAGCATGATATAATGCCCATTTTATATTTGTTTGTTTTAAATATGTTGTGAAATTGTTTTTTAAATGTGAATCTTCCAAGAGCTGTATAAGAGCAACTTCAAAGCTGTCTTTAAAAAAGGACCTGTGTGGCGGTGTGGCGGTTATGTTGCGTGAGGTGTGTTATTGTTGGTGGGGATATCGTGGTGCATGGGGTATAAATTGGGTTATGTAGCATGTGACTTAAACTGTATATTTGTATTTAGGCACGGGGATTGCACAAACACTTCATGTGCCGATAAAATGTGTATTACGATGTGAACACGGGGAGTGCACAAATTAGTCCACTTGCTGGGATTCAAGTGAATGATTAATTAGCAATTGAATCCCAGCGGCGGAACGAGGCTCAGGAGGTAAAGCAAAGCAAAATAAAGCTTAGAATAACAATTGCTACGCATGCTAGTTTAGACCCGCACGATACTTGTTTGTTCCGTGTCTGTATGTTTTTTTTGTCTTTTTGGCCAACGTGCACATCAGCGCATTTATTCATATCCCAGCACTGCTGTCTGTGTTCACTGTCTTCCGGGTCTGATGTCACCACCAGCCATCCGTGTCACATATGGTGTCCTGCGTGGGATAAACAATGCCTCCACGAGTCAGACCAGCAAAATACTGCAGGTTTTTTTTTTTTTAGATTGAAAATAAAAATAAAAAGGAAAAAGGATTATAAATAAATGTAAAAAATAAATGTAAAAAAATGGGGAGAAAGAGCCAAATGAAGGTGGGACAACAGCAGCGCAGGGCTGGTCGCAAGTCCCGCTGCATCTCTGCCACGCTGGACGTATGCCTCACCTGCCTAAAAGGTGAGGAATGGTGCTTTACCTTTGGTGAGGTTGGACACATAGCACCCGACCAACCCCCTCCATGGCAGGAGGTGGAACTGGCACCACAGGCACAGCATGGGGGCTGCAGGGACGGCTACTTTCGCCTTGTCGAGGCCTCGAGTTGGTGCCCTTCCCGTCACTGCCTCTGCCCCAGAGAAAAGGAGGAGAAACAACCGGAGGGCAGCTGGGAGGCCTACCTCAGTGCTCTCAAGGCCTTGACCATGTGCCGTGCCTGTGGGGAGTAGGGCCACTTAGTGGTCAACTGCCCCCTCCTCCAGGAAGAACAAGAAAAGGCGCATCAGGTCCTGTCTCCAGCGCGAGAGGGAGAAGCCCCACTGTCTCCAGTGTGTGAGGGAGAGCCGCACCAGTGTCCAGTGGCCGACGGAGAGCCGCACCAGTCTCCAGTGACCGAGGGAGAAACGCATCAGTCTCCAGTGACTGAGGGAGAGCCACACCAGTCTCCAGAGATAGGAGACTACCTGCTTCTCCCGCCTCCACCACTAGAGGGAGATTACCTGCTCGCCCTCGCCTGGGAGGCCAGCTCGCCGCCTGGGAGGCCAGCTCGCCATCGCCTGGGGATGCTTGTTCGCCATCGCCTGGGGATGGTTGTTCGCCATCGCCTGGGGATGCCGGTTCGCCATCGCCCAGGGAGGCCTTCAGCCTGCTTGTCATCACCAGGGGCTTTGTTGTATCCAGCAGCAGCAGTTGCACTGCCAGAAATTCTGTGACCAGAGCCCAAGAAAAGGGAACTGCCGGTTACAGAGAAGGGAGACTGCTGCACACAAGGGGGGAGATATTTGAATGCTTGTAACTACATCAGCTGGTTGAAGTAATTAATGAAGTAAGTGTTCAGAGCTGTGGTAGATTGAAGTGAATTTTGAGTGTAAACTGGTCAGCGATTAAACAAAATAGCGATTGGTAAGTAAATTTGAATTCTTGTTTGCTGATGTAAATACATCAGCTGGTTGAAGTAATTTATTTTCTAAAGTGTTAGATTGTGGTAGATTGAATTGAACTTTCATAGCGTGTAAACTGGACCAGCTGTAGACCTGCAGGACAGTATAAATTGGCAAACAGTGTCTTAGAACGCCAGCCAGTCTAAGGGCCACACGTCCAAGGACAGTCTGAGCTGTGGCAGTCAGAGCGAGGACAGTTAGAGTGAGGACCGTTTCCTAATCTCTCCCAATGGCTACTAGAGTCCTCATCCCTACTCTGACACCTAACGCCTCGATCCCTTGGACAAAGAATGCTCACTCTTTCTCCTCTCCTAGAATGAACACTGGTAAGTACCTGCTGCAGATACCATTACTAACTCTTTCTCCCCCGACGCTTCCTGCTACAAATTTGAAAATCTCCTTTTTACAATTGTCATTTTCTGACTAACAAATCTCTGCTTATAACTGATGAACTTATAACTGATGCCAAGCTTGATCTTCTCTGTCTAGCTGAAACCTGGCACTCTGTAAACAACATGCACTAGCTGCATCTAGCCACCCTAAATTGTTACTCCCTTTGCCAGCCTTTTCTTCATTTGAGCATCTCGCCATCAAGCTCCCCTCTCCCATGTCCCTCACCCTTGCTATTATCTACCGTCCACCTAAGAATAACTGCTTTTATTACTGAGTTTTCGGAATTCCTCTCCCTCGTCTGCACTTATACTGACAAAATCCTACTCCTAGGTGACTTCAACATTCATGTTGACTTGCCTTCTTCCCTCCTAGTGACCGACTTCAGCATGCTCCTGGATTGTCTTGGGCTCTCTCAATCTATCAACGTCCCCACTCACACCCGAGGACACCCTGGATCTGCTCAGCATCAGGGGTCTTGACCTCTCCAATCTCTCCGACTCAGATATCTCTCTCTCTGACCATTTCTTAATCACTGCTAATATTAATCTTCCTGCTCCATCCTCCGCTACTAGTACTGTTATTTTCTTCCATCCCAAGAATCTGCTGAATCCTCTGAAGCTCTCGGAATGTGTATCTTCATCCCCTTTAACTAGTACTCTCCCGTCCTCAGTTGATGATGTGGTGACCCTCTACAACGCCACCCTTAACTCAGATCACCGACACTGTTGCCCCGCTTACAACCAGAACCATCAAGAAAGATTGAAACTGCCCATGGTACACCCTTGAACCTCAACTGCTTAAATCTGCCTGCCGCAAGCTTGTGCGCAAGTGGAGGTCGTCTGGACTAACAGATCACAGAGAGATCTGGACCAACCATCTCCAAATCCTACTTCCAGCCACCGATAGATCCATCTCCTGTTCATCCTCCTCTTTAACCTGTCATGATTTCTCCTCTTTCTTTCTGAACTAAATCAACAACATCTATTCTACACTCTCCCATCACAAATGCAGTTTAATACTTGACCAACAGGAATGGACAGTATACATTTGGCTTATAGGCTACTCATGATAATACGATTTAATGGTATAATGCAAAATGTGTTGCTTGTTCCTTGAAATTCGTATTAACGATAATTGACTGTCCTGCTAGAAGTATCATAACTCATCAATGCTCCACCATGATCTATTATGTGTTGTCTAGGATGCCAAGTATATAATAATAATAATAATAATAATAATAATAATAATAATAATAATAATAATCATTAACTGGTAGTTTCAATTATAAATTTTTCATTCGCATTACACCAATGTGTGCAATGCAGCAGCAAGATTTATTTTGTGCACTAGGTGGTCATTTGATTTTACTGCTGTACTGTATACTGTATAGGCATACTGTACAGATTTATATATTTTTTCATAATGTAATGTGTAGCCTACTGTGATCCCTAATGTGACCCCAAGGTGTAGTAGGTCTTGTAGTAAACCACAGATGGGAGACTTGAGTTGCAGTTCAACAACACTCTTGGTGTTCTTTATTTATTTATTTTAATTCACTATAACAAAACACACAAACAAAACAAAAGCCTAACTCCGGCAAGGAGTGCTAACTTAACTTTCATAAGGAAGCCCTGTCTAACCACGGGACAGCTAGCCGTTTACCCATAACGAAAACAAATATTAAACTTAATTTCTTCAACAACGCGTTTGTTATCTTTTGTTTTTCTTTACAGCTCCACACACATGTACCCTTCTTCCCTACACCTCTCCCAGACGGGTTGAACCTGTCCCTTTTTAAAGGGCTTGTAATTACCTGATTTAAGTCTACCTGCCAACAATAAATCAATTAACTGGGCCAACAAGCCAAACCCTGTGGCCTTCTGGGCAATGTAGTTTCTTCCTGACTCCCTTGTAGTCAGGCCAATACCTCTAGTGGTTGTACAGTGAAATCACAGGGCATAAAGCTCTTTCCACCCTCAAGCTTATACAGTGCCCTTGAATGACTTTATTACACCTACCCAAAACACATTAGTTTTATTTCAGTGCAATGATTTATACATTTAAAATACATTAAGCACTATAAATGTATGTGTGTCAGACAAATATGCCTGGTTTAGCGAGAGGCTACTCCTGTATGATTATGAAAAGCTTTTTGATAGCATTTTATATTTGGGGGTGAAGGTGAGGGCCCCACTATAGATACTGCCTTTCATTTTCATATATTATAACAATATTAAAATAGGTAAAAATGAAGATGGAACAGAATGCATTGTACAGATGACGTTTACATTTAACAAATACAATGTTATTTTGATTCTTGCACCCTTGCATGTGCAGGCGTTAACCTTCGGGCACCCTTTGCTGCAGCAAACCACAGCTCAACTCCTGCTAATTATTTGAACAATGTCTTACGACTCTCGCAATGTACGCTAGAGATCTCGCTATGAAGACGCAACAAATATTTAAATTAGTATATTGCGGCTCTTTTCATTAACATATCTTCTCTTAGTACATACAACAACATTTCCACTTTGTTAAGTGTTGTTTGCGCTGCGACCTGCCCATCTTAGTACACCTACCCCCATGTCTTTAGTTACTCATTGTGGGTTTCAAAGCTATATGTTTTATTGCTCTAAACCGAAGTTTTGTATTACCTGAATGCTTAGGCTACAGCATGTAATTTATTCATGTTGGCAACACCATTATGTATCTTCCTTGACATTTTCAAGAGTTTATTCCTCTAGGAATTTAGATAGGAAATTAAACTCCTTTTTTTCCAATCATTTTAATCAAATCAGTCACAAAATATTGTTATAATTTTCAACTGTGTCATAAATGTTCCTGTAACATACTGACCAATTATACAACCATTTCATTTCACTGCAGATGGCTTTACAGAAAGCATATTATTTAACAGATTAATCTATTTCTAAAATCAATACCAGAGAGACTAAATGTATTGACAGTGGGAAGTGTTTTATATAACCTGATATTTACTCATCAGTGCACATTTTGCAGGCTTGAATCTCCAACACGGACCCTTACAATGGAGGCTCCAAAGGGGGTTGAAATTAGTGCTGATGCAGGGGACTTCAAGGCAACCTGTCGAAAAGAGATGCAGCTTGAGTCCACAGAGGGACAGGTGAGCTTGTCTAGTACATCAAGAGTTTATTTACAATTAATCTGCGAATAAATTAGAACAACCTTGTTTTTTTTGATATCGTGTTTAACATTTAAGCTAGTTGCTTAAGTAGATGCAACTCATGTAAAAAAGGCAAAGCATACCAATATTACAATAATTAGTGGTAGCTGAAAGGCTCTACCACCTATTCCGCGAATGGACGAGATATACTATTGCTTTGCTTTTCAAGCAGTAAATTATCTGCTTTTTATTTTTAACCCCTTGCAAAGACAGTGAAACAGTAAGACTATGACCCAAACAGACCCCAAAAAACACAAAAAAACAACTGAAATACCAACACAAAAACACCTTTAAAAAAAACTATGCTAGTCGTGTCATTTTTTTCTTTGGTAAAATAAAATTAGTTATTATTTGTTTATTTAGCAGACACCTTTATCCAAGGTGACTTACAGAGACTAGGGTGTGTGAACTATGCATCAGCTGCAGAGTCACTTACAATTACGTCTCACCCGAAAGACGGAGCACAAGGAGGTTAAGTGACTTGCTCAGGGTCACACAATGAGTCAGTGGCTGAGGTGGGATTTGAACCGGGGACCTTCTGGGTACAAGCCCTTTTCTTTAACCACTGGACCACAGAGATGTGTGTACACAGGCATAATGAATAACCTTTAAAAAAGCTTAAATCCTGAAATTAACCTAATATAAAGTAAAAGCAAATCTTTTTAAATAATGTTTATCTTTGGAAAGTCTAAAAGGCTTTAGCTTATTTAAAAAAAAAACAACAAACAGTTACTTCATGTTGTTACATACAAACTATTGTATGAAAATCTTTGAAGGTGTTTTTTTTTAATCAAAAATACAAGCCTGTGTTATAATGTTTACCATTTTCTTTTTCTTTTACAAAAAATGATACATAACTTAAATTAAGCACAAAGAGCCATATTCCTAAACCTTTCAGTGAGATTTTGCATTATGTTAAATTTTCCAAACCATTTGTAACTAATAAATTAGCAACTACATATTAAATCATAAAACAATATCCCACATTCACACCTACTGTATGTACTGCAGCTTCACAGCCTCTTGCTCTGTAAATTATCCTGCCACCATCATTTTGGGAAAGTCATTGAAATACAACCACATATCTGCTTCACAGTGTTGTATTGTCATCCAAGTTTAACCACATTATATATTATGTTCTTATTCATAGCATTTGCAGAGCTGCAACATAAGTCTTTAGAAATCCCTTTTACTGCACCTTTGGCTTTATCACACAGCTTCAATAGAAGGGATCTTGTATATATGTGTCTGTGGAGATATGCCATGTCAGGAAAGGAGACAGGATTACATTGTGTAATTGGGTTTCTTACTGTGGTATGTCTCTGCGCACATATCCCCACCTTTTTCTTTACTTGGTCAGAATTGGAAAAATGTCCAATAACAAAAAAAGTGAAAGCTGACAGTATAATCAGGATTTTAAAATAGCAATAATAAAGTGTGTTTATGTGCTTGTACTGTGGGCTAATTGGCTTCATCCTGTATGTGGTAGATATGCCTCGTAGCATGGAGAAACATTTTGACAAAGCTAAATATAGCAAGACTTTGTGTGGAGGGAATTCTTTTTTGCTGTAGTTGTACAACAATGTGCTGTACAGCTATGGCCAAAAGTTTTGCATGACACAGAATTGAGACATCATTTACAAAAAAAACAACATTTTTTTTTAGATATTTTATGTAACATCACGTAATCAAAGTAACTATAAAATGATATTGCAAAATTTACCGGAAGCCGTAATAGTAGTGCAGTATTTCATGTTAGATTTCAGACAAAGAGAAGGAGATGTGATACCTTTTATTGGATTAACTAAACAATAATTAATCACAAGTTTTTAAGATCTCAAAGGTCTGCCAATCTGATTTAGACTGAATATATACTGTGTTCTTAAATAGTAAATTTAGTATTATTTTATTATTTGTTTTGCAAAACAGAAATGTTATGTTTCATTTTCATTGCATTTGCACTTTTATTAAGTCTGTAATACAATCATGCATTTACGAGATTGTGCTTCAGTTAATTTGATTCCCGATAATGTATTTTTTCTTTCCTCTTTTACACAAAAACATGTGCTGCCCTCTCAAACTGACATGATACAGCACATTCCACTCACCCATGTAAACACAGTTTCATAACAGTGTACCTCAAACACTTCCATTTTTGTATGTGAGAATATAATTGTGTCATACATATCTTGCATGAGTTTACTGTTCTTAAAGTGCTCCCATTCCCCCTAACCATGTTAGTATGAATGCTAATGCCGGCCCATCACTCCTTCCCTTGCAAAAGACTGAATTATGCCCCTCATGTTGTCCTGCATGCAGTTCCCCACCCCCCACCCAACACCTGACACACTTCAAACACGTGGATGCCACTCTAGACATTGATCATGTCAGTGGAATTCGGAGGTACAGTGTGATGTTGGTACCACTATTTTGCATCTGTCGCCTACTAAACCTGCATAAGCAGTGCCCAGATATACACGACCCCCAATACACTGGGATGGCAGCAGACCTCATACACCAAGTGGACCATGATGATGGATGTCTCTTGTGTTATCTGCAGAGAGTTGTATGTTGTTCATCTTAACTGATGATAGCTGTCTGTGGTTGCTTGTGTTGTCATGGCCCTTCCACTGCTTGTAAGGGGGTGGGAGGGAATGCAGAGTTTGGGTTAAAAATCCTAACCGCGCATTTCCCTACTTTTGTCGTTTTAATATCAACCCTAAATGATGCATTGTGGCAAAATGGTAAGTAGTGTGCAGGTGCAGGAATAATACAATGATCAAAGAAAAACGATAATCCAGGTACAGCGACAGCTCCGGATCGTGTTAGCTGTCTAGTCTTAGTGAACAAATAACAGGGTTTTAGACAGACAGACAAAACACTCACAGTTGTTTACAAAATCATAGGTCCTTCCGGTTTAGTGTAACCACAATAAAGGAACAGACTACCTCGCTACATCCCCTTATGACCATGACCCCTTGGTTAATGAATGCAACCGCTCTTCCAATCTGCGGCTGCCACATTGTTTTTCTTCCAGGTCGATGATTTAGTGTGCCGTAGCTAGCCTGTCTAGATGGCCGACTTCCACCTAACCCTGGGAATGAATTGTCAGACCATCCAGTCCAAGATACTCTGTACCCTTTACACAGCGCCCTCACAGGTTGGGAGGGAGATCTAACACCAAGAATCATTCTTTCTCTGTCACATGCATTAACAAAGTTTTTTTGAAAGAATATATATATATATATATATATATATATATATATATATATATATATATATATATATATATATATATATATATATATATATATATATATATATATATATATATATATATATATATATATATATATATATATACAGTACTGTGCAAAAAGTTTTAGGCAGGTGTGAAAAAATGCTGTAAAAGTAAGAATACTTTCAAAAATAGACATGTTAATAGATTATATTTATCAATTAACTAAATGCAAAGTGAGTGAACAGAAGAAAAATCTACATCAAATCCATATTTGGTGTGACAACCCTTTGCCTTCAAAACAGCATCAATTCTTCTAGGTACACTTGCACAAAGTCAGGGGATTTTGTAGGCATATAGTCAGGTGTATGATTAAACAATTATACCAAACAGGTGCTAATGATCATCAATTCAATATGTAGGTTGAAACACAATCATTAACTGAAACAGAAACATCTGTGTAGGAGGAATAAAACTGGGTGAGGAACAGCCAAACTCAGCTAACAAGGTGAGGTTGCTGAAGACAGTTTACTGTCAAAAGTCATACACCATGGCAAGACTGAGCACAGCAACAAGACACAAGGTAGTTATACTGCATCAGCAAGGTCTCTCCCAGGCAGAAATTTCAAGGCAGACAGGGGTTTCCAGATGTGCTGTCCAAGCTCTTTTGAAGAAGCACAAAGAAACGGGCAACGTTGAGGACCGTGAAGCGCAGTGGTCGGCCAAGGAAACTTACTGCAGCAGATGAAAGACACATCATGTTTACTTCCTTCGCAATCGGAAGATGTCCAGCAGTGCCATCAGCACAGAACTGGCAGAAAACAGTGGGACCCTGGTACACCCATCTACTGTCGGAGAAGTCTGGTCAGAAGTGGCCTTCATGGAAGACTTGCGGCCAAAAGCCATACCTCGATGTGGAAACAAGGCCAAGCGACTCAACTATGCACGGAAACACAGGAACTGGGGTGCAGAAAAATGGCAGCAGGTGCTCTGGACTGATGAGTCAAAATTTGAAATATTTGGCTGTAGCAGAATGCAGTTTGTTCGCGGAAGGGCTGGAGAGCGTACACGAATGAGTGTCTGCAGGCAACAGTGAAGCATGGTGGAGGTTCCTTGCAAGTTTGGGGCTGCATTTCTGCAAATGGAGTTGGGGATTTGGTCAGAATTAATGGTCTCCTCAATGCTGAGAAGTACAGGCAGATACTTATCCATCATGCAATACCATCAGGGAGGCATCTGATTGGCCCCAAATTTATTCTGCAGCATGACAAAGACCCCAAACATACAGCAAAAGTCATTAAGAACTATCTTCAGCGTAAAGAAGAACAAGGAGTCCTGGAAGTGATGGTATGGCCCCACAGAGCCCTGATCTCAACATCATCGAGTCTGTCTGGGATTACATGAAGAGAGAGAAGCAACTGAGGCTGCCTAAATCCACAGAAGAACCGTGGTTAGTTCTCCAAGATGTTTGGGCCAACCTACCTGCCGAGTTCCTTCAAAAACTGTGTGCAAGTGTACCTAGAAGAATTGATGCTTGATGCTGTTTTGAAGGCAAAGGGTGGTCACACCAAATATGGATTTGATTTAGATTTTTCTTCTGTTCACTCACTTTGCATTTAGTTAATTGATAAATATAATCTATTAACATGTCTATTTTTGAAAGCATTCTTACTTTACAGCATTTTTTCACACCTGCCTAAAACTTTTGCACATTACTGTATATATATATATATATATATAAATATAATGTGTGTGTATATGTTTGTGTATATATATATATATATATATATATATATATATATATATATATATATATATATAATATATATATATATATATATATATATATATATATATATATATATATATATATATATATATATATATATATATATATATATATATATATATATATATATATATATATATATATATATATATATATATATATATGTGTGTGTGTGTGTGTATATATATGTGTATGTGTCTGTGTGTGTATATACATACAGTGCCTTGCATAAGTATTCACCCCCCTTGGACTTTTCCACATTTTGCAGTGTTACAACCTGGAATTAAAATTGATTTAATTGGGATTTTTACCATTTGATTTACACAACATACTTAACACTTTGAAGGTGCAAAATATTTTTTTATTGTGACACAAAAGATCATTAAACAAAAAAAAAAGACATTTGTTGGTTGCATAAGTATTCAACCCCCGGAGTCAATACTTGGTAGAAGCACCTTTGGCAGCAATTACAGCTGTGAGTCTTTTTGGGTAAGTCTCTACCAGCTTTGCACATCTGGATCCTGCAATTTTTGCCCATTCTTCTTGGCAAAATTGCTCAAGCTCTGTCAAGTTGGATGGGGACCGTTGGTGAACAGCAATTTTCAAGTCTTGCCACCGATTCTCAATCGGATTGAGGTCTGGGCTTTGACTGGGCCATTCTAAGAGATTCAGGTTCTTGTTTTTAAACCACTCCAGTGTAGCTTTGGCTGTGTGTTTAGGGTCATTGTCCTGCTGGAAGGTGTACCTCCGCCCCAGTCCCAGGTCTCTTGCAGACTGAAACAGGTTTTCCTCTACAATTTCCCTGTATTTGGCTCCATCCATCTTGCCCTCAATCCTGACCAGTTTCCCAGTCCCTGCTGATGAAAAGCATCCCCATAACATGATGCTGCCACCACCATGCTTCACTGTGGGGATGGTGTACTCAGGGTGATGAGCAGTGTTGGCTTTGCGCCACACATAGCGTTTTGCGCTAAGACCAAAAAGTTGAAGTTCAATCAGACCAGAGAACCTTTTTCCACATGTTGGCTGTGTCTCCCACATGCCTTTTGGCAAAATCCAAACAGGATTTGATATGGGTTTTTTTCAGCAATGGCTTTCTTCTCACCACTCTTCCATAAAGCCCAGCTTTGTGGAGTGTCCGGGTTATGGTTTCTCCCATCTCAGCTGTGGATCTCTCCAGCTCCTTCAGAGTTATCATTGGCCTCTTGGTTGCTTCTCTGACTAATGCCCTCCTTACCTGGTCACTGAGTTTTGGTGGACGGCCTTCTCTAGGCAGAGTCGCGGTTGTGCCATATTCTTTCCATTTTTTAATAATGGATTTAACGGTGCTCCGGGGGATGTTCTAAGTTTGGGATATTTTTTTTATAACCCAACCCTGATTGGTGCTTCTCCAGAACTTTATCCCGGACTTGTTTTGATAGCTCCTTGGTCTTCATGATGCTGTTTGTTTAGATATGCTATCTAACAAACTCTGAGGCCTTCCAGAAACAGGTGTATTTAATCTGAGATCATGTGACACTTTAATTGCACACAGGTGGACTCCATTCAACTAATTATGTGACTTCTGAAGGCTATTGGTTGCACCAGAGCTTATTTAGGGGTGTCACAGCAAAGGGGGTGAATACTTATGCAATCAAGAATTTTCATTTTTTTATTTGTAAATAATTTTGAAAAATATGTAGATTTGTTTCCCCACTTCGACATTATGGACTATTTTGTGTAGATCAGTGACAAAAAAGCCTAATTAAATCCATTTTAATTCCCAGTTGTAACACTACAAAATGTGGAAAAGTCCAAGGGGGGTGAATACTTATGCAAGGCACTGTATATATATATATATATATACACACACACACACACACACACATACACAGTCAACCTCGGTTAACTCAACACCCCACGTTGATGCCACTTAGTGTTGACTTATCCAAGTTAACCACAGGTGCACATGAGCCATGGCACTAACATTGTAGTGGGCAAGGTATATTTGTATTTGGACTAGTTTAAGTTTAACCTTATTTGAATTAAAATCACGTAGAACCCACCACCATTGAAATAATCAGACTGGACAACGTTTCTAGTGAATATAAAAGGAACAGTTTATTTAGAAATAAAACTAAATAAAGGAAAAATTAAAGGTGCAACAACTAAACTAAAATAATACAGAAAGGAAGAATTAACTAAACTAAACAGTACAGAAAAGAAAGTTTAAACAACGGCATCCCACTCCCGCTGGATGATTAGCGATCCAACGCAATCTATGGGAGATTCCCTTAAAGGTTACAACTGCATTCCTGACAGCGATTTAAGATGAAGGTTAGTCTAAACAGGGGTATCGTTAGTAACACAAATATTTACTTTCATTAATATTTGATAATCAAAGCATTGTTAAATCAGTCTCAAATATGTTTTGGTTCAGAAGGCAATTCTCACTCTTGCGAGATAAAGACGCTCTTTGCGTCCACACAACCTATTGAGAATAATTATTATCAGACAGCTAAATCTGGATTCTAGCCTTAAACGCAGAAAGATAATTGCCTTATGAAACTCATATCAATTTGTATAAATCACATACAAACAATTACTATAGTGTTCATTAAAGCATGAATTGAAAGCAATAATATTTTTCTTACATTCTACCTAAAACAAAATCTTAATTTAAGGTCTGCTTATTCTCGAGTTCAGAAGAGGATTAAAACACTACTCATTGAATACTTAATGGACGTTCACTGCCTCCTCCAGCTGATCCGTGTCTTCAACAATACAGGCACTCGAACGCTCTCCTGCTGGCAAGGACAGGTCCAGGTTCCGGGGTCTGCCTTCCTCGCGTCTCCACTTCAGGTTATGAAAGAAATGTCTTTGCAAAGAACAAGAGTCATTAACTATTTAGGTATTCAACTTAAACAGCGGACTCCCACACCAAGGCAAACACTAGAGTAGTTATCTCATATTAGAGTGTCCGAAAAATGGTATCTCTGTTCAAGCCGGTCACAGGCTGGGTCTTCAGATTGTCAAAGTTCAGAGACTTGTTTGTGTGTCAAGAGACTTGGATTTCGTGTCGGGAGCTCTGTTTGAATGTCGCGCTCGTGCTTTCATAACTTTCTCTTTACCCCTGTGATTGGATAGTTTGTTTATTTTGGGCTGTGCCTGAGTCCACGTGGAGTGTTTCACATTGGTTGTTGTCATTCCGAGACGGCCCATTGTTCTCAACTGGTCCACTGTTTCGCCCCCTGTCGGCTGAATTTATGTTAATTACTAGACAAAGTCACTTCTTTTTACCTTGATTGTCCTGATTGACTTGCTGATTCTGTTTCACCTTCTTCATTATTCGAACACAAGAGCAAGCAATGATATTAATCACTTCCCCCAGATGCTACTTTAACTTGCATTTCGTTTTTGCACTTGCCTGGGAACTAGATAGCTTCCAATGTGTCCATTTCGTGTTGTGGTGTTCTTTCTCGCTAATTTAATTAGGATTAGCAGCTTAAGACTTAAAGGGAAATCGTTAAAAGGAAAATAAACACTGAAAACTTCAAGCCATACTTACAAGAGCATGAAAACAATGTGCGCGGTAATCAAAAAATATTTTATGCTTATATGCTGGCATTGGTTTCAGGTTGCAATGAATCAACACATACCTAAAAGGCAGACACAGGCATTGAAATTTGCAAAGGATTTAAAACATTTTGTGTGACCTGAGACAGGCAAGCATTCATTACTTTCACAAAATAATTTGTTTTGTAAATGCATTATCTAAATGAATGTTATTAAATAACATACTTCATTTTGTTCATATTACATCTTCTGGCTTTTACAGTATATGTAAGACGTACATAATTACAGGAAAGCATGTCAGAGACAAATAGAAAATTCATAAGTTATGGGCCCTCTTTTAAGGGACCACATGTATTAAAAGGCCACAATTAGACTTGAGTGGTCTCTTAATACAGGTTGTTAAGACCAGCAGATAAAGGCTCAGGAATAGTGATAATGAACACAGATGACTATATGAAATCTGTAGAATGTGAATTAAATAATACAGATACATATGAAGAAGTTAAAAGCAATAAGATCAATAAATCGGCAAAAGAGGTTAAGGAAATTATGGAGAGACTATACAATAAAGGAATTATATCAAAAGAATTAAAAAATACATGCAGCCACATAATGCGAGAACAGGCCTAGCAAGAGGAAATCCTAAAATGCACAAAGAAAATCACCCGATGCTTAATGATAGTCAGTACAATTGATAATCCAACACACATAATAGCTGAAATAGCAGAAAAACAACTTAGGTCGCACGTTGAGAAATTACCAAGCTATGTTAAGGATACAACACAATTTTTAAAAAGACTTAAATCAATAAAACACAACCTTCCAGAGAATACAATTTTATTTTGCATGGATGTAAAATCCTTGTACCCAAGTGTCCCTCAGTAAAGAAACTTTAGAAGCTTGTCAAAAAGCACTAGATAATAGACTAGATAAATCAATACCAACAGCAGAAGTACTGAACATGATCAACGTAGTTTTAGAAAACAGTTATTTTACATTTGTTGATAAGAATTACAAACAAAACGATGGTACAGCAATAGGATCTAAATTAGGAATGCATTTTGCCAGTACATACATGGGAACATGGGAAGAACAATTACTTAGAAAATCGGAAAGAGAACCTTTAGAATACATTCGGTTTGTAGATGATATTTTTGGGGTTTGGACACATGGAGAAGAGTCTCTCTTCCAGTTTCATAAAATAGCAAATGAAATACACAGTAATATTAAGGTGGACCTTCGATGGTCAAGGAAAGAAATAGAATTTTTAGATACCATAGTAAAACTTGAAGAAGGTTCAATTGAGACTGACCTCTTCTGTAAACCTACTGACATGCACCAGTATTTACACATGTCCTCTGCACATCCGATACACACTAAAAGGGCAATCCCAAAGGGTCTAGGAATAAGAATACGAAGAATATGCTCAAAAGAAAGTGACTATGTAAAACAAAGAAATGTATTAAAAACAAATCTTAAAAAAGAGGATACAAAGAAAGAATTATAGAGACGGAGTTAAGAAAAGTGGATAAACTAAAAAGAGATGATCTACTAGATTATAAAACTAGAGATAAAAAGGTCAAAAGAGTCCCATTAATAATGACTTACTCTAAACTTTTGCCCAATATTTCTAAGATAGTTTGGAAACACTTATGGATTCTACATAATTCAGAAAAATTAAAAAAGTATTTCTTAAGGCCCCAGTTGTAGCATTCAAAAGAGAAGCTAATTTAGGTGATATTTTAGTTCACAGTAAACATAAAAGAATAATTGACAAAATAGGTTCTACTGAACATGTGCACCAGTAGATGTAAAGTGTGTAAATACATAGATAAAAGTAAAAATATAATTAAACATAAGAACACCACATATCCACTAAAAACTAATACCTACTGTAAAAATAGCAATGTTGTTTATGGAATAGCCTGTGAAAAATGTGATGAAATCAAATATGTTGGAGAGACTGGAACTACTTTATATAAACGAATTCAGAACCACCTTTCATTAATTAGAAATAAAAAATGAATGAACCAATAGTACAGCACTTCACCAGTCAAGGACATGACATAAATGATGTAAAGTTTGTAGTATTAGAACAGCTAAAATTAGACAATGCAACATATAGAAGAATAAAAGAAAGTAAATGGATAAATAGACTGAATACAATTATGCCAGCGGGACTCAACAGAAAAGAATGAACTAATTAACTTCAATAGATATATAACATTTAAATAAATAAACAAAGTTTGTTCAAAAATTGTGCATGCTGATGCGCTGGGGAGGCCAAATCTAGACTGATCCTCAGAGCCAGCATTGCATGATATAATAAAAATATAAATTTATATAAAATAATGTTTATTAGAATTAATACAGATTCTAAGATAGAAGTAAAAATGATGTCACAATATATAGAAGAGCATTACATCATGTAAGAATAAATCATAGATTTGAATGTAAACAATAACAAGTAGTTGTCATGCCGTCAAAAACCTATAAATACCTCCAATGTTTTGATTCAAACACAGGCTCCCTTGAGAAAGATATGTGCAACATATCGAAACGTTGGGCAGCTGGCTCTTTGAGCTAAAATATATTTGAATCTGTATTAATTCTAATTAACATTAGTTTATATAATTTATATTTTTATTATATCATGCAATGCTGGCTCTGAGGATCAGTCTAGATTTGGCCTCCCCAGCGTATCAGCATGCACAACTTTTGAACAAACTTTGCTTATTTATTTAAATGTTATATATCTATTGAAGTTAATTAGTTCATTCTTTTCTGTTGAGTCCCGCTGGCATAATCGTGTTCAATCTATTTATCCATTTACTTTCTTTTATTCTTCTATATGTCACATTGTCTAATTTTAGCTGTTCTAATACTACAAACTTTACATCATTTATGTCATGACCTTGACTGGTGAAGTGCTGTACTATTGGTTCATTCATTTTTTTATTTCTAATTAATGAAAGGTGGTTCTGAATTCGTTTATTTTTATATATTGCATTTTTATATATTGTATATATATTGTCTATCATCTCTGGAATGATACGGCTGCCATTTCATCTTTCAATGACTATGTTAGATTTCGAAAAAATATATATATACACAGGCTCCCTTGAGAAAGATATGTACAACATATCGAAACGTTGGGCAGCTGGCTCTTTGAGCTAATATATATATATATATATATATATATATATATATATATATATATATATATATATATATAACATTTATTTCCATATATTGTTATGTACTGTTACAATTTTGTGCTTATTTGCATTTTATGTAATGTATTTATTTATTTTGTCTTTGTTATTTTCATAGTTTATTACACAGTTTTTTAACACAGCTTTTTGCCTTCCATTAGAATTGTAGTGATTCAAAATTGATTCTTTTTGTTGAAGTTCTGATGCCACCTTTGAATGTAAACATCAATCTTTCTTTCCTACTTTCACATGAAGAAGAAACCTTTGAGGTCTTGAAAGCTTGTGATTAATTTAGTTAGTCCAATAAAAAGTGTCACAACTCCTTCTCTTTGTCTATCATCTCTGGAATGATACGGCTGCCATTTCATCTTTCAATGACTGTTAGATTTCGAAATGTCACACTTTTCAGTTTTTCATTAAGTATATGGAAACTACAAGCAGTATGTAATTCAATATGTTAACGTAACATTATTCAGCATGTTTTATTCAAGTTTATGAAGCAAAATTATTTAATTCTATAGGTTGATGCAAAACCTTTGGCCATAGCTGTATATGTGAATGAGTCTGCAATATTGTTTTTTTATTAGTATTATTTCTATTTGATATGGACGTGAAATTCCAAAAATGGTATCTCTATCTATTTTACACTTTATCTTGTAGACATCTATTCTTTTTATGATAACAAGAATACATTGTATACAGTACTTACAGGCACTGTAGAATACTTTTTTTTATTGATTATTGTGTAAAAATTGTATATCTACTTTGCATTAACATTTTATTGTTTTATTGAAACAGCTTTCAATAACATATGAACAAAAAACTATTTGCCATAAACCAATGTAATATAATTTTATTTTTTGTGTTCCTCAGATATTTTTAAATGCAAACACAATCCGATTCGGCAATCTTCCACATGGAACCTTTGCTGCTTCCTCGCCTGGTTCAACGGGTCCGAAACAGATTGTCTACGAGCTGTGTGTCTGCCCAAATGGAAAACTGTACCTTTCTCCAGCAGGGACATCTTCCACCTGCCAGTCCACCAGCAATGTATGTTTGTGGAGCTGAAAGCAGACTCAACCTTACACCAGAAAAGCCTTCTTACTGTTCTCGCATTTCTGGTTTGTCTCCCCTTAACTGAAAATCAGGAATTGCAAAAGGCATCCAAAGCCATTTCTTCCAGACTGTGCAGAAATAAAAATAAGTTGCCTTTTTTGAATAAAGCTACTAATAAACACAGAAAAAAAGAAACGCAAGACAGAAGAGACAGGACACATTCTGCACATGGAGATCTTGGGATGTAATATATTTTCTAAAACAGATAAATACACAGGTGCCTTTGCTACTGTCAGTAAAGCACATCATTTCCCAACTTAAGAAGACCTGGTTATTCCCCACCCAGTAAACTTTTACCCCAGAATGACCTTCAGTAGAGTTCATACACAGGATGTATTTCTTTATTATTTCACTAAAAGCACAAATTGTGATGTGTGTGTCTGTGTATATATATATATAGAGAGATTAAAAAAAAAAAAAAGTAAAAAGTAAATTCCCAGATTTTAAACAATGCTGTATCTGAGAATGCTCGGTCATACTTTATATTATCCATCAGCCTACTTGTATGTGTTTTGAGGTTTCATAATATTTTACAATGAAATATAGTATGTTTTGTATACTTTGAATCGTGTACAATATATTTTGAAATTGTTGCTGAAAATGTTTTTTTTGTTTGTTTGTTTTTTTTAAATGGTCTGAAAACCTTGTTTTCAGATTGACAGAATTTACTGTGCACATCTGGTGTGGATGATAAACTGAAAAGCTATTGTACAGCAACATCTGATACACATTATTTAAAGGTATATTTTCATCGACGCCAGTCCAAGCATACTAATAAAATTCTAGCATTACAGTTCTTATAAAATTGCTGTTTATTAACAGACCAAAGAATGGGTTGTGTAATATAACATGTAACTTTTTTTTTGCAACTTCAATTGTTGAAACAAAACAAAAAAAGTCAGTATCCAGGCAACAAGAAGGTTACAATTGTACAAAATTATATTCCTAATATAAAAATATGTATTATTAATATAATGATTAACAATGCCTGGCATATATAGAGAATACTGGAACAGATATGATGTGTAGCCACAATAATGTCTCGTTTATACATTGCTTACCAGCTCTGCGATCAATGTAATCCCCTTTTTTTTGCAGTTGCATTTGTCATCCATGGCAGACCCTAAAATGAGAGATAATACAGACTGGAGGATACAAAACTAATTAAACAGTTTTTCGTAGAAAAATATACTTCTTCATCATCAGAAAATATACCGTTATTCAACGACGATACACAAAAAAGCCTGTTCATCCAATGGTAAAAATAAACGTACATTTTAATCAGGCATCAATTTGTTGATGAAGTCTTCAGGGGTTAAAATCAATTGGTTTTTGGGTTCATTATTTATCATTTTCTTATGTACTGTATATAGTAATCTAAGTCAACAGAAAAACATATTTTCTTACCGATTCTATGCAATATGTTTGTAAGATTGCAATATTACCAAAATGGCAAAAGCTGTGCTTTTGTACTTTATCTTGCTTTGTGTAAAACTTACATATTTTTTCTACTTGCGGCCTCATCCATCATGTTTTTTTTTTTTTTTTTTGTATTTAACAGTTGTGAAGCATTTGATCATGTCTTGTAACATTGTGGTTTTAAAACCAGGTTTGAGAAGTTGGATTATATATTTGTATTTTGTTTTATTTTATTTTATATACCAGGTTAATTGCAGCTTGTTTATTACCACAAAAATATTTTGCTGTTAAACCTGATGTCATACTCATTAACTTAGAAAGCTACTGTAAATGCCACAAGGAAAATACATTTTCATAGAATATAAAAAAAGAATGGTCTTCATGTTTTATCAACTCCAGTTATGACTAATTTAAGTGACTGATCAACAGATGTGTTTGTTAAAATGACAAGGGGATTTTGAGATTTGAGACAGTTTATAAATAATTACCACAAGACATAGGAAACTGAACTGTAGCACTGATATAGATTTTGATGTATGATCAATAAAATAGAAAAAAATGTAGTAGCTTTTTAGTGTAGTCTTGTGTTCGAGTGTACTGTGTACAATACTACTTAAAACTAAACACGACTCCAGTATTTCTAAAAGTAATAAAGCATTTAATTTTTGTATCCAACTTTTCAAGCTTTGAATTTTATTACCTAATTACAATGTATTATTGTTCTGTTTTGTTTGAAATTACACATTATGCAATTTTCACAAGATTAAAACTTTTAGAGAAAGCCCATATACTTTTTTTTTTAATCCACCTTATTTCTAAATGGGAATAATGTTTTTTTTAAAGTTGCTTTTGCAGGTATACAGTCTAGTGGAAAGTTTGGGACTAACAGTACAGACCTAATAGCACACTGACAATGGTTTATCTGGTTCTTAGCATGGCTGTTAAAGTAATCGAGTTGTCATACAATTGTCTATGGAGGTTTTTATTGCAGTAGCTAAATTGTGTTTGTGCCATATACTGTTGCTATATGGCTTTTATGAGTATTGTTCCAATTGAAGAGAGGAAGACATGGTCATTATCACAGGCATTGGACCATCAGCTCACAAAGTGATTAAAAGTAGATGTATTTGTACCAACTTACACAGTGATGTAAATAAAACGTTTTGTTTATACATTTTGTACATAAATGTGTAATACTTAAAATAGCATGTGAATATGAAAACAGTATTTGTACAGTAATTACATATCCATTTTGTACCTGTCAATTAACAGCTTTGTGAGAATATATAAAAACATATCTTTAGAATAGAACAACTTTGTGCACGAACACTACCAAAGACCCGAAATATAATCTGAATTACAATTTCATACTAATACCCCCACCACCAAGTAATTTTAGTAAGTAGCAACAGTGGTGACTGGTGGACAAAACAAATGAGGAGGCAGAAAAAAGGCAGAAGGCTTGGGGTCTTATTATTGTAGTCTGACTGACAACACTTTTCATATATTCTATACGTTTTACACCAATTTGGCTGTTAAACACATTTTCTTCACTAGCCAGCAAGGAAAAGAAAACAGTAGCCCTTCATAGTTATATAAATTAATACACTTAACTGTTACACACAGCCAGTGTATGTTTAAAAATGCACTGTATACAACATTAATATAGCATTTCGATTTCAAGACCATGTCACTTTAACATACTTTGTTTAAAGTATTTTCTAAACAAAGTTGTTAAGGCAGGAGAAAAAATCAAGCACATGCTGATTTGAACTCAGCTCTCGCCAAGATAAGCACCAACTAAGATGTAGCTTTACAGTAAACTAATGTGATCCATCTGTGTATCCATCCATATGATGATGTAGGTATCCTTCTGCCTGGTGTTGATAGCTGAAGTGTAATGCTGGCTCCAGGGATCAGCTTATTTTGCCTCCGTAGCGCATCAGCACAGACAACGGCTGTGATGCTGGCTCCATGGATCAACCACAGTGCGATCTCCCCACCGCATCAGCATGACAACCGTCTGGATTGAGTTAAGTAGGGTATGTCTCTGGGGTCTTCAAGTGGGCACCTTCCATCCTCTGTGTTTTGTCAACTAGCCCACGACACCTCAAGAGGGCTCGACAGTGATTCTGGCGTCCCAGCATCACCCCCCTCCGTCCCCCACTCAACTCAGCCCAGCTTACTTACCCAGCATTTCTTTCTATTGTGCTTGAGATCCCCAACCAGAATCTTTCCGTCTCAACCACAGCCAGTTGCTGCTCCTCTCTGCTGCTTCAGATAAGTTCTTCACTGTGCGACGCAACTTTTGGCCACTGAATCCGATATCTCTGTGAAACCAGGTTGTAGAGTGTGCCACAAATCCTTGACAACCCCCCTCCACTGGGTAAACCCAGACTCTCCATCCTCGCTGTTCCGCTTCAGCGGCTAGTTGAGCATACCGCAGTTTCTTCCTCTCATATGCCTCATGTACAGCATCCTCCCATGGCACTGTTAACTCTACCAGGTGAACAAGGCGTGCTGATCCAGACCACAAGGCAATATCTGGTCGAAGGTTAGTGGTGGCAGTCTCAGTTGGAAAAATAAGCCATTGACCAACATCTGCCAGCATTTTCCAGTCTCTAGCAGCTTCCAGTTGTCCTCGGCGAGGATTGGTTTTAACACCTTTTATTGGCGGTTGCTCTTCTGGGTGGAGAAATGTTGTCTTTTGTGTGTAATGTTTTGATGGAACCGGTGACAACTTATTGGTCATGTTACGCATGTTCCATTGTCCACAGGTCTTGCCAGCCGATCTTGCGTTGTTCTACACTCTCCCATCTCATCCATTCTCCATGCTTGCCCTGGGAAATGGACTACGCGCTGCATCCTTTTCTCCTGCTTTTGCACCTCGTTGACTACCAGCTTCCTCCATTGAGCTGGGGCTGCCTTGTGCCATGTAGGAGGAGCTGAACTGAGACGAAGACCCCCTCTTCCATGCTGTACTTGCCCCATGATATCACCGATTCAAAGGTCAGCCTTTGCATCTTCCACAGCTTTCTTTGCCAACCACTTTCTTCCAGTTTTCAACACAGGTGCTGCCTCCCTTACGCATTCCTTTACCATAAAGTCCCACTCTGCTGAGGCAGCGTGGAACTCCCAACCATTTCCTGATGTATGAACTGATTAAAGCTTCCAGCTTCTCTACTGTTGTCAAAAAAACCTTGTACACAGTCAGTGGCCACAGCAGCCTCGGCAGTAGACCAAACTGAAAGCACCAGAGTTTTAGTTTGCCTGGTAAAGTGCTGCTATCAATGCTCTTCAACCCTTCCACTGCTTATTGTCTAACTTCTCCCTCATGAGCTGTGTCCTTTAGATCCCCGTTGTACCATCTCCCAAGATTTTTCACTGGCTTCTCAGACACTGTTGGTATTGCCTCACCATTAATGTAGAACATTTTATCTACTACTTTACCTTTAATTATAGAGATGCTCCTTGATTTAGTGGGCTTGAATTGCATTCATGCCCATTCAATGTTATTGGTTAATTTGCCCAATAACCGATTAGTGCAGGCAACTGTTGTAGTCATGGTTGTCATGTCATCCATATATGTTCGAATTGGTGGTAGTCGCATTCCAGAAGCCAAGCGCTCTCCTCCCACTACCCATTTTGATGCCCTAATGATTACTTCCATTGCCATGGTAAAAGCCAGTGGATAAATTGTGCATCCTGCCATTATTCCAATTTCTAGGCATTGCCATGTAGTGCTGAATTCTGAAGTTGAAAAACTAAATTGCAAATTTCCAAAGTAGGCTTTCACTAAATGTGTTATTGTCATCGGTACACTGAAAAAAATCAAATGCTGCCCAAATAAGTTCATGTGGCACTGAATCATATGCATTAGCCAAATCTAGGAATGCCACATGGAGCTCCATCCTCTCCTTTTTAGCTGATTAAATTTGTTGACAGATCGCATTGATGTGTTCTAAGCATCCTGGGAAACCTGGAATGCCCGCTATTTGTACTGAAGTGTCAATGAAGCAGTTCTTTAATAGGTAAATTGACAATCTCTAAGCAATAATGCTGAAGAAAATATTGCCTTCTACATTTAATAGAGAAATAGGGCGAAACTGACTGATGCTTGTAGAATCTTTTTCTTTAGATATAAAGACTCCACCTGCTCGGCACCAAGCTCTTGGTACAACCTGTTTTTCCCATGCCACTTTCATCAATTTCCACAGGATTCGTAGAACTCCTGAAGCACTCTTGTACACTCTGTACGGAACTCCATTAGGCCCTGGATGATGAAGCCCTTGCTTTTTTCACAGCTTGCTCTACTTCTTTCCACTTAGGTGCACAGTCCTCTATTTGGTATTCTGATTTGAAATCCCATTGTGATAAAATAGGTGCATTTTGAAATGTCAATCTCAAAATCTGGGCAGCATTTTAAGAAAAGCTCAGTTCAGTCCATCACTTCTAGGTAGGACACTTTAATTGTCTGCAGGTTATAACAGAAACTCAGGAGTAAGTGACCTACTTTCCCTACAGTTTCCCAGAAATGTGTTAGATGCCAATCAGCCCTACATACCACATCTTTCTTTAGTGCAGCTATCACCTCCCTAACACTACAACTTGCTCCAGTATACTGTAGCTATAAGATCCATTGGGGAAACTCACAGGTTCACATCAGTGTTTAAACTAAATTATCTGTTGGTCTAGTACCAAGCTGTGGCCAAATAAAACCTAAACAAAAATATTACCAAACTTTCCTTGTATCACCTTCACAAAAACTATGGAGTATTTGTGAGCACCCAACAATTCCAAGAAATTGGCGCCCATTTCTGCTAAGAGAGGGACTGATCTGACCTGCCATCCAAGATCACACATCACCAGTTGCCAAACTTTCTTCAGTTTGACAGAGTCATAATCTATAAACATACTGGAATCACTCACTCCCAAAAGGTAGACAATTAATCATCACTACATAATTCTGTCCGATTTGTAGATTTTATAGCTCAGTTAATGAAGTTAGACTAATGTTATTATCTTTTCATACAAAATTGTTTAAAACCTTTAAATGAAGTTGGGTCCCATGCGTGGCTCGCCCTTAAAGCACTGCAGGATGGAGTGATCAGTTTTAATGGTCAGTTCAAGACCTTAATAAAATGGACCAGTCTTTGGCTGAACAGATCAATAGGCTAAAGAGTCTTGAATGAGAATGTACTGTATTGTCTTAATCAATGCTATTCTTTAGCTCAGACTGCTTCTTTTATAGAACAGATGCTTCAGCCAGAAGCCTGGAAGGATAAGAAATAACAGGCTGTGTGTGAGTGCATCCAAATATAGAATAATGCTCTGTACCATGAACCTTGTCACAAGAAGTCTTTTACTGAAACTCTGGTGATGGACAGCTTAGAGTCAATACATTTTGTACATGACTATATATATTGGTGTCTTGTAATTTAGTGGTAAGCATTCTCTGCCCTCTACCAGAAAAAAAGAATAGAAAAGACAAAGACAGTGATAATATGCAGACCCAATTAACATCTTAAGGCCTGTATTTAAATCAGGAATGACATAGAGTAGGATACATACGAATAGTGTCCTAAGTAGGCTGCAGTCCACCACACACAAATCACATTTAGCATGCTTATTAACATTCTCTTCTGAGGTCAGGGACT
Organism: Acipenser oxyrinchus oxyrinchus; assembly: GCA_030684275.1. Classification (NCBI taxonomy): domain Eukaryota; kingdom Metazoa; phylum Chordata; class Actinopteri; order Acipenseriformes; family Acipenseridae; genus Acipenser; species Acipenser oxyrinchus. The sequence goes on along the minus strand of CM060248.1, from coordinate 53,534,324 downwards.
AATATCAGTTGTGGTTCTTTGTGGAGAAGGTTTTGCAGTAATTCTCTGAACAATGTCTGACTGTATCCAGTGTTTCTTTATTGACAGGTGTTTGTTCTTCTTTAGACTCTTTGTAATAAATGTTATAGCAGTACATATACTTTCATTGACAACAACCAGCAGCTTACTATTAGAAGGCTATCATTGCTATCAAATATCAGAGTTGGGTTGCACCACAAGTCACATTACTTAGCTTCTGATTGTTTTTAATGTAATAGTAAAGTAACAGCTTAATGTTTATTTGTGGAAGCATTGCAGAATTTGAGCAAAAAGAAATGGCAGTACTTTTAATTAGACAGAAACAAATAGAAGTGAAACATTTTTTAAGGGAAACTGTAGATTTTATACTGAAAAGGTATGAGTGGTAGGTGGTAAAATAACTTCAGCAGCAACAGCACAATTCATTACCTGCGTCATACAGTAAATACAAATATGCATTGCATGTAATTTAACAAAAACTTGAGTATCTAAATGTTTTCCATCTTTTTGTAATAGCTAAATGTTAACCTTTTTGTGAGGTTTGGGGGGCAGGATCTAGGGCTCTTCTAATTTTCTGCTCCTGTCAATCATCATTTCATATTTAAAGCCTGTCTCCCTTTTCAAGTGTTTTGCTTTTTTGCATACGCCACGACCAATTCTTTGCTTGAATTAAAAAAAGTCCCTGACCACTCCAATTCAGACCAGGAAAGCTCCCTGCTGGATTCTTCTCAAAATCTCTCCTTCATACCCCCTCAATCCTTTAGGATCGGGGCAGCAACATCGGCAGCCAAGGCGAGAATCAACCAGCATCTCATTAAGAGTCTGGGGCGCTGACCTTCTTCAGCTGTTGACTTGTACATTCGCTCTTCCATTTCTGACATTTCCACAGCTCCACAAACTAACCTTTCTACTTTCTGCCTCTTTTCAGGTTCCCTGAGGGAGGCTGTCTGCTCCCAGCTCTCCAATAGCAAGGGTAACTACTTTTCTGTCCTTTCATTTTCAGGTTTGCATCTGCTACCTATTCCATCCTCGAGGGATTCAGGTTTGCATCCGCTACCTATTCCACCCTCGAGGGATGCTGTGAACAGTCTTAGAGGCCATGCCTCACCTCATCGAGCAAGACAACCGTTTTATATATTTTCCCTAGAGATCTCTCCTCTACTAACCCAATCTATGATCTAACAAGCTATTCTTATAAACCGGGCTCCTGCCCTGTGAATTAAGACTTAAGAAGGTTGTTAACTCACCTAGGTATGTCTTTCTTAGCTCACATGACATCATCTTTAGATAATCCCTAACAGCCAATTGCATTCATTTTTTAAACACGAGATTAATCTGGTAATTAATATGTGATTTGTAGGTCAATAATTAGCATGCACCAGAGAAATGTAGGTAATGTGTTGTTTTTTTTTTTATGCACATGTTAGCAATGTTCTTGATTGAATGGCTTCCAGGTTCCTTTTTGCAACTGAGGATGACTGGTACAGATCTGGTACAATACTTATGGTAGTGCAACGAACAAAAACAGAACTGGAAATCTGAACTTTACACCCTACTCTTAAACTATGCAGCTTCTCATTGTCAAGGATCTTAAACAGCGGCCCTTATGCTGAATTCTGCTGTCCCCATGTCTTTATTTGACACTATAAACATGTAGCATAGAAAATAATTGGATTTGTTTGGAGAGTACTTTTATAAACTGACTATGCGCAAATGTAATAATAATGACACACGAACAGTGTATGCTAACTGAAACAGTTTAATAGAGCAGTGCTGAAACTAATTACATGTTTTTAAAAAGACGTAAATAAATAAATCAATTTAAACGTAATAACTCCCCATTCATAGTCACAGACGTAGCTATGTTATATGCATAAGCACCATTGGCCATCCGTTTTGCATTATTTTGAGTGTGCATGCTTCAGCGGTTCATTACTTACTTTTTTCATTACTTGCTATTAATGTATTTTTAAAATGTGAACTTTCAGTATTATAAATGAAATGTACTTTTAATACATCAAAACATATCTCAAAATAATGCAAAATTTGGCATGACACCATACTTAATACTTTTAGAGGTTTCGTGAGTCAGCATGTACACGCAGAGCAGCTGGATCGGCTAGTGAAGTCTGTACAGTAAAGCAGAAATATTTTGGTTTTGAGGTGGCGGGTGATGGAATAGTAAAACAATATAACAGGACCTTGTTTTTCTCCATGTATATTGTGAAGCAAAGCACCACTAAGTTAAAGTAAGTTATTGCTTTTCATATGTAAATATTTGTTAACATCTATATATGTTTGATATTGCAATTGTGTTATTATATTTCTCTGTTTTGGAAGACTTCGATATTATTGATTTCAGTATCGAAATATGTGCATAATATTGAAATACAATTTTCATATAATATATATATATATATATATATATATATATATATATATATATATATATATACTGTATATATAATATAATTTTCATATATATATATACAGTGCCTTGCAAAAGCATTCAGACCCCTGAACAATTCTCTCATATTACTGAATTACAAATGGTACATTGAAATTTTGTTCTGTTTGATATTTTATTTTAAAACACTGAAACTCAAAATCAATTATTGTAAGGTGACTTTGGTTTTATGTTGGGAAATATTTTTAAGAAAAATAAAAAACTGAAATATCTTGCTTGCATAAGTATTCAACCCCTGTGCTGTGGAAGCTCCCAGTTTACACCAATGAAAGAAATTGCCCTAATGATGACACAATTAGCTTACCATTGGCCTCCACCTGTGAACCATTAAAGTTGCTGCCACATTTTCTGGATAAAAACCCCACTGTTGAAGGATCATTGGTCAGGCTGTGAATCTGAATGAAAATGAAGACCAAAGAGCATTCTACAGAAGTTAGAGATGAAGTAATACAAATGCATAGATTAGGGAAAGAGTACAAAATAATATCCAAGTGTTTGGATATCCCAGTGAGCATAGTTGGATCAATAATCAGGAAGTGGAAGCTGCATCACACCACCCAGGCACTGCCAAGAAAAGGCCGTCCCTCAAAACTCAGCACTCAAACAAGAAGGAGGCTTGTGAGATAAGCCACAGAGAGGCCAACAATCACTTTGAAGGAGCTACAGAGTTCAGTGGCTGGGAGTGGAGTAATGGTGCACCAGTCAACCATATCAAGAGCTCTGCATAACACTGGCCTGTATGGGAGGGTGGCAAGAACGTAGCCGTTACTCAAAAGGTACCATCTCAAAGCACGTCTGGAGTTTGCCAGAAAGCATGATAGTGACCCAGCTGCGATGTGGGAAAAGGTTTTGTGGTCAGATAAGACCAAGATAGAGATTTTTGGCCAAAACTCAAAGCGCTATGTGTGGCGCAAACCTAACACTGCCCATGCATGCCTCAAGACACACCATCCCTACAGTGAAGTATGGTGGTGGCAGCATCATGCTGTGGGGATGCTTCTCATCAGCAGGGACTGGGCATCTTGTTAGAATTGAAGGAAGAATGGATGGAGCAAAATACAGGGAAATACTGCAAGAGAACCTGCTTCAGTCCGCTAAAAAACTTAAGCTTGGGAGGAAATTCACCTTTCAGCAGGACAATGATCCCAAGCACAAGGCCAAAGCAACATTGGAGTGGCTCAAGAACAAAAAGGTGAATGTCCTACAGTGGCCCAGTCAAAGTTCTGATCTCAATCCCATTGAGAATCTGTGGCACTATTTGAAAATTGCGGTCCACAAGCATCGTCCAACCAACCTGAACAACCTGGAGCAAATCTGCCAAGAAAAATGGGGCAAAATCACTCCGACACTGTGTGCAAAGCTGGTACATACTTACCCCAAAAGACTTAAAGCTGTAATTGCAGCGAAAGGTGGCTCTACCAAATATTAATGTGTGGGGGTTGAATACTTATGCAAGCAAGATATTTCAGTTTTTTATTTTTCTTAAAAATATTTCCCAACATAAAACCAATGTCACCTTACAATAATTGATTTTTAAAATAAAATATCAAACAGAACAAAATTTCAATGTACCATTTGTAATTCAGTAATATGAGAATTGGTCAGGGGTCTGAATACTTTTGCAAGGCACTGTATATATATATATATATATATATACTGTATATATATATCTATATATATATATATATATATATATATATATATATATATATATAATATACAGTGCTCAGAAATTCTGGCCTGTGATTGGTTAACACATCATAGGAGCAAAAATAGATTGAGCTATTGCCCTAACATCCTTACACCACTGGCCATAGTCTCCCTCTGACATGTGATTGGTTCACATCACTGTCAGTCCCACCCCTTTTCAAAGGGACACAGTTCACCTCCACTCCTCACAACAAGAGAAAATTGCTGAATCTGTGAATGAACAGAAAGTTCATTACAAAGCATACTACAAAAGAAAGATGCTCCAAACACTAAAATGGTGATTAAAACACCACTGTCACTGTTTTCAAACAAATTCAACTCGGCCAGGATCTAAACTGGATTATACAGCAGTCAACGAACTAGCCAGAGAGCTGAATGCCAAACACATTTAATAACTATGTGGTATGAACTTCAAAAAACATTTTCTGTTATTTATTTATGTTATGTTATTTATTTACTTACTTATGATGTATCAGCTACATTTAAACAACATATATAAAGTCATATTTACAATCCAACCTTGCCTCACTTATTTTCTTGACTGATTCATATATTAAATATGTACTGCAGACTCAGCTCATAGTGGAAAATTAAATGCCCCTTGGCTGCAGCTTCAGTCATTATAGCTCATTGTCAGTAACAATAGGCTTCACTTAGGGCAATAATTTTCCACTATGGCCTTCCTCTTCAGTCCATATATATATATATATATATATATATATATATATATATATATATATATGTAAAAGAGTCGTCGTGTGGTGTTGCTGGGCACCGGTATCTCCCTTCACAAACTTGGAGTGATCACGTCACTGATTCAGGTGAATACTTTTATTTACAATATTTACAATCAAACATATATTCTCTTGCGTTCATTTGCCCTGTACGGGTCACTAACTATCTCACTTCTTCCTCCCTCTCTGTGCTATGGTGAGCGCAAGTTGGACTCCCTCTCGTGGAGTGAGCCAGGACCACAGGTAAGTATTGGTTAGGCTCCCTCTGGTGGAGTGAGCCTGGAACACAGGTGAGTACCGGTTGGGCTCCCTCTGGTGGAGTGAGCCTGGAACACAGGAGAGGATAGGTTGGGCTTCCTCTGGTGGAGTGAGCCTGGAACACAGGTGAGTAAAGGTTGGACTCCCCCCTGGTGGAGCAAGCCTCGAACAGTACGTCCTCTATCCCAGGCTGCCTGTATCCAATGTGTCTGAGCCAAACCTGGTTCTGTGACTCGTTTCTTGGTGCACAGTTGCTGCACCTGCATCTGTAACTGTGCAGTGTTTTTAATAAATCCCGCACCACACTCAATCAAAAGATTGCTGCTCCTGCAACTAAAGAACACGTAATATTTGTAGCAAGTCCTGCTCATATAAACGGTGCACTCAGTCAAAGTGTCGCTGCTCCTGCAGCTGAAGAACACGTAATAATTGTAGCAAGTCCTGTTGCATATAAACAATACCCTCGGTCCCAGTGTCGCTGCTCCTGCAGCTGAAGAACGCGTAATAATTGTAGCAAGTCCTGGACATATAAACAATACACTCGGTCAAAGTGTCGCTGCTCCTGCAGCTGACAAACACGTAATATTTGTAGCAAGTCCTGCTCATATAACCAATACACTCGGTCACAGTGTCGCTGCTCCTGCAGCTGAAGACCAAACAGTGTAAACACCGTGAACTATTTTTTTACTCCCCAAAATATCAAACAAAATCAAACAGTTCAAAACACAAGTCTGCCTCACCAAGAGGTAAAACGTTCTATGCTATACTTTTCCGCAATCGCTATAATTTAGATTTCACGCACTTACTAAATCCTCTTCCTCCCTGGAATAGTCGTTGTAAGCTTGAGCAGGCAGGACAACCGAGCCCCGTTCCCCACAATCGGCCCCCATTCTTCTCCCCCGCTTCCTTTTAAATCCTCTAACCCCACCTTCTTAATCACCACTGGGGACTATGGGTTGTGTAGTTTCTTCCCCAGTGATGCCATTTCTTAAAGGCGCCACTGCTCCTTCCTCACACATCCCTCCCCTCAGCTTTAACCTATCGGTTTGAGCGGCCCACTTAACCCCATGCATTCTCGACAGCCCATCCGCATTTGCATTTTTGGATCCGCTTCTATGCTGTATCTTGAATTTGTATGGTTGTAGCGCTAAAAACCACCGGGTTACCCGAGCATTCTTTTCTTTGTTCTCCTTCATAAATTTAAGCGGTGAATGGTCCGTCACCAAGGTAAACTCCCTCCCTAACAAATAATATTTTAAAGATTCAATTGCCCATTTTACAGCCAAACATTCTTTTTCCACAACTGCGTATTTTCTTTCTCGGGGCAACAGTTTTCTACTCAAATATCCTATTGGGTGTTCTTCACCCTCAATCATTTGGGAGAGAACCGCCCCCAAACCTACCTCCGAGGCGTCGGTCTGTACAATGAATGGCTGTGAAAAATCAGGGACTTTTAGAACGGGGCTGTTACATAGGACCTGTTTAGTAGTTTGAAAGGCTTCCTCGGTTTCTGAGGACCATTTCACCCGGACTGGAGCAGATTTTTTTATTAAATCAGTTAGGGGTGTGGCAATGGAGGAGAACTCAGGTACGAACCTCCGGTAGTAGCCCGCTAAACCTAAAAAGGCTCTCACCTGCTTTTTATCCTTTGGGATGGGCCATTTTGTGATCGCCTCTATCTTACTGGTTTGGGGTTTTACTCTACCGCCCCCTACAACAAACCCTAGGTATTGGGCTTCTTGTAAGCCCACAAAACACTTCTCTGGGTTTGCTGTCAGCGATGCCTCTCTTAACGATTGAAGGACTGCATTTACCTTACTCAAATGATCTTCCCACGAGTTGGTAAATATTACAATGTCGTCAATGTAGGCTGACGCATATTGGGCATGAGGTCTTAAAACTTTGTCCATTAGCCATTGCAAAGTGGCAGGGGCGCCATGAAGACCAAATGGCATCACCTTGTACTGGAACAATCCTATGGGTGTGGCAAATGCCGTCTTTTCCCGTGCCTCCTGGCTAAGAGGGATTTGCCAATACCCTTTCGTGAGGTCGAGGGTTGTTAAATATTTCGCTGACCCCAGTCTTTCTATTAACTCATCTACCCGTGGCATTGGATATGAGTCAAACTTAGAGACCTGGTTCAATTGGCGAAAATCATTACAAAACCGCCAAGTTCCATTGGGTTTGGCTACCATCACGATTGGACTGTTCCACGGACTCGAGGACTCCTCGATGATGTCCAGTCTTTTCATGGCTTCAATCTCGTGAACGACTTCGTCCCGTTGGGCCTCTGGGATCCTGTAGGACCTAACCCGGACACACACCCCTGGGGGTGTGTGGACCTCATGTTCTAAAACCGCAGTCCTTCCTGGTACTGGAGAGAAAACATCTTGATTATCCAGCACCAGCTGATGTACTTGTTGTGTTTGTGGTGGTGTGAGTGTGGGACTGATATTCATGACCCGTGTTGCTAGAGGATAGCCCCCTTTTTCTCTTAGTGCCATTATGGCTACTAGGGCCTGTCGCTCTACCCACTGCTTGAGGAGGTAAATGTGGTACACTTGTTCCTTCTTCCGTTTATCTGGCTGTCGTACCTTATAATTCACGTTCCCTACTGATTCCATTATCTCGTAGGGACCCTGCCACTTTGTAAATAATTTACTCTCTGGGGTTGGCACTAATACCATAACCCTATCCCCAGGGTTGAACTGTCGTCGGGTCGCCGACTTATTATAATACCTGGCTTGGCGTGTTTGAGCATCTATCAGATGGGCCTTCACGATGGGGGTTACTTTCTCTATTCGGTCTTGTATCCGTAAAATATAATCTACAAGGTTTCGGCCTGAGGATTTTTGAGCCTCCCAAGTCTCCTTTGCTATATCTAGGATTCCCCGCGGTTGTCTCCCATACAATAGTTCGAACGGGGAGAAACCCGTCGAAGACTGGGGCACCTCACGGATAGCGAACATTAAGTAAGGTATTAGGAGGTCCCAGTCCTAGCTACCTTCCTTAACATCGACTTAAGGGTTTTGTTAAATCTCTCTACGAGCCCATCGGTTTGAGGATGGTAGATCGACGTTCTGATAGTCGTAATTTTAAAAGCCGAACAAAAATCTTTCATTATATGACTCACAAAAGGTGTACCTTGGTCCGTTAAGACCTCTTTAGGAATTCCTACTCGTGAGAACAAATGAATTAACTCCTTACTCCGAGAAGTCGTGTTACGCAAAGGAATCGCTTCAGGGTATCGGGTGGCATAATCAAGAATCACCAAGATATACTCATGACCTCTAGCGGACTTATTTATCGGTCCCACGAGGTCCATAGCTATTCTCTCGAACGGAACCTCGATAATGGGAAGTGGTTGAAGAGGAGCTCGTAGGGCCGGTTTGGGACTGGACAATTGGCATTCGGGACACGACCGACAATACCGCTCTACTGCTTTCCTGATCCCTAACCAATAAAACCTTTTTAATATCCTTTGTAAAGTCTTTTCTGACCCCAAGTGACCCCCAAACAAATGTGTATGTGCTAAGTACAAGACTTGGTTTTGATAGGCCTGGGGAACCAATAGCTGCTCCACCGACTCTCCATTAATCTGGGTACAGCGATACAGTAAATCATTCTTTATTACAAAATACTCCAAGGTATTTAAGACCATATTCTCCACTTGTGTACCATTCACAACAACCACCTTTTCACGTATATTGACTAAAGTGGGATCCTGTTCCTGTACTCTGGCAAAACCTTCACTGGGGAGCTGGAGGCTATCTCCCCATGCCCCATCTCCCAATGATTCCCCAGTCTCTATTTGAACCTCCCCCATATCGTCAATAATCTCCTGCTCACAACACTGTATAGCTACCCCCTTAATGTTTCGCTTTTGCCTAGCCCCAAGCAAACTCAACCCCCCCATATCTTTTTCCTGACGCCTCTGTCGGCGCGTTTTCCGAACTTTCACACATTGATTCTCTACATATAAGTCAGGATCAGTAAACGGGAAAATGCTCAGAGGACCCTCTTGAGGTACTTCTTCTACCTCTGACTTTATTTCAGGCTTTGCCAATGACCTGTTAAATTGTACCAGGGACTTGAATCCCGGTATGTCTCTACCGAGAATCACTTGGTGGGGAAGTCGGGGTACTATTCCGACTCGCAGTTCCATTATTTGGGCCCCAAGCTCAATGCTCACCACTGCTGTCGGATAGTGCTTAGTATCCCCATGTAAACAAGTGATTCCCGTCTTGAGACCATAATCTAATGGGCGATCTGCCAACAACCTCGGCGTGACCAATGTAAGTGCACTTCCTGAATCAGCGAGAGCTTCCGCATCTTTCCCATTTACCTTCACCTTTATAACATATGGTTAAGTCCCCTCGGGTTGTCGAGATACAATAATATGGCCATAAAAATGATCACCAACATTACATTCCATACTCTCATTATTTTAACAAACTTTCGCTATATGCCCCAGCTCATTGCATCGGAAGCACCTAAAATTCTTATAATATGAGTCCTCTTTCCCCGCCCTCATTTCAGTCCCCAGTCCCTTCACAGCCCTAGACTGCTCTTCACCCCGGCATCGCCGGTTGCTTACCCGACCTCGGGCTGAATCGCAGTCTCCAAGATTGTTGACCTGGGTTCCCGGGAGTCGGGGTCCGGGGCTGTCGTGAGAGCTCTTCTGCAGCTAACTGCCGCTCAACAAGATCCACGAAATCATTGACAGTACCTGGATTCCCTTGTCCGACCCACTTCCTTAGGGTGGGCGGTAGGGACCTTAGGTACCGATCCATAACGAGGATCTCCACTATTTTTTCCGTGCTATTCTCTGCAGGGTTGAGCCATCAGGTAGCCAGATGAATCAAATCGAACATTTGTGACCTGGGTGGTACTCCTGGAACGTACCCCCAGGCATGATATTTCTGCGCCCGGACGGCTGGGGTCACTCCAGCGCGGGCAAGGATCTCGGCCTTGAGGTGGGTGTAGTCTTCCGCTACACTTGGAGCGAGGTCATGGTAAGCCTTCTGAGCCTCTCTTGAAAGGAAGGGTGCAATAATTCCGGCCCACCTCTCAGTTGGCCAACCCTCCCGGGTAGCTGTGCGCTCAAACGCGAGAACAAATGCTTCCACATCGTCTTCCCTTGTCATCTTCTGCAACACATGAGCGGGCCATATCAAACTCATGGTAGGTTGCTGGAGCTGAGGATTGTCCAAGCGTACTTTTAAGACTGCCACCTCCTGCCGAGTCACCTCAAGTTGCTGCGCTTGGACCCGGTTAGTCTCATGTTGGACCCTTGCCATTTCTTGCTGGACCGCCGTAGCCGCCACAATTGCGTTAACCAGCGCATGTACGTCTCGCCATCTTGTTGTGTTAGTGTGGGTCCGACTGAAGTGTATTTTCGGTTGAGGATCCCACTGCTACCACCAAATGTAAAAGAGTCGTCGTGTGGTGTTGCTGGGCACCGGTATCTCCCTTCACAAACTTGGAGTGATCACGTCACTGATTCAGGTGAATACTTTTATTTACAATATTTACAATCAAACATATATTCTCTTGCGTTCATTTGCCCTGTACGGGTCACTAACTATCTCACTTCTTCCTCCCTCTCTGTGCTATGGCGAGCGCAAGTTGGACTCCCTCTCGTGGAGTGAGCCAGGACCACAGGTAAGTATCGGTTAGGCTCCCTCTGGTGGAGTGAGTCTGGAACACAGGAGAGGATAGGTTGGGCTCCCTCTGGTGGAGTGAGCCTGGAACACAGGTGAGTAAAGGTTGGACTCCCCCCTGGTGGAGCAAGCCTCGAACAGTACGTCCTCTATCCCAGGCTGCCTGTATCCAAAGTGTCTGAGCCAAACCTGGTTCTGTGACTCGTTTCTTGGTGCACAGTTGCTGCACCTGCATCTGTAACTGTGCAGTGTTTTTAATAAATCCCGCACCACACTCAATCAAAAGATTGCTGCTCCTGCAACTAAAGAACGCGTAATATTTGTAGCAAGTCCTGCTCATATAAACGGTGCACTCAGTCAAAGTGTTGCTGCTCCTGCAGGTGAACAACGCGTAATAATTGTAGCAAGTCCTGTTGCATATAAACAATACCCTCGGTCCCAGTGTCGCTGCTCCTGCAGCTGAAGAACGCGTAATATTTGTAGCAAGTCCTGCTCATATAACCAATACACTTGGTCACAGTGTCGCTGCTCCTGCAGCTGAAGACCAAACAGTGTAAACACTGTGAACTATTTTTTTACTCCCCAAAATATCAAACAAAATCAAACAGTTCAAAACACAAGTCTGCCTCACCAAGAGGTAAAACGTTCTATGCTATACTTTTCCGCAATCGCTATAATTTAGATTTCACGCACTTACTAAATCCTCTTCCTCCCTGGAATAGTCGTTGGAAGCTTGAGCAGGCAGGACAACCGAGCCCTGTTCCCCACAATCGGCCCCCCTTCTTCTCCCCCGCTTCCTTTTAAATCCTCTAACCCCACCTTCTTAATCACCACTGGGGACTATGGGTTGTGTAGTTTCTTCCCCAGTGACGCCATTTCTTAAAGGCGCCACTGCTCCTTCCTCACAATATATATATACAGTATATACACTGCTGTGCAAAAGTCTTAGACATGTTTAATGTTTCTACTCTGATGCATTATGAGCATCAACAATTTACTCAAAGCCTTCTACTATTATAACAACCTTGACTTGCATAGAGAAGGAAAAACATTGAGTGAAATAGCTCGCATCACTTGATTTTCAAGATGTGTTATCCGAAGCATAATCAGCAAGTGCAGAGAAACATCATCTGTAATTGATAAACCCAGGACTGGAAGACCCAAAGAGCTGTCTAACAAGGATGAGCAATACTTGAAGATAATAGCCTTAAGAAATAGAAAGATGACAAGCGTTGAATTGTGACAACAGAACTGGCAGAAGGCACAGGTGTTGTTGTCCATCAAATCAACAGCACGAAGCACCTTTGACCATTGTTCCATAGTCCAATTTATGTGTTCTTGTGCATATTTTAGCCTTTTAGTCTTGTTCCCCTTTCTTAACAGAGATATTGTCACTGTAACACATCCTTTAAGTCCTGATTTCAAGAGTGAACTTCATACTGTTAATTTGATGGACAATGACACCTGTGCCTTCTGCCAGTTCTGTTGTCAATATTGTAGCGTATGGTGGAAAATGGAGGAAGGAGACACACACATTATTCCCGGTTCCTGTTAGCTTGGGCCAGACCAAAAACAACAAATAGTCTTGCACTTTCACAGCAGCACATTCACACAGCAGCTTGTCTCACTCGGCTCTGCCCGTGCTGAAATGGGCACCCAAATAATTGGCATAGGCAAAACTAGATTGGCCCAGCATAGATGTTAAAGCTTTGGACAAAACTAGACTTGCCCATATATATATATATATATATATATATATATATATATATATATATATATATATATATATATATATATATATATATATATATATATATATATATATATATAATAGATTATCTAGCATAGATGTTAAAGCTTTGGACAAAACTAGACTTGAATATATATATATATATATATATATATATATATATATATATATATATATATATATATATATATATATATACATATATATATATATATATATATATATATATATATATATATATATATATATATATATATATATATATATATATATATATATATATATATATATATATATATATATATATATATATATATACATATATATATATATATATATATATATATATATATATATATATATATATATATATACATATATATATATATATATATATATATATATATATATATATATATATATATATATATATATATATATATACAGTATATATATATATATATATAACACTGCTTGGAAAAATAACAACCTCTGATTGGTTAAACAGCATCACATTACTGTGTGTATATATAGGATATACCATGACTTGCATACTAATGAGCTGTTTCACACTGAATAAATCACTATGCACCACTACATTCTAAATTCCATGACAAACTGCCATTTTATTTGTTATTAGTTACAAAACCACTGCTAAGAATGAGTGACATTCCACCTATTTCTTTTAATGTGGATGGAACTCCAGATAACTGGTTGTGACAGTGAAAGAATGAATCTTGGTTATAAATCTCCCTCCCAACCTGTTAGGGTGCTGTGTAAAGGGAACAGAGTGCACCGGACTTGATGGTCTGACAATTAATTCCAGGGAAAAGTGGAAGTCGGCCATCTAGAAAGGGGGTGGAGCCACGGTACACCAAGTTATGACCCCAGAAGGTAAGCGTGGAAACTGCGGATTGGAGGAGAAACGGTTGCACTCGCTAACCAAGGGAGCGTGACTGACGGTACAAAAGGGGATGTGGCTAAGCGATCTGTTCCTTTGTTATGGTTGCGAGCAAACCGCTAAAAGGAGAACTAAAATGTACTGTGAGTGTTTAGTGTTTGTTTGTTTTGTCGTGTCTAATTATACTTGTTTGTTGTTATTAGACGGCTAATACGTACCGGGAGCTGTCGCTTAACGCCAGCACCAACCTGGACAACACTTCACAACTGTACACAAATAAATTGTATTTCACCACTTGCACGTTAACACTCACTCTGGACTTGTGATTGTGTATGTGTCTTTGTGTGTGTTTATACTATGTTTATTATTTTGGAACTACAACCCATTGTTTAAAACAGTGCAATACAAATTTCTGTGTATTGCCGGGATTATTATTTATGGTCGCAACGACCCCACATTACAAATAAAGATCTGTTTGGACCATGAACTTTGTTGTCTGTCTTCTGTTACGTATCACATCACCTCTACACCTGCACATTGCAAACCACATTGCCACACTGGTACAACACCAACTTTCTGAATGAAGACAGTAGTCCACCTGAAAAAAATAAAAATAAATAAGTGCTCCAGCAACTGTCAAGAATAGATACATAACAGTGGAACAGCTAAATGAAATAGAAGAAAACAAATATTGGAAAAAACACTAAAAAAACTACAGCATGGTCTGTTAATGTACTTAAAGACCGGTTTCAAGAAAAATATATGGACATTCATTTTAAGGAAATAAGTTTAAAAAAATCTCAACAGTAAGGGAATTTTATGCCAGTGCAAGTAGTTCAACTGAGTATTCAGTTTTCAGTCTCCAGTTTTATAACGCTGTAGAATATTTTAACAGTAGAAGTTTTAACATCTCTGCTGACAACGAGTTTAAAACCAACAAGAACGTATTCCTGTCAGTCATGAAAACTTTTAGAAAAGCAGGTAAAAACAAGGCCAGACACCACCCCCCGAATTACCGGCCTGGATTTGAAGTGTCTGCAGGAAACTGAGGCAGTGTCCTCTGACTCCACTGTCAGATTGGTGCGTAAAGTCTGGTTTGATCTTCATCTTCATCTGGCACGACTTGGATGCAAGGTTGTCCAACAACTAACAAAAACATCTTTTGAGATCTGAAAGGATGAAAACGGACTTGAATACGTGTATGCGTACCTTGCATATAATGATGACACAAACTCACCTCAAGATACAGCTTAGGTATCCATGGCAGCTGCTCCTCTTACTCATCTGAAATTCCACCCATCATCAGCTTGTGTTCAGGCCTCTAGTTTCTAGTGAGATGCCACTTTCGATGCAGAAATTCACAATAAATGAACATGTGTAGTTTATTTTTAATAAGTGAACAACAAATGAAATTAAACTAAATTTGGGACTATATTACACTGCAGATGTATACACAATAAAAGTTTCTGATTTTGTCTTAACACTAGAACCGCAAGATTTTCGAACTACTTAGAACTGCCACGTGGGTCACTTTGACCCATACATTTTTAAACTGCTTCGTTATGAAAATGAAAGACATACTATTAAGTTTTATTCATGAACATCATATCTAACATTTGTGTCACAGAAACACTGTATTTAAATGGAAAATTCAGCATAAAAGGCTTCATTTTTAAAATGAGCGCATATACATTATCAGGCAGCAGTGTGGAGAAGTGGTTAGGGCCCTGGACTCTTGCCTGGAGGGTTGTGGGTTCAATCCCAGGTGGGGGACACTGCTGCTGTACCCTTGAGCAAGGTACTTTACCTAGACTGCTCCAGTAAAAACCCAACTGTATAAATGAGTAATTGTATGTAAAAATATTGTGTAAAAAAGAATGTAATTGTATGTAAACATAATGTGATATCTTGTAACAATTGTAAGTCACCCTGGATAAGGGCGTCTGTGAAGAAGTAAATAAATAAATAAATAAATAAAAATTTCAAAAGAAACAGGTATGTACATATACTACCTGTCTCCGCTCTAACCGAGGAGTTTAAGTGCGCCAAGGTCCGACTGGAAATGACATTAGTAGAGTCACGCGACAAATGCGTAAGGGAGGCAGCACCTGTGTTGAAAACTGGAAGAAAGTGGGTGGCAAAGAAAGCTGTGGAGGATGCAAAGGCTGTCCTTCGAATTGGTGATATCATGGGGCAAGTTCAGCATGGAAGAGGGGTCTTGGTCTCAGTTCAGCTCCTCCTACATGGCACAAGGCAGCCCCAGCGCAATGGAGGAAGCTTGTAGTCAACGAGGTGCAAAAGCAGGAGGAGAGGATGAGGTGTATAAAGGCCATTTCCCAGGGCAAGCAGGGAGAATGGATGAGATGGGAGAGTGTGGAACAACGCAAGATTGGCTGGCAAGACCTATGGTCAATGGAAAAGAGCAGGATCAGTTTCCTTATAAGGTCAACATATGATGTTCTCCCATCACCACAGAACCTAAACCTCTGGGTAGGAGAGGATCCCTCATGTCCTTTGTGTTCATCACCTGCAACATTAAGGCACATTTTGACAGGATGTAAGGTGGCTCTTAGCCAAGGACGGTTTACTTAGCGCCATGACCAGGTGCTGCGATGTTTGGCCTTAGCATTGGAAGACAAGCGTAACATGACCAATAAGTTGCCACCTGTTCCATCAAAACATTACACACAAAAGACAACATTCCTCCGCCCCTGAGAGCAACCACCAAGAAAAGGTGTTAAAACCAATCCTCGCCCAGGACAACTGGAAGCTGCTAGAGACTGGAAAATGCTGGCAGATGTTGGTCAACGGCTTATTTTTCCACCTGAGATTGCCACCACAAACCTTCGACCAGATATTGTCTTGTGGTCTGGATCAGCACGCCTTGTTCACCTGGTAGAGTTAACAGTGCCATGGGAGGATGCTGTAGATGAGGCGATGAGAGGAAGAAACTGCGGTATGCTCAACTAGCCACTGAAGCGGAACAGCGAGGATGGAGAGTCTGGGTTTACCCAGTGGAAGTGGGATGTCGAGGATTTGTGGCACACTCTACAACCCGGTTTCTCAGAGATGTCGGATTCAATGGCCAAGAGTTGCGCCGCGACAGTGAAGAACTTATCTGAAGCAGCAGAGAGGAGCAGCAACTGGCTGTGGTTGAGACGGAAAGATTCTGGCTGGGGATCTCAAGCACAATAGAAAGAAAGAAAGGCTGATGTACAGGTAAGTAAGCTGGGCTGAGTTGAGTGGGGACGGAGGGGGTGATGCTGGGACGCCAGAATCACCGTCGAGCCCTCTTGAGGTGTCGTGGGCTAGTCGACGAAACACAGAGGATGGAAGGTGCCCACTTGAAGACCCCAGAGATGTACCCTACTTAGCTCAGTCCAGACGGTTGTCATGCTGATGCGCTGGGGAGACCACACTATGGTTGATCCCCAGAGCCAGCATCGCAGCAGTTGTGTGTGCTGATGCGCTAGGGAGGCAAAATAAGCTGATCCCTGGAGCCAGCATTACACTTCAGCCATCAACACCAGACAGAAGGATATCTACATCATCATATGGAAGGAAGCGCAAATGGATGGAGACACATATGGATCACATTAGTTTACTGTGAAGCTACATCTTAGTTGGTGCTTATCTTGGCGAGAGCCAAGTTCAAATCAGCATGAAGTTTTAATATCTACTCTCATGTAATGGAAATCATTACCCATGTACAGGTGTAAATGGGTATATGTATATACAAAACTGTAAAACCAAAATCATTGTTTCTTATACTACATAAAAAGAAAATATAACACTACTTCCGGTTTGACGGCTGCATTGTACTCTATGGAGGAGCGTACACGTCTGCCAGCTGACTGCCTGTATCCAGGAGCTGTGTTGTAAACACAGACGCAGGTCCATTGAACACTATTGTGTAAACACGTGTAAACTGGTACATACAAACCTGTAAAACCGAAATATATTTTTTTCTTAAAAGTAATATAAAAAAGAATATATAACATAAGTTTTATATTAGGCACATAAGTTGTTATCCTACCTGTCATTTCAGTTTGTTGCATGCATTTTTCCCACAAATGACAGGTAGCCGTGTTATAAGCGGTGACGCCTCAGGCCTTATCACCACCCCAGGCATGGTATATATCATGGGAACAACACGGCCCACCGTGGTTTATACCTTACTTGTTATTGTGGATCCAGAATACTGGTAGCCCATACGAGTTCAACAAATTCCTCAGCAGATGAAAATTCACCCGTGCATTTTTTGTAGTTTTCATTCAGCTTTCAAGTCTTGCCGCAAGCTAATATTAAGACCCATATTTGTATTTTAGAACAAACTCATGGCACCAACAGTTTTTTTTTTTTTTAATGTTTTCGTTCTTGTGAAACAAGACAAATTGGGTCAATTGCAGCGTACCAGTGATTTAGTCCACATCAAGTAGACTAAAATGTGGTACAGAAAATCCTGCAAATCTGTATTAATTTAATCCCGATTGCAGCGTAGCAAGCAGATGATCCCGGTAATTGGTTTAACTGATCGGGACAAGTGGAACAAGTTAAACCAATAACAGGGACTAACCTACAGCTATGGCCAAAAGTTTTGCATCACCCTACAGAATTAACACATTTTGCTCCATAAAGTCAAATTAAACCTGCTAAATAATGTTAAGTTAATATATTAAATTACATACCGCTTTGCAGTTTTCTTTATACTTAACAAAAAACTGACAAATTGAAAAATGACATTTCGAAATCAAACATGAAACACTGTAGCCTACTATTATTATGGCTTCCGGTAGACTTTTGCGATATCATTTTGTAGTTTCTTTAATTACATGATGTTAAATAAAAGATCTCAATCATATAGGTTTTTTTTTTTTTGGTTTTTTTATGTCTCAATCTAGAGGATGCAAAAAAATTGGCCCTAGCTGTATAAACCATTCTTCGCTAATCCGATATGTGGAATTCAGTGTCGGATATATAAAGGGATTCCTATACAAAAAGTAAGACACATTTTTATTACATCAAACTTATTTAAGTAAAAATGTCATGTCTTTTTAGTGAGCATTTCAAACTGGCAGATCATACTTGCATTTAAGCTGCCGACACTGCTGCATAATGGCCCATTCATTGTTTATAGTTAAAACATATTAACTGAAATGGTATTGAGTTGAACTGAAAACACGACAATGGAGAATTTGGAGTTTTTAAATTGCAAGTAAACCACGCCATTGTTGTTTTCCATTAAACTGTATAATTTCATCAGGACTTAAACTAACATTATCTGTCATTTAAAATGTAAGTGGAATCCACTGTTCTACACAATGCATATGCTGTAAAATCGTGTACATTTGCAGGGCAATCTACACACACCAATGGTAGTGTTGGGCTACTGATGTTGGTCAGGGAATCAGAACAGAACATACTACTGTAAAGGACAACAGCACAGGGCACTGAGCAGAAGGGGGTTCGTCGTGGTTCTCAACACTGGGGCTTGCCGTGGTTCAGAATTGATCCTGTCCATATTACGTTGTGGTATGTTTGTCTTATTTGTTTGTTTATATCTCTCGCTAAATATAACTATATGATTTATTTGCAACAGGGATCAATAAGATATGCTTTATTGTGTGCCAATGTTTTAATGGTAAATCCTAAAATTGATTAAAATAAGATTTGTGCAGAATGAAACAGGAAACAAAACAAACAATGGCTCATAACTATATTATAGCAACCAGTTTGTCAAATATATTAAAATATTAATTATTATTTTGTGTGGGAGTTTAACACATGCATGCTGGGAAAAAAAAACAGACACAAGGTAGAGGTAACATACTGGCATAGTTATGTACATACTGCAGTTTACAGAACAAGGTCCTAAATAAATCTGTGTTTTCTGAACTTATACAACTTAAAGTTATACAGACGAGCTTTTGCACTTTTCAATGCAATGTCTAATTCATTTAAATACCCCTAGAGTCTGCAAGAGCGGGGGCGGAAGATGTCTCAAGGTTTGACAACACGGTTAACGACTTAGGAAAGGAAACGGACATGAGAACGGAGAGTATTTTGCAAAGGACTAGCTGAAGATCTACAGTTAGCAAAGACGTGGAGCTCCAGGTTTGTGTCTGTGGCTGGAGCAAAGTGACAATGGTTAGAGGTTTGAAGATTCATCAAGGGAGAATGAAATGCTTGAGGGAGAAGGGACAAGGGCCTCGCACTGATCAGTACTTTTTACGAAGTCAGCTGAATGAAATCCAGCGACAGGAAGCAAACCACAGTTTGCAGGATATCAGCACCCCTGTCATAGATGAGAGGAAGACTTGCATAAACACAACTAGTGATGAACCTATGATCGCTGTGAACCCAGTCATATGAACCAGAGTAAGAGAGAAATAAACGTCAAAGGGCACAAGCGTTAAATGATCAAGAGCTTCTGAGAAAACAGCATGGGATACAGTAAAATAAGCTATATCTTAGTTGGTGCTTATCTTGGCAAGAGCTGAGTCGAATATCAGCATGAAGTTTTAACACCTACTGTCATGTAATGGAAATCACAAGTCTGTAACAGGAGTGTGAGTATCTGCTGATAGACGGGAGAGACACAAAGGTTGAAGTTGAAAACGCCTCTCTGGTGTCCAGGTTTCATTAACAGAAAACAGGCAAGAGCAGTGGTAGGTGACTGCCACTAGGGTACCAGCAATGGTAGCCCTAGTGCGGGAGGACACACACACACACACAAGTGTACATAAAAATAAATACAAAACAGTTTCCCAAAAACAACTAGAAAATAAAAGTTGGCCTACAGGTGGCCGAGCGCTACCTCCGCTGAAAGGAGATTCCTGCTCCAGGAACCTCCCTGACACATAATTACATAAACTGGGATGGGATTAAAATCCCCATAAATTAAATTTGCTCTAAACACTAGGATGTGGTATACACAGAGTTCTATAGTAGTTGGCTGCATTGTTTGCTCACCCTGATTCAAACACGCAGTCATGAGGATTGCCAGCCAATTTACCTCCAGCTTGCTTTGACAAAGAACAACCCAGGACTGGCTTTCCAGACCCTTTTTAAAGGCATGTGGACAGGGTTAATTGATAATCAATTAGTCAATCAACACCTGGCCACATGCTTTCACATGAGTTTCAATTAGGCAGGGGGGATTCTAACCTCCCAGCCCTGCCATATTTAATGAAAACTTTATTTAAAACAACTTGCCACATACCCTCCCCCCTTAGAATGGAACCCCCAGGGTCCATTAGATGATTTATTTTATTTATTTATTTATTTATTTATTTTAACCCATGGTCTCTCCAAGAAACACAAGGGTAGGTGGGAGGGAACGTTCTTAATGAACCACACACCCTGCTGTCTGATGCCAGCTGGCCCCAACACCAGCTCCATGTTATTCACTGGGCTTCTGTAAGGGGGCACCCGTTCAACACCCATGGTGACCCCTGAACCCAGTGTGCCCTTTGCCCCTTCTTGGGGCTCCTCTCCAGAAGATAGCCCTGGCGACAGTGCAAGCAATGGCTTACTTCTGGCTTACCAGCTCTGCCATATTTAACACAAACTTTATTTGAAAAAACATTTTAAATTGAAGACATTTTATTTACAAACAAAACAAAAACATTATTTACAGGTGCAGGGCTTCAGCTCTGCCACAAAGTCCACACACATTTTATCATGAATAATAAGGAGGAGTCTGTTAGGTGAGTCAAGTAGACACAAGTTGCTAAAATACATCCCTTTTTGAGTAAACAGAAAAAACAAGGCTACAGTTTTAAATAAAATTGATCCGAAGTGGAAACTCGAACAATTTGTTTCAACTTTGTTATTGCCCAATTGTCTTTGTTAATTAATTGCCCTGGAAGGCTTCATATATCACTTTCAGTTTTGTAGTCAGCTCAACATTTTTACTACCCAGAGGTGTCTACTGTTTCATAAAAAGTGTATTGATTTATTAAAGCAATAGCTTAAATAACATGTTTTGCTATCCAAGATGACCCGAACAGGTTTGACCCGGACAGTCCACGAATTGGCATCTGTGTCCGGGTGGCAGTAATAAACAAACACGGCTGCCGTAATGTCCGGTTTTAAGTGAAACGAATAAGAAACACCAGTCTTCCTTTAATATTTTCTTTGGTATATGTTAGTTGCTTTAACGATTTCCAGTGTTATTATGTTATTAGAAATGTACTGTTTAGTCCTGATCTGTACATTCAACTTTGTCCCCAGCATTTGAATAATGCTGAGGACAACGAACATATCCACGTGATGTAAACATGCCAAGTGAGGGGTTGCAGTCACATGATCCCAGCAGGCTACGCCCCCATACTGGCGGTCAAAACAACCATTATTATTTATTTCTTAGCAGACGTCCTTATCCAGGGCGACTTACAATTGTTACAAGATATCACATTATTTTTTACACATAATTTTTACATACAATTACCCATTTATACAGTTTTTTGCTTTTTTACTGGAGCAATCTAGGTAAAGTACCTTGCTCAAGGGTACAGCAGCAGTGTCCCCCACCTGGGATTGAACCCACGACCCTCCGGTCAAGAGTCCAGAGCCCTAACCACTACTCCACACTGCTGCCCATGGCGGCTAATGCAAAAACAGTATCTTCCACAGCAAAATGTTATGTATTTAGAACCACAGAGCACACTTCTTGCCTCCAGTCACATAAATTAGAAAGATATAATGATAAGTGCCAGATACGTGGAATCCATGACCCCTACTGTGCACCCCCGGTGAGCGAGCACACTTTGGCATGAATTGACCAAGTTTCCTTTTTCCTTTTAAGAAAACTTACATGTTACCAATAAAGAAAATATACATTTTCAGTAGTTTGTTTCAAAATACAATACTAATATGAATGATAAACAGTATTTCTATGTTTGAGCATCACTGTATTTTAATTGGGGTGGGGCTATGCAAAATTTTTACAAAAAATTAAAATTAAAAAATATTTTTGCGACATACAGGTATATACTAAAATAGGTATCTTTCTAAAAAATGACTTTTAATTACAGCAAAGCAAAATAGCACAGCACAGTCTCTTAAAAAAACATAGGTAGCCTACTACCTATAACGATTCAGTTTATTGTGTATTGTGTAGACTATTGCAGTCTTCTTTGAAATCTTGTGCTTTTAACATTCTGGTTTCTCTAACACTTGTAACTACTTTGTAGGGTGTAGCCTCCCCATGGTATGAATTCTAATTCTGAAGTCAAAAGTCTCTCTCTCTCTCTCTCTCTCTCTCTCTCTCTCTCTCTCTCTCTCTCTCTCTCTCTCTCTCGTGTCAAAATTCATGGATTAATTTAAATACTAATCAGATTTCAAAAGCTCGATTAGATAAGTTGTACTGCTCCAAAAACATCTTAATCAGGTTATTAAAAGCACCATTGTCCCCAGCATGATTTCTGACCACCACTGTGTGCAGCTCACTGTCTGCTTATCCACTGCTGCCTGCTCACCGTCATATTGGCATTTTATTGTTAAATTATTAGAAGATTAGTTTTTTAAAAAAGTGTGGACCTGGAGGCAGCAGAGGGTAAGATATGACAGTTTAAGACAGTGGTGGGATATAGGCAAAATCCAAATAAAAATGTTTTATCAGCAGTACACCATAAACTCGACCAGGTTCTTGAACTAGACAGTTGGAGAGCTGGAGAGAGAGATAATGAGTCTTGAACAAAACATTAGTGTTCGCAGTACTGATTGCACCTTCCAGTGCCTGAGAGAGAAGAAAGAGACTCTGAGCCGCCTGCTGGAGGACAGCGTGCAGGGCGCTCTAATCCGCTCCCACTTTACTCAGCTCAGGGACATGGACACCCCCACCAAGCTCTTCTTCGGCCTAGAGCACAGAGTGGTGGGCAGTAAACAGCTGTACTGTGTGCGTCTGCCCTGCGGGAGGAAGGTGCACAGCCAGGAGGAGATGAACAGAGAGGCCGTGTCATTCTACAGCCAGCTGTTCACAGCAGACCCCTGCAATGAGGAGCAGACTGTCCTATTGCTCCAGGACCTACCCAGATTGTCTCCAGAGGAACAGCACCCCCTAGAGGCCCCCCTGACACTGCAGGAGTTGAAAGAGGCCATCACCCAGCAGTCGTCAGGGAAGGCTCCAGGCATTGACGGCTTGCAGGCGGAGTTCTATAAAGGACTGTGGTCTGTGCTCGGAGAGGACCTGTTCCAGGTCTTGCAGGAATGTGCCAGAGAGCAGGAGTTGCCCCTGAGTTGCTGCAGGGCCGTGGTCACCCTGCTACCAAAGAAAATACCTTGATCTGGGCATTATCTCCCTTGACCAGGAGAAATGTTTTTAGTGTTTTAAAAATCAACAATAGTCTGAGCCATGCCTTTCCTGTGCAGAGGGGGATCCGTCAAGGCTGCTCACTGTTAGGTATGCTGTACTCCCTCTCTGTAGAACCACTGCTTTGTCAGCTCTGGAGCAGGCTGACTGGCCAGGCTGTGCCCTCCGTGCCCAGTGCCCCCCCAGTCTGGCTGTCTGCCAATACTGATGATGTAACTGTTTTTATCACCTCTCCCTCTGATGTTCCGATACTGAAGGACAGCCTGGATGCCTTCCAGAGGGCCTTCTGTGCTAAGGTGAATTGGGGGAAATACAGCACCTTCTTTTTTGGGGAGTGGAGTGGAACCAGCCCCTCCTCCCTCCCAAAACCACTGTGCTGGGAAAGGACTGGAATCAAGATGTTAGGAGTGCATCTGGGGGGGGCAACAGTACAGACTATAGAACTGGGACGGTCTGGTGGATAAAGTCAGAGGGAAGCTGCAGTGCTGGCGGTGGTTCCTTGTGATAAACAATCTAGTGGCCTTCATGCTGTGGCATAGACTGGTGTGCCTAGACGTTCCCCCAGGGCTATTGATTGAGATCAAAAGACAGCTGCTGCAGTTCTTCTGGAACGGACATTATTGGCTCCGGCCGGCCATCCTGTACCTACCCCCGGGTGAGGGGGGCCAAGGGCTGATAGATGTGCGCAGTCGTGTGGCTGCAGGCGGTGTAGAGGCTGCTTTTCTCTCCGGAGCTGAGCTGGAGGCACACAGCTTTCTCTTTCTTGCGCAGAATGAGGGGGCTGGGCTGGGACTGGCAGCTATTCCTGGTCGACCTGTCCAAGATATCTACAGGAACCTGCTGAACGCCTGGTGAGTGCTCAGGGTGGAGAGACAGGAGGACTCTTTGACAACAGGCTTGTTGCTAGAGGAGCTGCTGTTTTTCAACCCTCTGTTCCCTGCAGAAAGTTTCCACTAAGGAGTGTTGTGTTCCAGTTTCGTGGCAGGAGGGGTCACCAAACTGAGAAACCTGCTGCTGGTGACCGCAGGGC
Source organism: Acipenser oxyrinchus oxyrinchus (assembly GCA_030684275.1). Classification (NCBI taxonomy): domain Eukaryota; kingdom Metazoa; phylum Chordata; class Actinopteri; order Acipenseriformes; family Acipenseridae; genus Acipenser; species Acipenser oxyrinchus. Next base: position 53,509,478 of record CM060248.1, on the reverse strand, counting down.
AGTGTAGAGAGGTGAGGAGCCTGGCCAGGCAGCTGGGGTTTCATTCCCTCCGAGTCCTGAAAAGATTTCTAAATGCTCAGAGACTCTTTCTGTCCCAGGGTTAGAGAGGTGCTGGACCAGGCTCTGGCTGGAGGGGGCGCTGCAGAAGAACAGAAACCAGCTTGCCCTGGTTTTCTGGTGTCCCCTGCTGTTTCTGAGGGGCTGGAGGGGAGATGGTGCAGCACTGACACACTGCAGCACCTTACTGCACAATCTGCTGAGAAAAAAAAAAAAAAACACTGTACTTGCTCTGTGTGAAGGTGTGCCATGAGAGTGTTCTGCAGATCCGGCCTGACATCAAGTTGACCCTGTGGCCAGCGCCACCTGTGCATTCTGTTCAGAGGAGGAGATTGCATTTTACCTTTTTACTGACTGTAGGCGGTTAGTCCCCTTGTTTACTTTTATCTCTGGACTACTGGACTCTCTTAATGTGACTTTTATAAAATAAATGTTCATTCTTAACTTCCCTTACAGCCACAGACTAGATTTAAAAGTTGTTTAATTAATTTTATATTTGAATAAAGTAAATTGGCCATGTGTGATCCCATGATGATGCTCTGATTCCTGTTAAAGGTCAGGATTAAAATAGATTATACATATTCCTCCCTTGTCCATGACTTGTTAAATTTCCAGCAGCGCTGGTGTGTGTGTGAGGGGTTGTGTGCGCTCAGGGAGGAGGGTAAGCTGCAACTGTTTGTGTGGCTCAAACATCAAGGCTGCTTATAACTAAAAAGCTGAGTTTATATATTTTTTTGAATGTGAATTTGTTGATTTTTTTCTTGATACTTTAAAAAAACTGTACCTATACATAAAAAATAATAATGTTATACTAATTTATTGAATAAAGGTATTTTAAAAGTCAAAAGTCTCTCTCTCTCTGTCTCTCTCTCTCTCGCCCTTAAAACTTAAAAAAATAAAACCACAAATGTATTAATTAAAAAAATATTATTATTTTTTGTTTTTGTTTTTAATAAACACTGATTATTTATATATGGTGAATTGAACACTGCCATTGAAATTGCAGCTTTGAAGATTTACAGGCCCTTTTTTTAGATGTTCATTCTGAACAGTAGGTGGAGCTACAGTAAGCAATTTCAATCAACATCACGCAGACCTTCTTTGCCACGTTTGGCCATATTTAGTTGCACATCAAAACAAACCTTTATCACAAGACCTGTGGCAGTGTCAGGTGACAGTGTTGGGGAAGATTATTTTTTTTGTTCTTTAATCGTCCTTTGTGATCCGGGAGTAGTGACAGGAGGTATCCGTGCCAGATTTGCGGTACCGTTTCCAGTGGCAACAAAGATGTTATTTGCATTTTGAAATACTTTAATAAGTGTCTGATTCAGACTCATCCCAAATCTCATAGAGTTTGGTTTCCCAAAAGATCAAAATTGAAATACCTCATCAGTCATCTGTATTGGGAATTTAAATATTAAATGTGGTTAGTCATGTTTATTAATATAAATTTAAATATGGCTATCATTATGTTTTTCAAAATTCTAGTGGTGAATGGATATCTACAAGTGATACGCCCCTTTTTGAAAAAAATGTAACATCTATATAGATTTTACATTTGCGAAATTTTATGAGGATTTCAAATAAAAAATCAGATATCAAATATCTTCTACCATTGCAGAGCTACCATTTGTAGTTCATTTTTCTATATACTTTTTATATAGTGACAATTATTGAATAATTTAATAAAAAAAACAACTATTTTTACTTGTATTTATTCATATATTTCAATGTTAAAAGGTTTTACATACAATTTGGCAATGTATTTTGTGATGTTTTGCTTAGTCTGGGCTACTTCCATAAAATAGCTGAAGGTGACTGTAAATAGGGCCATTTTGTCATGGCTCGGACAAAATTGTGGTGACAAAGCAGTAAACTTAACTATATTGGGCTACTGCAATAAATGTAGCCACCACTGTAAAGCAAACAAACAAACAAATAAATGCATTTCATTTTTGGCACATAAACATAATGTACTGTATATTTCCTGACTTTCAATAATGTTGCATTATAAAGAGAAAATCATATTTATATATATATATATATATATATATATATATATACATTTTTTTATATATATATATACAGCAAATCAACAATAAAAACAACAACAACAACAACAAAATTCTATAGAAAAACAGACTATATGGTGATGTGAGTTGGTGGCTGCTGAATGACGTCACAGACCCGGAAGGAGACAGACACTGGGGTATGAAACGCACTGATGCGCATATTTATTAAATAAAATAAAAAGGTTTAAACACAACAAAACTTTTACAAAACAAAAGGGCACGTTGGCCAAAAGATACAGCGAAACAAATAATAACAAGTAACGTGCTGGTTCAAAACCAGCACGTGTAGCAATTGCCTCTTTTAATAATTGTTACCTCCTCTTTCTCTGACTCTTGTTCTCCACTCACGAACACTCTCAACCCGTTGCAGCCAAAGCTGCAGGTCTTTATAGTAGTGACCGGGGGATTAACTAGCTATTAATTATCGTATTATCCCTCGGTCACATTTTGCACAGGTTTATAATCTATGTGAGTGTCAGACAGTTAAAAAATCAGTAGCTGACAGTCACGCATTCTCACAAGGTATTTTAAAAACACAAAACAATATTAAATAATGACGGACGGCACCTCGCTCGTCCTCCCAAATAATAAATCAAAGCACTGGCTTTTCGCCGTCATATGAAATACATAATAAATAATACAAAATATGCACAGGGGTGGGGAGTACCCTGTCACACATACCCCCTTGTGCACAGCACACATGGCCTTAAAGGCCACCTCCCCCTTAAAAGCCCAAAAGTCCTGGGCCGGAAACTGAGGCATCGCTGGACCCATGGGCAGCAATGTTGGCAATAACAATGCCGGCAGTGGCAATGCTGTTAGCGCAAATTTTGACAGATTACAGGCTGGCTCCTCCAGGCGGGGCAGTCCTGGCAGCGGAAAGGCTGCCCGTGGCAACGCTAACCGCGGCCATGCTGTCAGCAGCTTGGCATATTCCAGCAGTGGCCACAGCAAATCCCCGGGGGTCAGCAGCAAACGACCTCCAGGGCATGCCTCCCCAAGCGACGGCGAACAGACCTCCCTGGGCAAAGGCGAATAGGCATCCCCAGGCGACGACGAGCAGACGAGCATGTGTTTATGAAACAGCAGCTACAATACCAGTCTTTTATGTTAGTAGAGTTATTCAAAATACAATTGACCTCTTAGTATTACTGTACGTTTGTGCATTTTATTTAGACAAACAATTGGGATTTTATTGTGCAAAACACAAGGCAGAAACCGTGGACCGTGGGCAAGTATGACAATATTATTGTGCATCTCAGTTTTGTATTTTTAATTGAAATTATTTTCTTTTGACTTGTAGATTGGTAATCTCCTGTAAAATTAATCTGATTAGATCAAACTGTCTCGAACTGTCAGAGCTAAGGACATGAATTGACTCGAGCCAGATAGGTGACACGACTCGACTCGACTCAAGCAAACTCTGTGACTCGACACAACTCAATCTTGGCATGTCAAAGACTCGACTCGACTCGACTCAAGTCCCAATTTTTGTGACACTGATATGTATGGGTTTTGTCCAGTAGACAGAGCTGCTGCTGCTGTTGTTGTGACGTTTTGTTTTTAAATCAATGTCAATATTCTTTTTAGTTAGCCAGTCACGGAAAACTTTCATAGCCCATTGTTTCTGGCATTTGGTATTTTCCTCAGTTGTATTCATTTCTAGGTTGTCTAAATCTGCTTCCTTTACCTCGGTATGTTGACATTTGCTTTTCTTTTTCAATGTTTTCAGCTGCAGAACTTTTGTTATCAGGTATTGCTGTCATACTGACTGACTTGAGTGGTTTTGTTTATACAGGCATACAGTTACAGTTGTCATATTGATTTTGTTTACTGTGATGAGGCCGCTTCGGAGAAAGAAGTTCCACACTGTTGTGTTATCACCAGATCTCTGATGGCTAGGGAGAAGGTCTCAGCCGATCAGAATCTAGTATTTTCGCCAATTGTTTCTACCCATTTAATAATTACAGATATTAAATGTTATAGAGGAGGCGGAGAAATTTGAATCAAAGGTGGTGTGTCTGTTGAAAGGTTCTGTGGGATTAATTTATGGCTGACAGAACGCAGCTAACCAATCAGAGAGCAGGATCTTTCCAAGAAGGTTTATAATTGTATTTAGTACCCTCTACTTTATTGTATATATACAACACAGTGTTACAGTAATATCAAAATGCTTGCAAAAATTACATTTCTATCCCAGAACATCAGAGATTTCCAAAACAATCATAAACAACAACTTTCCGTACTTAAATATAATATAGTCTTCTCTTGTTGCTTTATTTCCTGAAGTGGAATTGGTTCTTACTAGATCTTACTAGTAATAATAACAGCCTATATCACAGTCTACTTTAAATAAAATAGTAATTGTGTTTTTATCACTTAAATGATGCAAGTTACATTAGAAGGGTGATTTATTGTTGTTTATGACAGTATATTAACAACAAGCTTGAGACAGACTTCAGTTTCCAAGCTAGCAAACAAAACTCTTTGAAACTAATGTTGTGCTTCATACTTTGTAAATGCACATTTGTTTTATAATGATCAGAGTTATAGTGCCATTTATTGCAGGCAGAGGGACATTTTAACTGTAAATCTCTAAAGAAAGGATTTTATAGGTTTTGAAACCAGCATGGTTGATAATATCACTAAGGTTTTAAATAGAGGTATTAGAAGTCTTTGATCCTAGGGGAATTTTATTTTATCAGATTGAGAATAGATAGCTGTGACAGGCATAGTTATTTATGTAGGAACGGGAGCTGGGCTTTTTATCTTGCAGGATTGTGCAGCCTTTTAATATAAAAAGTAACCTCATTGAATATTCACTAACATTTTTCTCCAAATGAGAATTACTTATTGTTTCTTCAGAAATTCTGTGGAAAAAAAAAAACTGTACAATTTGTATAAAAGTTTGTGATAGTTCACCACATTAAAAAAACAACATATTTTCTATAACCCTACCTGATTATGTTGCATAAAAAACAATAACATATAAAAATAACTAGAATATAATAATGCCTAAGTATTATCTATAAAAAATATGTTGAGATTAGTATAAGATCATTTTTTATGAAAGTTGCGTAAACAAGTTGTTACCAATGGACAGGATTTGAAATCCTCCAAGAAGAGCTGTTCATCCTTTGCAATACTAGGGGATAGGCTGTGTTGAAAAATCTTAAAATTCTGACACGTTCTTGTCCTGTTTAATGGACTTTACAATGTCCTCTATTTTCCTTTTTTTTTAAAGTATCTAATTATTACCACATTCTAAAGGTTTCTGGTGCCTGTATATTTCCAGCTGAACATCAAATCAAGTAAAATCAAGTATAGTGCATTATTAAATACTTTTATATAGTATAAAGAGGACAACAGAATAATAGTTGAATAAACACTTATTTCAAAAATGGAATGCTTCAGAACTAATGTACTGTAATAACTGCAATTCTAAATCGAACAAAATACAGTGTAGTGGTTAATGGAAATTACCTCTTTGATTTGGCTGCCTGAGGCTACAAATCCATTGGTGTATATTTCTGTTGCCCTATAAAGCACTGAATCAAATGATACCTTCAATGTTCTTTTCATCACTTACACTGCAGGGGTCATTCTTCTGGGAAATCTGAACAGCAGGACATTCCGCTGTTTTCATGTAATTGAAAATGATGGAAATGAGCATTTTACATTACCGGCAGGTATTTTTTAAAACAGAAATACCTTAACACTAACTGGTTTATAGCTGTTTGGAAACGTATTAGTGCTCCTTAAAGGTTTAACTGTAGTAAATATCTGACCTCTATATTTGAGCATATATCTTTACCCATTTGTACATATATTATAAATATTCTTGAGGTTGGATACTTTAGAAACATATTAGGTCCTTACCACAACTGGACAAACAGGTCGGAAGCCTTGTTTGGACCTGCCTGTCAATCATGGCGTTGACACAAAGAGGTTGAGCCGGGTGTGTTGCTCAGTCCTCTTTGATTGATTGAGAGGTGGGTGTTGGCGGGATGATCGACCACATAAAAATGACACTCTCCTGTTCCTTGGATTGCCCATAGCAGGCTACCATTCAGCGGAAGCTCTGGCTGGACTGGGAAATATAAAGAAAGAAAGAAACTGCCGGTACCTGGTAAAGCAACCTAAAGACCTAGAGACTATCATTGTGGCGCTACCCAGTTTGCCACAATGATGGACCTCCTGCTCCAAATGCTGACGGCAGTAGTGCAGGGAAGGGAGGGGGCTGTTGGCTCTGACAGGAGAATGCAGCGGCCAGCAAACATGACAGCGGAGGACCATCCAGATGCCTAGCTGGACATGTTCAAAGCTATGGCAAGGGCTGGCCAATGGTCCCAAGCACAGTGGGCTAGCTACCTCCTGCCACAGTTAACAGGGGAGGTACAGGCTGCAGTAAGATCCCTGCATCCCGCTGTCATGATGGACTACCCCACTCTCAAGGCGGCCATCCTAAATTGAGTGGGGGCCATGCTGAGGGGTACAGGAAGAAATTCCAGGAGGACATGTTCGCGGATGATGAACATCCCCGGGTGATTGCTCATCGACTCCGGGACTACGCGGTGGGCTGGCTGAACCCGGATGCAATGACCAAAGTCCGGATGGTGGAGGTCATCATGGTGGAGTGGTTCCTGGAATGCCTGGCTCCAGGACCTCATCTGTGGGTTCGGTGCCAGGAACCTGAAACTCTGGACCAAGCGGTCCACTTGGCGGAACGGTACAGAACAGCGGAACCAGCGCCCACCAAGCTGCCTGGAAAACCTGGTACTCTAGCATCAACCCCACAAGATGCCTAAGGGTGAAGGGATTAGGGGGGAAGGGAAATCAGCTATTTGCACGAAGCATGACAGTGGGAGCTCCCAGCCCGAGAACCAGTGGTGCCAGGGGGAGGTTAGGGGTGGCGGGTGCCAATCCTGAAATTTGTCCACCTCCTCTAAAATATCCACTAAAAATAAATAACAGTCTCCCAGAATACCTTGTCTTCAGTTACTAGGCAATAGTACACGAGAAAAATCCACCCAACAAAGCATTATCCAATCTATGGATAGCCTTGTTACCGTTACAGCCAATCAGAGTATTAATTAAGAAAATGTGAAAGTCATTGTCAGAGAATATTCTTGTGAGAAACAAACAAAACTGGACCCACAACTTGTACCAACTGGAGTAAGAAAGGTGCCTATACTATTAAACTAAACTGTTTTATATTATATGGATTTTCTAATTTATGTATTTCCTTATTTTATTTAGCTGTGTTGTGTGCTTGTAAGCTATTCCATGGTGTTGTACATTTTAACAAGTTAACTGAGATGAATAATTTCATGTTAAATACAAGACCCAAGTAACGTAACTATTTCCAGAGTCGGTGTCAAACCTCAATGAAAAAAATTTGCTGCCAAGCTGATAAATAACCTTGTGTATAACACACACACACACACACACACACACACACACACACACACACACACACACATGGTTGTAAGAAACCCAGCTGCTGTATGTGGTGTTTGTATTAATGTTTGTGAAGATATGCAGGGAAAAGGGGCCGATAATAAACAAAATGCTGATAACACAGGAAGAGTTTGGTACATAATGTGGGTTGAGTATAATTTAGAACTCGTAGGTTCCATTCATATGTGTGTTCAACAGTACTTCACATATTCCATTCAAAATGATATGCTTTTATTAAGCCAGTATGAAGGTACATATTTATGAATTTGTCTAGTTTCCTTTCCAATGCAGAGATCAAACTTTCTGTATTGCTTGGAAATAGAGCACATTTTCTGTATTTCTTGGAAATAAGTAAACACGTTAAAAAAAATAATATATATATATGGAAAAAATATGATTTACGAATGCTATTTGAAAAATAATTTAAAAAAAACTACACTGGTGGAATGTGCCTGCAGGGTTTGAAAACTATTTGTTTACAGTCTGACAGGTTTCTAGTGAGTATTGATAATACTGCATTACTAGAGATGAACCGGGACCTGTATTTGTGGTATTTAGAAATTTACATTGCATTAAGTTTCACTTGGAATAGCTAATGTAAGTCAATATGATTAACAAATAAATAATACTGCAGTTTATAACAAGCCTTCTCCTTTACTTCTTTTTTCAGGCACTGTAGAAACAGATTTGTTGAAGTGTGCATTCTTACAAAATATGTCATTTGGTCTTGCTGAGCACCCAGAAATGTATTTGCATGTAGACTTTAGAAACACATCAAATGGCAGGCTAAGTTTTGAAAGGGGAGTATGTTTAATTTAAAAAAAAATGACAACCCTTAAAGACTAATAAATGTAGGCTAATTCACTTTATAAGATTTAAAAACAATTGTTCATAGAAATAGATTTAGCTTTAAAACAAGCTCTGGTTTGTCCATTGTTGAAAATGTGTGTAGTGTGTTAGGTATATCATTTTATTTAAAAATAAATAAGTCTCTACTCTCTACATCAAACTTGGCAATAGCGTTTACCTTCCGAAGTCCACACAGAAGCAATTGGTGCTGTCTTTCTTGGCCACTATGAAAATTGGACTGCACCACTCGCTCCTGGAAGGCTCAATCACCCCAAGTTTGAGCATGTCCCATACTTCTTTGCGAACGCCACTTCATCGACTTTCCGGGATCTGGTAAGGTCTTTCTCGTACTGTGACACCTGAGGGAGAGACAATGTCATATTCAACCAAGTTAGCCCTGCTGGACATGTCAGAAAAAAACACAGCTGAACTCCTCAATAAGCTTACGCAGTTACCGTTGCTGATCTGGAACCAATTATTCCCCCGTTGAAATGATTTTAGTGCTAGGAGTCTCTGGACAGGGGCCTAAATCATCCTCTACATCGCCTGGGGCTATAAACAAGACCTCCCTTGCCTGCCAGGGCTTTAATAAATTTACATGATAAATTTCACGTTCATTACGGCGATCGGGCTGTCTAATTTCATAATTCACCTTTCCTATAGCCTGAATCATTTCATATGGCCCCTGGCATTTGGCACATAATTTCGATTCTGAGGAGGGAAGCAGCAGCATTACCTTGTCTCCTGGATGAAAGGTTCTAATTAGTGCATTTTTGTTGTAATGCTGCTGTTGCTGGTGCTGAGCTGATTTGAGGTTGTCCTGGGCCAAACGACCGACCAAATCCAGGCGATCTCTTAGTAGGAGCACATGCTTCACTACATTTCTGTACCAGCCTTTGTGCTCCTCCCACCCCGTTCTCAACAGATCGAGGATGCCGCGAGGCTGTCGGCCGTACAAGAGCTCGAAGGGGGAGAACCCTGTCGAGCTCTGCGGCACCTCTCTCACTGCAAAAAGGATGCCCAATGTTTTTGCTCTTGTGTTAAAAAACCGTCTCAGCATCTTGCTTCAAGGTCTGATTAAATCGTTCCACCAGAACGTCTGTCTGTGGATGATAAACAGATGTCCTGATGGGATGTATTTTTAATATTTAATATACCTGCTGTAATGTGTTAGACAAAAAGTTGGTTCCACGATCAGTCAAAATCTCCTTGGGGATCCCTACTCTAGCCATAATCTGTACACTGTGGCTATTGCAGCGGCACTAGTGGACCTCAATGGAACTGCCTCCTGGGATTGCGTTGCATAATCTACCACTGCTAATGTATGCGTATACCCGGAGTCAGAAGGTAGCAAAGGGCCCACTATGTCCATTGCAATGCATTCAAAAGGAGTGGAAATAATCGGCAGTGGGACCAAAGGGGCGGGGCGCACTCAACCCGTTGCTACTCGCTGGCAGCCTGGGCATGCTACATATTTCGACAGATCAGTATGAAGACCTACCCAATAGAATCAAGCCAATATCCGCTCCCTTGTCTTGTCAGCTCCGAGGTGCCCCGCAAAAGGGATATCTTGCGCCAGCCTCATGACCTCGGTCTGACAAGACGGGGGAATCAATAATTGTGTTACAGGCTGTCCTGTGCCCGCGGCTAAATTTACCCTATACAGTAATTGCCCCTTGATACTGAAGTGTAGATATACTAGCCCCAGCCATCAACATCCTTACCTTCAATAGACTGGACCTGCCCCCAAGTGTGCGCTAGTGACGGGCCATTATGTTGGCCCCACACTATTTCCACGCTTGAGTACCACATGTCTGGTGTATTGAGAGGGGCTGGAGTAGCATCTACCCTAGATGGCCCAGTAACCTCGCTCTCTCGGTCACACTGCGTTCCGACTCCCTTTGACTGGCGTTTGTTACCATCCGAGCACTCTCCCACCAGACCCCTGCCCATTTTGCATTCCTTCTCTCTTTATTTGTTTTTCCTATAGGAGAATAGGAGAAAACATTTCAGCTTGAAAAGGAAACACATCACCAATTCGTTCCCTTTACTTTTTTTCTGCCACGTTTATGTGTGTGGCTGAGACTGCCATTATTTGCATTAATTCTTTGAATTTTGGCCAGTCTCTGCCCTGAATAACTAGGAGTGGCAACTTTTTCGCCACCCATACTACCAGGTGACGTTTTATCAGTCCTACCGATAAATATACTTTTAATGCGGGGTATGCCGCCATGTCTCCATGGATACAGGAGATGGCCGTCTGACCTTGTGGCCGCCACGACACACCGTCCAAGAGAGCTGTTCTAATTAAGGTTTGCTCACACCCTGTGTCCACAAATCAATCATACAAGGCCCCTCCCGACCACTTTCCCCACCTATCTCAGGTGTCCAATTACACGCAGCCATGTCACACTCCATGGCAGTGGGACATGACATGGCCAGATGTCCTGGTTGGTTGCACCTAAAACAAGTTAGGGGGACAGAGGGGGCAATGGTTCGATACCTGTCCCGTTGCTGGTATGGCGACGGGGCAGGGGCAACACCTCTACCCCAGCTGGGGGATAACCTTGGTCTCCATGAAGTGGGCACATTGAGAGAGAGATGAGGGTCTCGGCTGCTCCGAAGGGCGGGAACCGACAGTATCCCGGTCCGGGCAGAGACTCGGGAGTCCTCATAATCCTCGGCCAGTTTCACTGCATCTTCCAGGGTGTCGGGTTTGTGGCGCCGTATCCAGGCTTGGGTATCGGCGCCGACCACATTTGCTCCACAACCACTGCTTCCCCCATTTGCAGGTTGGTTTTCTTCTCGGGGGTCAGCCAGTGTACCATGTGGTCACACAACTGCTCCGCAACCACCATGGGGCATGTCTCCGGGGATCTTTGATACTCCCTGAACCATACCCAGTGGGTCTCTGCCGTAATGTTGAGGCGGCGGAGAATGGCCAGCTTGACCAGGTCGTAACTGGCGGTGTTGAGGTCGCTTATAGCCTGGTAGGCTGCCTGACCCTCCCCAATCAGGCAGGGTCCCAGCTGGCTTGCTCAGAGCTCCCGCGGCCATGACACGGTGGTAGCCATCCACTCAAACGCAACCAGGTACGCCTCTGGGTCATCCTGCGCCGTCATTTTCATCACCCGAGCCTTCGGTGCCGACATTTCTGGTGTTCCTGTAGGGGCTGGTGTTGTGGCAAGTGCCAGCCCTACCCGTTCAATGAGCACAGTGTAGTGATCCTCCCTTCTTCTCTGTCTCTCGTCTGCTGTCCAGTGCCTCCAGCAGCTCCACCAATGCATGACGATCCATATCCCACCCTGACACCACGTGTGACAAAGTGGCTGAGTGGATGCAGGTGCAGGAGTGATGCAGTGCGTGAATGAAACAGACAGAGATGATTGTAATCCGGTTTGGAAAGGATTTTATTACTGGTTTCCAGGTCTGGCAACCAAACAATAATCCCCCGGCAATACACAACAATGTGTACTGCACAGGGTAAATAACAATAGGATTGCAGTCCCAAATAATAAACAATAATATCCACCCCACAATAATAGAAACACAGTCACCAGTCCTGGGTGCGTGCAGTAGTGCTTGTGGTGGGTCATACAAGTTTATTTCGTGACAGTGGTGAAGTGCTGTTCCGGCTTGGTGCTGGCCCAAGGCGACAGCTCCGGAAACGTGTTAGCCGTCTGGTAATTCACAAACAAGACAATTACTAACAGACACAAAAACAAACAAAACACTCACAAAACTGTTACCTTCTCTAGGGTCTCTCACAGTCCTTCTAGATTAAAATACAAAACCAAAACGAAGGAACAGATTGCGATTCTCCATCCCCTTTTATGCCGTCACACATGACCCCTTGGTAAACAAGTGCAACATCCTTTCCAATCTGCGGCTGCCACGTCGTTTCCCTTCCAGGTCAATGCGTTATCACCCCCTTCCAGGCTTGCCGACTTCCCTTGAACCCTGGGAAAGAACTGTCAGACCAGCCCGTCCAGAGAACTCTGCTCTTGCTGCTTAGCGCCCTCACAGGTCGGGAGGGAGATTTACAAACAAGAATCATTGTATTTCTGTCACATCCCTTTAATGGCGTAAGGATATTTAAAAAAAAAAACATTTCTTGCCCTAAAAATACTCATTTTTAATACTATACATTTAGTCGTTCTTAACATTTAAAGAAATGCATATAGTTTAATACAGGACAAATACATTTTGTATCATTAACTGGAATGAAACAATTTTTGTCATTACCTAAAAAAAGGCATGAATTGTTGACTGATCAGAGCTATCAATTAGGCACTGCACTTGGTGGGTTTTTTTGTGAATAAGACCATGTTAAAAAAGAAAAATTTGGTGATGTTGGTGTTTTGTAACTGAACTGTATCCCGTTAAGACCACCCATGCAGCATTTGACAAGCTGCACAAAATGTCAGTTTATCAGCCGAGGTGATTATTGGTTGTTAGTTGCGTTTGAAATTAATTCTATACTGTGGTTACTTAGTAAAGCCTAGCCATGCAGCATTTCACAGGCTGTACGAAACTTGACAATAAGTGGGTTTGTGAGACGATATTAAGAGAGGTAATTTCTCAAAGAACCTATGGTGCATGGCAAGTGGTTTTTGAAAAATCGTGACAATAAACAGGGCATGCTATTAAGCGAGGTGATATAAAATGGGTTCATCTGTGTATATATATATATATATATATATATATATATATATATACACAGTATATATACAGTATATATATATATGTGTGTGTGTGTGTGTGTGTGTGTGTGTGTGTATACACTACCGGTGAAAAGTTTTAGAACACCCCCATTTTTCCAGTTTTTATTGAAATTTAAGCAGTTCAAGACCAGTGAATAACCTGAAATGGTACAAAGGTAAGCGGTAAACTGCCAGAGGTTAAAAAAAAAGTTTAGGTTACCAAAACTGAAAAATAATGTACATTTCAGAGTTATACAAAAAGGCCTTTTCAGGGAACAAGTAATGGGTTAACAACTTACAGCTGTTCTGCAGCAATGGAAGTAAATTAAGCCTTGAAAGTTGATGCTAACAATTCCTACAGGTGTCCCAACTTTTGTTGATTACTTACAAACCCTCTGTCTGTATAAAAGCAGTGTTGGAACAGACTGTGTTACTACACCCTCTTAAGCATTATTTGGACAGTATTGTACTGCAGGAAGTAGTATATTGCTATCATAATGGCGAGAAAAAGGCAATTAACAAAGGAAGACAGACAGCCATTATAACCCTTAAAAGTGTAGGTCTTTCCTTTAGAGAAATTGCAAAGAAAGCCAAGATGTCAGTGAGTACAGTTTCCTACACCATCAAAAGGCACTTGGAAACTGGAGGAAACTCTGACAGGAAGAGGTCTGGCAGACCCAAAGCCACAACAGAATCAGAAGACAAGTTTCTGAGAGTCAACAGCTTGCGTGATAGACGGCTCACAGGACAACAGCTTCAAGCACAGCTTAACACTGGTCGAAGTAAGCAAGTCTCAGTTTCAACTGTGAAGAGAAGACTTCGAGCTGCAGGTTTGACAGGTCGAGTGGCAGTAAGAAAGCCATTGCTAAGATGGCAAAATAAGAAAAAGAGGCTTGCCTGGGCCATGAAGCACCGCCAGTGGACTACTGAAGACTGGAAGAAGGTCTTATGGACCGATGAATCAAAATTTGAAATCTTCGGTTCATCACGCAGGGTTTTTGTACGCCGTTGAGTAGGCGAAAGGATGGTTCCTCGGTGTGTGACACCAACTGTCAAACATGGAGGAGGAAGCATGATGGTCTGGGGCTCTTTTGCTGGATCCAGAGTCAGCGACTTCCACAGAGTGAGTGGCACCCTGAACCAAAACGGCTACCACAGCATTTTGCAGCGCCATGCAATACCCTCTGGTATACGCCTAGTTGGTCAGGGGTTCATCCTACAGCAAGATAATCACCCAAAACATACCTCCAGGCTATGTCAGAACTACCTTAGAAGAAAAGAACAAGAAGGTAGGCTTCAAATCATGGAATGGCCAGCACAGTCTCCAGACTTAAACCCCATCGAGCTGGTTTGGGATGAACTGGACAGAAGGGTGAAAGCAAAGCAACCTACAAGTGCAACACATTTGTGGGAACTTCTGCAACAGTGTTGGGAAGAACTTTCCGAACAATATTTGATTTCCATTGTAGAAAGAATGCCACGAGTGTGTTCGGCTGTTATATCTGCAAAAGGTGGCTACTTTGATGAGTCAAAAATTTAGATTAAATTTTGTTAAACAAAACGATTCCATGATTTCTTTTTTATCTCCAATTGTTTATTTGTTCTATGCTTTAATTTCAGAGTACATTGAGGCATTAAACTGCGTAAATTTCAATAAAAACTGGAAAAATGGAGGTGTTCTAAAACTTTTGACCGGTAGTGTATATTATTACCACGTCACTATATTTAGGTTTGAGTTGGGTGCTCAATGTTAAACCTCTAACTTTGCACTTTAATAACTTTGGTGAGGATTTGTCAGAATTGCCCAGAGATTTGCATGTTTCATTGACTTGCAATGTTGTGAAAGTGTGGAGAGTTTCATGATGCCACCTTGTGCGGTTTCTGAGATCTGGATACCTGTTTTTTCTTATAGGAAGAGTGTCAACTACAGCCAAAAAATGGCTTTTCCTGGGGGAGCATCCCACTGAAAAATGTTTCGTCCTGAAAGGGTTTGGATTGCCGTTATTTCACTTGGGAAGCTCTTCTTACTGATAATATGGGGTAGATATTTCCAACTTCATTATGTTACACGGATAAAATTGATTCTAATATTCGGATAAGCGATTCTCTATATATGTGTAAAAATGCGTGCATGACATACAGGGGCTACTTTTTAGTTCTTTTTGAAATTTTAAACAATATTGATTAAATTACGGTACAGTTTACTTTTCACTGTTATATAAACAACAAGAGTCAACAGCTACCGGGGATATTATTCCACATCAATAAGCTTTGAATTATTATATTTTAATTCTCTGTTCCTTTGCTGAAGAGTACTGAAACAATGTGACACAATCAATTTGTCAGTCGATCACCCTGGGCGTAATTTGAATCCATGCTAAAATATTTGCTCTGAAAATGGTCAGATGTTGGAAGGATTGTTATATTTTATATATATATATATATATATATATATATATATATATATATATATATACACATTTATTTTTATTTATTTATTTTTTTTTTAATTTATATCCACTAGAACAGGGGTTGGCAACCTATGACTCGCGAGCCATACCATACTCTTTCTATTACAGAACATTCTTTCTTACTTGAGCCTATTAGACCTGACAGAGTGACATTGAAGGCTTTTTCTCTGATTACCTTACAAGACCTGACAGCATTAGTTCTGCATATGAGACCTACTACTTGTGCCCTTGATCCAATCCCTATCAAATTATTAAAAGATGTCTTCTGTGTTATTAAAACACGCATTTGAACAATTATGAATGAATCACTTTCCTATGGTATAGCTCCCTCTGCATTTAAGGTTGCGGTGGTAAAGCCCTTGCTCAAAAAAAAAAAAAAAACCTTGACCCTAAAGCCCTTAGCAAGTATAGACCAATATCCAATCTACCATCTTTATCAAAAGTTCAAGAGAGAGTTGTTGCTAATCAGTTACACAAGTTTCTAGCTTGTAATACTGTGTTTGAGAAATTTCAGTCTGGATTTCATGCTGCACATACACCGAGACATTCCTTGTTAGGATAGTAAATTATCTTTTGATAAGCTCTAACTCTGCTTTTGATACTGTGGACCATTCCATTCTTTTGAATCATCTTGAAAGTTTAGTAGGTTTGTCAGGAGGTGCCCTATCTTGGTTTAAGTCTTATCTTTCCGATAGGTTCCAGTTTGTCTCTATCGGGGAGATGAAGTCAGATTTGTCAGAAGTTGCCTGTGGTGTGTTCTTTGTTGTTTTCACTATATCTGCTGCCATTAGGTGACATTATCCGCAGGCATGGAGTGAACTTCCATTGTTACATAGACGACACTCAGCAATACTTGTCTTTGAATCCAGGCAATCCTTATACTGTGGTGCTATTAGCTGCTTGCCTTGCTTACATCAAGTGTTGGATGTCATAGAACTTCTTAATGTTGAATTCTGACAAAACGGAGGTCATGCTTGTAAGCCCACAGCATCAACTAGAGTATCAATTTACATAAGATAAACCTTAGCAGTCTCTCGTCAGAACTAAAACTAGAAATGAGAAATGTGGGGGTCATGTTTGATCCTGATCATTCATTTGAGAATCACATAAAATTACTAAAGTATAATTTTATCATTGAGAAATATAGCTAAACATAGACCTATTATGTCCATACCTTATGCTGAGAGGCTAATGCATGCCTTTGTTTCATAAAGAATTGACTATTGCATGCACTTTTATCTGGTATCCCAAAACGTGTGGTTTCTCGCTTACAGCTTGTTCAGAATATAGCCACTAGAATTCTGACTAAAACCAGGAAAAGTGAACATATTACCCCTGTTTTGGCCTCTTTGCACTGGCTCCCTGTGGAGTATAGAATTGATTTTAAGATTTTGTTGTTAACTTATAAGGCCCTGAATGGAATAGCTCCTAGTTATTTGCAGGAGTTACTGACCCTGTATCTTCTTAATCACACTCTAAGATCACAGGATGAGGGGCTACTGGTTATTCCTAAGGCCAACAAAATCACCATGGGAGGTTGGGCTATTTCTTGTAGAGCTCCTAAATTATGGAAAACTCTGCTTGCATTTGTCAGGGAAACTGGGGCCATTGAAGTTTTTAAGTCATGACTGAAAACGTACTTTTATAAATGGCTTTCTTGTTTTAGTGGGTTTTAATGTGCCATCAGCCGACCGCTTTTTTTACACACTGCAGACTCACCATGCAGCCGCCTCATAGCTACAGCGTCGGAGGGCAACGCAGCTCTGGGCAGCTTACAGGCAAGCCGGCAGGCGCCCGGCCAGACTACAGGGGTCGCTGGTGCGCGGTGAGCCGAGGACACCCTGGCCGACCTAACCCTCCCTCCCCCCGGGCGACGCTCGGCCAATTGAGCGACGCCCCCTGGGAGCTCCCGTCCACGGTCGGCTGTGGAATAGCCTGGACTTGAACCGGCGACGTCCATCCTGCACTCCAGCGAGTGCTTTTTACTGGATGCGCCACTCGGGAGCCCCAATCTCTAAGACATTTAACCTCCTCTTTGAATGTTCTCTTGCTGTTATAATATTGGAAAAACATTTTGGAATTGGTTTTAGCCCCCTTAGCAATATTGATTTCTATCTCTCTCTTGGCCTTTCTAACTTCTGTTTTGACTTGTGTTTGCAGTTCCAAGTACTCTTTCTGTGTACTTTGTGTTTGGTCCCTTTTAAACACTCTGTAAGTGCCTTTTTTCAATGAATATATTTTTTATTTGATCTATTAAACCATTTTGGCCATTTTGTTTTAGATTTAGATTTCTCTACCTTTGGCATGCAATTGTTTTGCGCCTCTTGTACTACATTTTTTAAAAAAACAGCCATCCTTTTTCTGTGGATGTTTTCTCTATTTTACTCCAATCTACTTCTGTTAGTCTCTGTTTCATACCTTCATAGTTTGCTTTTCAAAAATTGTAAACCTTAGCTTTAGTCATTCCTTTTTGGGTTTTAAAAATCACTTCAAATGAGACCATGTTGTGGTCTGAGTTTGCAAATGGCTCTCTGACCTCTGTTTTAGTTATCCTGTCTTCGTTATTTGAAAAGACTAAATCAAAGCATGCCTCCCCTCTAGTCGGCGCTTTGACACATTGCGTTAGGAAGCAGTCATTTGTCATTTCCACCATTTCAATTTCGTCTGTCGTGCTCCCCGGGTTTTCCCATTTTATATCCCCCATTAATATGGCTTCTCCTTTTCTCCTCGTGTCTAAATACAATTATATATTTTATAACACTCGTGCTACATAACCCCACCTTAACACCCGTGCACCAATATATACACCGACATTAATATAACACACACAACATAAACATACAGTGACTCTCAAAAGTATTCACCCCCTTGGACTTTTCCACATTTTATTGTGTTACAACATTGAATCAAAATGGATTTAATTAGTTTTTGCCACTGATCAACACAAAAAAGTCCATAATGTCAAAGTGAAAAATAAAATCTACAAATTGTTCTAAATTAATTACAAATATAAAACAGAAAATAATTGATTGCATAAGTATTCACCCCCTTTCCTATGACACACCTAAATAAGCTCTGGTGCACCCAATTGTCTTTAGAAGTCACATAATTAATTGAATGGAGTCCACCTGTGTGCAATTAAGGTGTTTCACATGATTTCAGGTTAAATACACCGGTCTCTGGGAGGTCCCACAGCTGGTTAGTACATTTCCTAACAAAAACTACATCATGAAGACGAAGGAACATTCAAAACAAATCCGAAATGAGGTTCTTCAAAAGCACTAATCAGGGGTAGGATATAAGAACATTTCCAAGGCATTGAATATCCCCCGGAGCACAGTAAAGTCCATTATTAAGAAATGGAGAGAATATGGCACAACTGTGAATCTGTCTAGAACAGGCCATCCTCAAAAACTGAGTATCCGGGCGAGAAGGGCACTAGTCAGGGAGGCCACCAAGAGGCCTATGACAACTCTAAAGTAGTTACAGTCTTCCACAGCTGAGCTGGGAGACACTGTGCATACGGCAACAATAGCCCGGGTGCTTCACAAAACTGGCCTTTATGGGAGAGTGGCAAAAAGAAAGCCATTGTTGAAAAAAACTCACATCAAATCTCGGCTACAGTTTGCCAGAAGGCATGTGGGAGACTCTGAGACCAAGTGGAAGAAGATTCTATGGTATGATGATACCAAAATAGAGCTTTTTGTCCTCAACGCTAAGCGCTATGTTTGGCGCAAGCCTAACACCGCACATCATCCTGAGAACACCATCCCTACCGTGAAGCATGGTGGTGGCAGCATCATGCTATGGGGATGCTTCTCTGCGTCAGGGCCTGGAAAGCTTGTGAAGATAGAGGGCAAAATGGATGCAGCAAAGTATAGAGAAATCCTGGAGGAAAACCTGCTGAAGTCTGCAAGAGACCTGGGACTTGGGAGAAGATTCATCTTCCAGCATGACAATGACCCCAAACATACAACCAAAGCCACACTGAAGTGGCTTAAAAACAAAAAGGTCAATATCCTGGAGTGGCCCAGTCAAAGCCCGGACCTCAATCCAATTGAGAACATGTGGAAAGAGTTGAAAATTGCTGTTCACCAAAGGTCCCCATCCAACCTGACGGAGCTTGAGCAATGTTGCAAAGAATGGGCAAAAATTGCAGTGTCCAGATGTGCAAAGCTGGTAGAGACTTATCCAAATAGACTCATGGCGGTAATTGCTGCCAAAGGTGCCTCTACCAAATATTGACTCAAGGGGGTGAATACTTATGCAATCAATTATTTTCTGTTTTGTATTTGTAATTCATTTAGAACAATTTGTAGATTGTATTTTTCACTTTGACATTATGGACTTGTTTGTGTTGATCAGTGGCAAAAATTCCTAATTAAATCCATTTTGATTCTATGTTGTAACACAATAAAATGTGGAAAAGTCCAAGGGGGGTGAATACTTTTGAGAGCCACTGTAAAATAAACACAGGTGTGGGGCACACTGCCACAGGCCCAAAAAAATTAACTTTATTTTGCATCCAAATGAAGTCGGTCCCTAAGTGTGAACAGCAAGCACATTGATACATTTTTCAAACTAGTCAGAGTCCATTTGAAACGGGCCCAGTGTGAGTGCAGCCTAAGTTACTTCAGCTGTTCCACTTCTGATTGAGCTGTTAAAAGAGCAAAAATAGATTTCTGGTAGATTTATTGTTTCAATTTACTCTTTACATCAATGTAAGGAAAAAAGTTGGCCACATACCTGTAATTTCACACACCATAAGTAAGTGGATACTTTTTATCTGAGATACAGAAAGACAAAATACGTTCTATATTATAGATGCCCAGTATGAGAAAAGACTGCAACCTGGCACAAGCCAGTACTTGCATATGGAGGACAAAAGCAGGTACTGTTTTGCATTTGTCACAGGTTGAATCCAGTTCTGCACACAAAACTTCAAACCCTAAATATACAACATTAAATGAAGTCTCCATTATACCACAATGCATAGCAATGTGTTTGTGCTTACTTTCCAGAGCAAACACTGTGGTTATTAATAGTCTGGTTTCATTCTCAGAAAAAAAGAGACTTTATAAGGCATTTTGTGTTAAAATGTGGCATACAATGGATTCCTAATGATTTTGACCTGCTGAATCAAAGAATGCTCTATACATTTGGACCTGATGGACCTGTCTGCTTCCTTTTCACTCGACATTCTCGATTGCTCCTCATCTTCTTCAATATCTGCTTTCTCAATACTTTGTTTGAATTCATGGTCTTTATTCTGCAGATGTTCAATAAACTGTGGTAGAAGTATCTGTCACATGGCTTGGACTGTGATTGTGTGCGCTCTTATTGTTTTCTCAGCCTTTGCCAGCCATTGCATTTTCTGCTGTCTTCTGCCCTAGCAGGCCACTCTCAGTCCAAACCTCTAAAAGCCCTGTAGACAGCAAATGCTGGCCTATTGCCTTCATAAAGTTCATTGCAGTGTGAAGACCACCAAGTCTAGGCATCAGAAACTCTTGATAGTTCTTAATTGCTCATTTAAGTTGCATCAACTTGCAGAACAAGGCTTCATCCACAGTAATAACTACATATGTCTCTCCATACATAAATGCCTAGATAATCAATGTTTGCATGGCCACCATTTTGAAAATAACTTTGACCATACCTAGAAACCCCTTTAAGACATGTTCATACAGTTTTAATTTTAGTTTTAAAGGATTTCTGGATGTCTAAAATGTAGGAAAAGACACTTGGATCATCATTCTATCCCAGTTAGTTTAGTAGTTATAGAGATATACAGTACAGTTGGTGGCCATTTTGTTTTTCCCAATTTTAAGGGTCAAGAACACAAATTTCAGCTTGGTATACATTCAGCAGGTCAAAATCATTGTATACCTAAATAAAATGTCAAAGAAACAGAAGCAACAGTCAAATCTATTTGGATTTGGATTTGGAAAATCCACATCTGGCCAACTCCATGAAAATGAGAATGTAACAGAAGATAAGGAGGAGGCGTTAACAGAGTTAGTATTTTAGCTTGTCTATGACAGTAACTGAAAAATAAAGAAATGTGTTCTCTTCCCCGACATTTTTATATAGTTATCTTCCCTGGCATTTGATTAATATAGTTATATGTCCTGGTATTTTTTGTATATACTTCACTCACTGCCATTTTATGCACACAGAAAATAGTTCCCAGGTATTTATTGTATATAGTT
Organism: Acipenser oxyrinchus oxyrinchus; assembly: GCA_030684275.1. Classification (NCBI taxonomy): domain Eukaryota; kingdom Metazoa; phylum Chordata; class Actinopteri; order Acipenseriformes; family Acipenseridae; genus Acipenser; species Acipenser oxyrinchus. Next base: position 53,487,657 of record CM060248.1, on the reverse strand, counting down.
CCCAGGCATTTAATAGTTCCCTGGAATTTTTTGGAGTTAGTTCTCCGGCACATTGATTGTATATACTGTAGTTCCCTTCCCACTGGTATGCTGGGATCCCTGGAACCTGTCCTCTTACCTATCCAGACGCATGCAGTCTGTCTTCTATGATGGAAGCAGTGGTGTTGCAAACACAGTCACTTGTGATGTCCCCCAAGGATCTGTTCTTGGGCCCCTTCTCTTCAATATCTACATGCTTCCCTTGCGTCACCTCATCTGCCAACAAAGCCTCATGTTTCACTCCTATGCTGACGACATCCAGCTCTACTTAAAACTCGACCCTAGAAGCCCCTCTGCCATGGTCCGGCTCTCGGCTTTCAAATTGGATGTCTGCCAATTTTCTTCAGCTGAACATTAGCAAATCTGAACTCCTTCTGGTAGGATCTAAAAGTCAACTTAAGAATCTAAATATAGCTGCCCTGAACCTCGGAAACTGTCTGCTGCTGCCTTCCCCCACAGTACGAAGCCTTGGTGTACTTCTTGACAGCAACCTCTCCTTTGATGCCCACATCTCCTCCATGGTCAAATCTTCCTTCTACCATCTTCAAAACATCTCCAAAGTCCGTCCCTACCTTTCCTTCCCAGATGCGGAGATATTTTGTCATGCATTTGTCTCCTCTCGACTTGACTACTGCAACTCTCTATATGGTGGACTCACGGCATGCACCATAAACCGACTGCAGCTAGTCCAGAATGCCACTGCCAGGGACCTTACCAGATGTAAAAAACTTGATTACATTACCCCCAGTCTTGCCCAGCTGCACTGGCTACATGTAAAGTTCAGGATTATTTTCAAAACTCTCCTGCTCACCTACAATGCCCTTCATCACACAGGTCCTGAGTACCTCCTCAACCTGCTGACCCGCTATGTCCCTGCACGCAAGCTGAGGTCCTCCGACTCTGGCCCGCTTGTTATCCTCAAGCAAAAGTGCACCATACTTGGAGGACGTTCGTTTAGCTTCATGGCTCCGACTCTCTGGAACTCTCTCCCAGCTTTGGTACGTGATGCTCCCACCATCGCTCACTTTAAATCAACTCCCAAGACCCACCTGTTCTCTCTTGCTTTCCATGTTCTTTAAGCCTGATATCTGCTATTAGCTGCTGTGTTGCTGCTGCTATTTCATGTATAATGTTACTATCATGTATTATGCTCTTTCCACTGTATTTAATGTACTATTTCATGTATTATGCTACTATCATGTATTATACACTTTCCACTGTACTTAATGTATTATGCATTTTTCACTGTATTGTTTTATGCTTTATTTTTTTACTGTATATCATGTATTATGCATTTCTCTGTGTTTAAAGTATTGTGGATTTTCTTATAAATCTCTTTGTGATAGTAGTCCACTATGAAAGGCCCTATATAAAATAAAGATTGATTGATTGATTGATTGATTTTAAAGATAATAAAAAAACACCCACTAAATGAAAACAAAGCATGCAAAAGCAACATGTGTACAAAAAGTTCACTTGGCCACCAGGTTTTGCTAGCTAGTGGCCAAATGGCAACCAGCCTACCAAGTGATTTGTCCCACTCTGGTTGAAAGTCTAATATGCTGCTAAATAAAACGTGATCATTGTGCACCAGAATAGTGTTTGCATGTAATTGTAAGTAATTAATTGTCTTGCTGCTGTAAAAAGTATCTCCCTGCTGTGAATTCTTGTTTAATATATGACTTGCAAATGCTACAGCATATTTATACAAGATCAAGGATCAATAGTTTCACTTTTATTGGAAGTTCTTTTTACAAAACCAATCATTTTGAGTTATCCTTTTTTTGCACTTATATTGATCTTCCATAACAATAATCTTTAAAAAAGCTCTAACAGTTAATAAAAGCATACAAAAACCCTTAAATGTCAGTTGGCCTTAGACCAAAGACTTAAATTCAGTGCAGTACATGAAGAATTGAATACGAAGTCCAATATGATGCAGGGATTGGGCTAATATAATTTCAAGGTAAACTGAATGTGATAGTATTACATTGAAAAAGACATTGATGCAGACTTAAAAAAAACCTGGTTTTATTATTCAGGTTCCAGTACTAGCAGGAAACCATAGAGAATCAATTTTTAGAATTTAACATGATCTTGGAATTTAGTCTACATTATCAGTAGTGACAAAATCAGAATGTCAGTCATTTTCAACCAATTTCTTCATAAAAATATACAGTCACCGCCAACATTATTGGCACCCTTGATAAAGATAATCAAAAAAGACTGTATAAAATAAATAATACCAGTACTGAGCTATATTGTAATTTTCCAACATGTGGAATATATTTGACTTTACTAATGATTCAATGGAATCAACCAAAATTACACATTTCTCAAATTATAAATTTATTTCCTAAAATCCTTGTTTTCAGTACTTTGTGCACCCTCCCCTTGCAAGGATAACAGCACTGAGTCTTTTTCTACAATGTTTAATGAGATTGGAGAACACACTGAGAGGGATCTTAGACCATTCCTCCATACAGAATCTTTCCAGATCCTTGATATCCTTCGGTCTGCGCTTATGGACTGCCCTCTTCAATTGAAACCACAGGTTTTCAATGGGGTTCAAGTCCGGAGACTGAGGTGGCCATTGCAAAATGTTGATTTTGTGGTCAATTAACCATTTCTTTGTGGATTTTGATGTGTGCTTGGGGTCATTGTCTTGCTGGAAGATCCACTTGCTGCCAAGTTTCAGCCTCCTAGCAGAGGCAACCAGGTTTTTGGCTAAAATGTCCTGGTACTGGGTAGAGTTCATGATGCCGTTGACCTTAACAAGGGCCCCAGGACCAGTGGAAGCAAAACAGCCCCATAACATCAAAGATCCACCACCATATATTACAGTAGGTATGAGGTTCTTTTCTACACGCATCCTTCTTTCGACACCAAACCCACCGCTGGTGTGCGTGGCCAAAGATCTCTATTTTCGTCTCATTTGACCATAGCACCCGGTTCCAATCGAAGTGTCAATGCCGTTTAGCAAACTCCAGGCGCTTACGTTTGCTGGTTGCTCTCAATAAAGGCTTTTTCTGGCAACCCTTCCAAATAGCCTATTGGCATGGAGGTGGCATCTAATTGTAGATTTGGAGACTTGGTGACCCCACTGTGGCCCTTGGATTTCCCTTTGCCTCCCGAACCATCTGCCTGTGGGGGCAAGATACACTTGCGTCCTCTACCAGGCAAGTTTACCACTGTTCCAGTGGTTTTGAACTTCTTAATTATTGCCCTAATAGTAGTAAGTGGTATATTTCATTTTTTAGCTATTGTTTTGTACCCATTACCTGATTTATGAAGGTCAACAACCATTTGTCTCATTTCATTTGTGAGTTCTTTGCCTTTCCCCATGGTGATGGATGACAAATGGATTTCATTATTATTATTATTATTATTATTATTATTATTATTATTATTATTATTATTTATTTCTTAGCAGACGCCCTTATCCAGGGCGACATACAGTCGTAAAAAAAAATACATTTGAAGAATCACAGTACAAGTATCAATACAATTAAGAGCAAGATAAAATACAATGAGTTCAGTTCTAGAAAGTACAAGTATGACAAAATACGATTCAATAATGGAGCAGGTAACAGTGTCAGTGATAGTTACATCAGGATATAATTAAATACAAAATACTACAGATTAAATAACACTTGTGACAGATTACAGTACTCTAAAGTACAGGATAAAATTCAGTAAAATATGGAGCAGATAAGAGCAAGTAAAGCGCATTAAGGAAGTGAAAGTGTCCAGAGGGAAAAGAGGAGTTCTACAGGTGCTGTCTGATGAGGTGAGTCTTGAGGAGGCGCCAGAAGGTGGTCAGGGACTGGGCAGTCTTGACATCTGTAGGAAAGTCATTCCACCACTGCGGGGCGAGAGTGGAGAAGGAGCGGACTCTGGAGGCAGGGGAGCATAGAGGAGGTACAGCTAGTCTTCTAGTGCAGGAGGAGCGGAGAGGTCAAGTGGGGGTGTAGGGAGAGATGAGAGTCTGGAGGTAGCTGGGTGCAGTCTGGTCAAGGCATCTGTAGGCGAGTACAAGAGTCTTGAACTGGATGCGAGCGGTGATCGGGAGCCAGTGGAGTGAGCGGAGTAGTGGAGTTGCATGGGAGAAGCGAGGCAGAGAGAACACCAGGCGAGCAGCGGAGTTCTGGATGGGCTGGAGCGGACGGGTGACGGATGCAGGGAGGCCAGCCAGGACGGAGTTGCAGTAATCTAGGCGGGAGAGTACCAAGGTCTGGACCATGAGCTGGGTGGCGTAGTTGGTGAGGAAGGGTCGGATTCTTCGTATGTTGCTCAGGAAGAATCGGCAAGTGTGTGCCAGAGTGGAGATGTGCTGGGAATAAGAGAGGCAGGGGTCCAGGGTGACTCTGAGGTTCTTAGCTGAGGAGGAGGGAGAGAGTGTGGTAGATTCCAGAGGAATGGAGATAGAGAGATTGGAGGAGGGAAAGAAAAGGAGGTTAGATTTAGAGAGGTTGAGTTTGAGGTGATGTGAGTGCGTCCAGGAGGAGAGAGCTGACAGACAGGTAGAGATACGGAGGGGATGGTGGAGTCAGAGGTGGGGAAGGAGAGGAAAATCTGAGCATCATCAGCATAGAAATGATATGAGAAACCATAAGATGCGATGAGGGGTCCCAGGGGCGGGGTGGAGAGAGAACAGGAGAGGACCTAAGACTGACCCTTGGGGGACTCCTGTTGAGAGAGGGTGAGGTGTGGAGGTGTGGCAAAGTGCCCCCCCCGTGTGTATTTTGTGTTACGTGTTGTGTGTAAATGTTGGTGTATAGTCATCGGTACACGGGATATAAACGGGTCTGTGATTTAAAAATGTAGATTTGTATTTGGCACGAGGAGGGCACAAATCACTTCACGTGCTGGTTATAATATAATGTGTGGTCACGGGAATTGCACTTTAATTAATTCACGTGCAGTTGTACCGAGATTCCAATTGAATGATTGACTAGCAATCGAGTCTCGGTACAACTGCATAAAAGCTACATGTTTTCACTCACTTTCGGGGTTGTGTGTTCGGTGAGTGGAGAGCGGGTGTGGAGAAGGAGGTAAAATATAAATATAATAATAAGAAGAAGAATAAGAAGAAGATTAGTTTACTCACCGTGTTTGTTCGTCACCGTTTGTTAAGTGTGAGTTCGTTTTGTTTATGTCTGTTTATTTTGGCGAAAGTGCGTGTCCTGTGTTTTTGTTACAACCGTTTATTTTTCTGTTCTGTTTATTCATTAAATGCTGAGCGAAAGCATTCGCTCAGCTCCACCAAACTCCACCTCTCTCTGTTGTTTTGTTCCTGCTTCTGGCGTGGCGTCACCGCTCAGTCGTCTTTGTGACACGTGGTGTCAGAACCGGGAGCTACAGCGCCTCAGGACTCAGGCCAGAGCAGGAACATGCAATTTGGGGTTTAAAAAAAACCCCAACAACAACAACAACAACAAAAATGGAAGACAGGATGAGGTGGAAAAAGGACCAGGAAGCGAGGGACAGGAGGAGGAGGCGTACATCAGGGCCAGGCACCCGAGGAGCTGTAGGTCACCACTGTTGTGCTGCCTCTGTAACCAGCAGCATTACTTTGCCGTCTGTCCCTTCCGCAGTTATGAGGAGGAGCCTGAGTGTCCACAGCCCAAGTGGGAGGAGCCTGAGTGTCCACAGCCCAAGCAGGAGGAGCCCGAGCGTCCCACGCCTGAGTGGGAGGAGCCCGAGCGTCCTACGCCTGAGTGGGAGGAGCCCGAACGTCCTACGCCTGAGTGGGAGGAGCCAGGCGTCCTACGCCTGAGCAGCATTACTTTGCCGTCTGTCCCTTCCGCAGTTATGAGGAGGAGCCTGAGTGTCCACAGCCCAAGTGGGAGGAGCCTGAGTGTCCACAGCCCAAGCAGGAGGAGCCCGAGCGTCCCTCGCCTGAGTGGGAGGAGCCCGAACGTCCTACGCCTGAGTGGGAGGAGCCCGAACGTCCTACGCCTGAGTGGGAGGAGCCCGAACGTCCTACGCCTGAGTGGGAGGAGTCCGAACGTCCTACGCCTGAGTGGGAGGAGTCCGAACGTCCTACGCCTGAATGGGAGGAGTCGGTGCGTCCACAGCCCAAAAGGGAGGAGTCGGTGCGTCCACAGCCCAAAAGGGAGGAGTCGGTGCGTCCACAGCCCAAAAGGGAGGAGTCGGTGCGTCCACAGCCCAAGAGGGAGGAGTCGGTGCGTCCACAGCCCAAGAGGGAGGAGTCGGTGCGTCCACGGCCCAAGAAGGGGAAGGTAGAGCGTCCACAGCCCCAGTCTCCACCAGCAGAGGGTGAATTCCTGCTGGTTCCACCTCCATTGCCATGGGAGGACTGCTTGCAGCTCCCACCTCCACCAGCAGAGGGTGAATTCCTGCTGGTCCCGCTTCGCCACCTCCATCGGCAGGAGCAGAGCAGCAGGAGCTGTCTCTGCCTCCGCCACTTCCACCGCCAGGAGCAGAGCAGCAGGAGCTGTCTCTGCCTCCGCCACCTCCACCACCAGGAGCAGAGCAGCAGGAGCTGCCTCTGCCTCCTCCACCAGCAGAGGGTGAATGCCTGCTGGGTCCCTGTCCACCAGCAGAGGGTGAATGCCTGCTGGGTCCCTGTCCACCAGCAGAGGGTGAATGCCTGCTGGGTCCCTGTCCACCAGCAGAGGGTGAATGCCTGCTGGGTCCCTGTCCACCAGCAGAGGGTGAATGCCTGCTGGTCTCCCCTTCCAGGCGGAGCCGCACCAGTCCCCTGCAAGAGAGGGAGGGCCGCACCAGTCCCCTGAAACAAGGGTAGACTACACGCTGCTCCCACCTCCGCCGCCAGGAGACTACACGCCGCCCCACCTCCACTGGCAGGAGCAGAGCAGCAGGAGCTGCCTCTGCCTCCGCCACCTCCATCGGCAGGAGCAGAGCAGCAGGAGCTGCCTCTGCCTCCGCCACCTTCACTGGCAGGAGCAGAGCAGCAGGAGCTGTCTCTGCCTCCGCCAACCCCACCAGCAGAGGAGGAATGCCTGCTGGTAACACTTCCCAACCAGCAGAGGGTGAATGCCTGCTAGTATCATTTCCCCCACCGTCACGAGGAGAGGAGCAGGAGCTGCCTCTCCCTTCACCAGAAGGACCAGGACTAGATGCTGGCGGTCCTCAGCAGCCCTTGCATAGGCTGCTGAGGAAAGCATGGGGAAGAACCGCCCGGCCGCAGTGGCCGAGAAGAGGGCCAAAACCCGCACCCCAGCTAGTCCTGACTCCCTGCCACGCTTCGCCCAAGGATGCCTGCCTCGCTTCGCCCAAGGATGCCTGCCTCGCTTCGCCCAAGGATGCCTGCCTCGCTTCGCCCAAGGATGCTTGCCTTGCATCGCCTGGGGTGGCTTGTTGCTCCGCATCGCCTGGGGTGGCTTGTTGCTCCGCATCGCCTGGGGTTGCCAGCCGCTCCGCATCGCCTGGGGTTGCCAGCCGCTCCGCATCGCCTGGGGTTGCCAGCCGCTCCGCATCGCCTGGGGCTGCCTGTCGCTCCGCATCGCCTGGGGCTGCCTGTCGCTCCGCATCGCCTGGGGTTGCCAGCCGCTCCGCATCGCCTGGGGTTGCCAGCCGCTCCGCATCGCCTGGGGTTGCCAGCCGCTCCGCATCGCCTGGGGTTGCCAGCCGCTCCGCATCGCCTGGGGTTGCCAGCCGCTCCGCATCGCCTGGGGTTGCCAGCCGCTCCGCATCGCCTGGGGTTGCCAGCCGCTCCGCATCGCCTGGGGCTGCCAGCACCTCCGCATCGCCTGGGGCTGCCTGTCGCTCCGCATCGCCTGGGGCTGCCTGTCGCTCCGCATCGCCTGGGGTTGCCAGCCACTCCGCATCGCCTGGGGTCGCTACACTGTGGCCAGAACCCCATGAAGGGGAGCTGTCGGCCATGAAGAAAGGGGGGGAGGTCAGGAGACCAGCTTCCCCAGCCGCATTTCCGTGGCAGGAAACATGGTGGCCAGAGCCCCACGGAGGGGAGCTGGCGGCCACGAAGGAGGGGAGGTCAGGAGACCCGCTCCCTCGCAGCAGTTTCGCTGCCGGAGATCGTGGGTCGGAGCCCCACGGAGGGAAATGCCGGCCATGAAGAAGGGGGAGGTCAGGAGACCAGCTCCCCTCGCAGCAGTTTCGCTGCCGGAGATTGTGTGGTTGGAGCCCCATGAAGGGGAGCTGCCGGCCACGGAAAAGGGGAGGTCAGGAGACCAGCTCCCCAGCCGCACTTTCGCGGCAGGAAATACTGTGGCTGGAGCCCGTGAAGGGCAGCTGCCAGCCATGAAGAAGGGGAGATCAGGAGACCAGCTTCCCCGCAGCAATTTCGCTGCAGGAAATACTGTGGCTGGAGCCCCATGAAGGGCAGCTGCCAGCCATGAAGAAGGGGGCAGGTCTGGAGACCACCCCAAAATTTTTCTGGCCAGAGGAGCCGGCCTGTGTGTGGTCCACTGGGACTCTACAGTTGTTTGGGTGGGAGGAGGACATCCCACCGTGGCCGCCACCTTGGCCCGTTGCTGCCACTGTTCCTGAGCCGGGACTTTGGGACTGAGGGGAGGTGGCCATTGAGGCCATGTGTGCTTTGCACAAGGGGGTATATGTGGCAAAGTGCCCCCGTGTGTATTTTGTGTTACGTGTTGTGTGTAAATGTTGGTGTATAGTCATCGGTACACGGGATATAAGCGGGTCTGTGGTTCACGTGTGATTTAAAATGTAGATTTGTATTTGGCACGAGGAGGGCACAAATCACTTCACGTGCTGGTTATAATATAATGTGTGGTCACGGAATTGCACTTTAATTAATTCACGTGCAGTTGTACCGAGATTCCAATTGAATGATTGACTAGCAATCGAGTCTCGGTACAACTGCATAAAAGCTGCATGTTTTCACTCACTCGGGGTTGTGTGTTCGGTGAGTGGAGAACGGGTGTGGAGAAGGAGGTAAAATATAAATATAATAATAAGAAGAAGAAGAAGAAGATTAGTTTACTCACCGTGTTTGTTCGTCACCGTTTGTTAAGTGTGAGTTCGTTTTGTTTATGTCTGTTTATTTTGGCGAAAGTGCCGTGTCCTGTGTTTTTGTTACAACCGTTTATTTTTCTGTTCTGTTTATTCATTAAATGCTGAGCGAAAGCATTCGCTCAGCTCCACCAAACTCCACCTCTCTCTGTTGTTTTTGTTCCTGCTTCTGACGTGACGTCACCGCTCAGTCGTCTTTGTGACAGGAGGTTGCTCCACGCCAGGTTACCTGGTAAATGCAGCTGGAGAGGTAGGAGGAGAACCAGGCCAGAGCAGTGCCAGAGATTCCCAGGTCAGCGAGAGAGGATAGTAGAATAGAGTGTTCGACAGTTCAAAGGCAGCAGAGAGGTCGAGGAGAATTCATATGCGTGTTACCTCATTTTTATACCCCAGTGAAACAGGAAGCCTTGGAAGGCCACAATACAGTTCCTTAAGACTGAGATGAACTTAAAGTAGAATGTTAATGCAGATTTAATTTTGTTTGATTTTATTTATAAGAATCTTTAGGGGTGCCAATAATTCTGACACCTATCTTTTTGAGAACATTTTTTATTACTTGTTAATAAAAAAACTTTTTCTCTGAGGATGTATTAGAATAAAAGAATATGGTTTTCCAATATATTTGATTATTAATTATGATCTCCATTACACAAGAGTAAAGGTAATGAGCATAAAATATAGCTCATTACCTGTGTTGTTTATTTTATACAGCCTTTTTTGCTCATCTTTATCGAGGATGCCAATCATTTTGGAGGTGACTGTAAATGATGACAGAAGTGTGTTTTGTGCAAGCAGAAAATATGCTAGTGGAAACAAAAGAGTCAGCACTTTCTATAGTCAATTGAAGCAGATCATTTGGGTTGTTTTCATTTGAAAATTGAAAAAAGGTGTAATCCTTGTGCAGTTTAGCTTAAAAGTACTCATCAGAATTTAGCCTTCATAGTGCTAGAATGCAATTATTTTTTCGTTATTAACAATTAAAACAAGTTACCTTACCTGAAAGAGATTTCATCTACTATTTTTGTATTCCTGCAGGACTACCTGAACAATCAGAATGTATATACTGTATACTGTACATACTTTAAACCAGTATAAAAATAAGATGTGTTTCTTTCCAGAAGCACATATTGCAGATCTGTGCAGCCGAGCATTCTTTAACACCAGCTGCTTAACATAACGAAGCTGCTCAAGCAGCTGTATGTGCATATCCTGAGCTTTGCATCTTTGTAAAAAGCTGCAGAGACTGAGCAGCAGATGCAAACTAAAGATATTATGCAGGGATCTTAATAAAGGGAACCACCCTTGTCCGTCTACATAATTATAGTAGGTGTTGTATTAAAATGTTAAATGATAATGGACTATTGCTCAATACAAATTTAAACAATGTATTTATTTGAATAACTATGGTATCTTAATGTTTAATAGAAGGTTATGGCTGTCACTTGAGTGAGAATTAATAGGTTCACCTTCTACTCCCTGACTGGAAAATAATTACAATGCTATATCTGGGATGGCAGCCATGAATGTAAACATGGAAACCAAGCTTCAGATTTACTCAAACGCTGTCACATAATTCTGAAACAGTATTGAAAGGAATTACAAGTGAACTGGGGAAACAACAGAAAGGCTCAATACCTCTCACAGTTCTTGTTATAATACATTTAAATTAAAGAAGGAAAACTGCAAGGTAAACGGAATATTTCACTGAAGCTGCACATCCATCTGATTGCTTATCTGTCATAGTAAAAAGACAGTTATGACTAGCTCTATGGTATGGTTGCTTACAGGTAACTGATTTCCATAGGCACTCTGCGGGGATAGATGGCATGTTGGTAGGGGGAAGTATCTTTCAGAATGCCTAACCCCTTTCATCATTATTGTGCCACATATCAAAAGACTAATCTATGCATGTGGACATGTAATCAGGTTCCAGAGCAGACTGATTGAAATGGACGTTGGCACCATTCCACAGTGAGCCTTTACAATATAAAGAAACTTTTTCATGGTCCCAGTGATATCTGAAAGTTATCAAAATAATTAATACTGCATTTGATTTTCTTCTTGGTTCTTAAATTAAGTGATTCCTGATGCTGATTCTGATGGGAGATTCAAGTATTGGGACATGGATGGAGACAACAATGGAACATTTTACAGAACTTTTTACTCTCAGACAACGGGACCATTGAAACTGCTGTTCTGTTGAAAAATAAATGCCTCACTATAAGATCACCTACTATGGACATTTTTTTTAAAATAATGTGACATTTGAATGATTCACTGTAGTGTTGAATATGTCTAAAATGAATGAAGGGAAATTAATGTTAATATTATTTGTAACAATGGGTTAGCTTAGAACGTGTTATGCAAAATTATTATTATTATTAATTTCTTAGCAGACGCCCTTATCCAGGGCGACTTACAATCATAAACAAATACATTTCAAGAATCACAGTACAAGTAATAATACAATTAAGAGCAAGATAAATACAATGACTTTGGTTCAAGCAAGTACAAGTGTGATAAAATACGATTCAATAATACAGCAGATAACAGTGTCAGTGATAGTTACATCAGGATATAATTAAATACAAAATGCTACAGATTAAACACTTGGCAGATTACAGTACTCTGAAGTACAGGATTAAATGCAGTAAAATAGGGGGCAGATAAGAGCAAGTAAAGCGCATTTAAGGAAGGGTGATAAGTATCCCAGGGGAAAAACAGAGGAGTTCTACAGGTGCTTTCTGAAGAGGCGAGTCTTGAGGCACCGGAATGTGATCAGGGACTGGGCAGTCCTGACATCTGTAGGAAGATCATTCCACCACTGCGGGCCGAGGGTGGAGAAGGTGCGGGCTCTGGAGGCAGGGGAGCGTAGAGGAGGTAGAGCCAGTCTTCTAGTGCAGGCGGAGCGGAGAGGTCGAGTGGGGGTGTAGGGAGAGAAGAGGGTCTGGAGATAGCTGGGTGCAGTCTGGTCAAGGCATCTGTAGGCTAGTACAAGCGTCTTGAACTGGATGCGAGCGGTGATCGGGAGCCAGTGGAGTGAGCGGAGTAGTGGAGTTGCGTGGGAGAAGCGAGGCAGAGAGAACACCAGGCGAGCAGCGGAGTTTTGGATGAGCTGGAGCGGACGGGTGGCGGCCGCAGGGAGGCCAGCCAGGAGGGAGTTGCAGTGGTCTAGGCGGGAGAGTACCAAGGCCTGGACCAGGAGCTGGGTGGCGTAGTTGGTGAGGAAGGGTCAGATTCTTCGGATGTTGCTCAGGAAGAATCGGCAAGTGCGTGCCAGAGTGGAGATGTGCTGGGAATAAGAGAGGCAGGGGTCCAGGGTGACTCTGAGGTTCTTAGCGGAGGAAGAGGGAGAGAGTGTGGTAGATTCCAGAGGAACAGAGATAGAGAGATCAGAGGAGGGGGAGGAGGAGGGAAAGAAAAGGAGGTCAGATTTAGAGAGGTTGACTTTGAGGTTATGCGAGTGCATCCAGGAGGAAATAGCAGACAGACAGGTAGAGATACGGGAGGGGATGGTGGAGTCAGAGGTGGATAAGGAGAGTAAAATTTGAGCATCATCAGCATAGAAATGGTATGAGAAACCATAGGATGCGATGAGGGGGCCCAGGGAGCGGGTGTAGAGAGAGAACAGGAGAGGACCTAAGACTGACCCTTGGGGGACTCCTGTTGAGAGAGGGTGAGGTGTGGAGGTTGCTCCACGCCAGGTTACCTGGTAAATGGGGTTGGAGAGGTAGGAGGAGAACCAGGCCAGAGCAGTGCCAGAGATTTCCAGGTCAGCGAGAGAGGATAGTAGAATAGAGTGATCGACAGTGTCAAAGGCAGCAGAGAGGTCGAGGAGAATTAGGACAGAGGAGAGAGAGTTTAGTGAGTTGGTGACAGACATGAGGGCGGTTTCAGTGGAGTGAGCAGAGAGGAAGCCAGATTGGAGAGGGTCGAGCAGAGAGTGGTTGGACAGGAAAGCAGAGAGTTGGCGGTGTACAGTCCGCTCGAGGGTTTTGGAGAGGAAGGGTAGGAGGGAGACAGGACGGTAGCTCTGGAGGGAGGTGGGGTCGAGGTTAGGTTTTTTGAGGAGGGGAGTGATAGAGGCTTTTTTGAAGGCAGAGGGAAAGAGACCAGAAAGGAGAGAGGTGTTGAGAAGGGAGGAGATGAAGGGAAGTAGAGCAGGAGCAGCAGCTTGAAAGAGGTGAGTACGGAGGGGGTCCAGGGCACACGTGTTGGATTTGTGACCCTGGAGCAGGGAGGAGAGGTCAGAGTCTGAGATGGACGAGAAGGTGGAGAAGGAGGGTGAGTTAGTAGGGGATGCAGTGGGTGTAGGGGTTGGAGCAGGAGGGGGTGCGGGGGAGGGAGAGGTGTTAAAGAGTGCGGATATCTGAGATTCTAGAAGAGAAGAAGGAGGCAAAGCCATCAGAGGAGATAGAGGAAGGAGGAGGAGGGGGGAGGGTTTAGGAGGGAGGAGAAGGTAGAGAATAGTTTACGTGGGTTGTTAGTGGAGGCTTGGATTACAGATTGGAAATAAGTACATTTAGCAGAGGAGAGAGTAGAGGAGAAGGAGGAGAGGAGAGTGCGGTAAAAGTCTAAGGCAGCAGGGAGTTTGGTTCTCTTCCATTCCTTTTCAGCAGATCGCAGTGTGATTCTTGCTGAGCGGAGCACAGAGGAGAGCCAGGGTTGGGGAGGGGAGGGGCGAGCAGGTTGGGAGGTGAGGGGACAGAGGGAGTCGAGGGAGGAGGTGAGGGAAGAGAAGAGGGTGGAGGTAGCAGAGTCTAAGGAGAGTTGTGAGAAGGAGTCGATTGGAGGGAGGTGAGAGAGAGCAGTGGAGGCAAGGACAGAGGGGGAGAGAGAGCGGAGGTTACGGCGGGAGGTGACAGTGGGGGTGTGGGGATAGAGGGAGCAGGGAGAGAGGGGAGAGACAGAGAGTACAATTAGCAGTTGACAGGGAGAGGTTAGTTGGACTGCATGAAATTCAAAGGTATTAACAGAGAGTGAGGAGACAGAAAAGAGTAAGGAGGGAGAGAGAAGAAGACCAGTCCCACTTCCCCGTCCAGTGAGATGCGGGGTATGGGACAGGACGTAGAGAGAGGACAGGGCAGCAGGAGTTACAGTGTTATCAGGGGACAGCCAGGTTTCAGTGAGAGCAATGAAATCTATGATATAGAGAATATCATATATATATATATATATATATATATATATATATATATATATATATATATGGAGGTTAATCTACTAATCTGTTACAGATATAGTTAAACATTCACACACTATTTTAGTACTTGTTCAATGCATAGTGATCATTTTTGAAGTTATAGTTACAGTTTTTAATCAATCATACGTGCACCATAAGGTTGAGATGGTTGAGAATATTGGATTCTAGAAATATGGAATTTTACATACACAAATGAAATAAATAAATAAATATCAATCATGAGGAAAAGTGATGCTTAAAAAAAATAAAGGCGGGACATGGGCAAGAAATATACAAGTTAAAAATAACAAAGGTGTGCCAGAAGATAAGTGATTGAAAGAATTATGTGGATGGCACCAGATAGAGATCTTGTCTAACAATGGTGCTGGAAAATGCTGGCAGATGTTGGTCAACGGCTTATTTTTCCACCTGAGATTGCCACCACTAACTTTTGACCAGATATTGTCTTGTGGTCTGGATCAGCACGCCTTGTTCACCTGGTAGAGTTAACAGTGCCATGGGAGGATGCTGTAGATGAGGCGTATGAGAGGAAGAAACTGCGGTATGCTCAACTAGCCACTGAAGCGGAACAGCGAGGATGGAGAGTCCGGGTTTACCCAGTGGAGGTGGGCTGTCGAGGGTTTGTGGCACACTCTACAACCCGGTTTCTCAGAGACGTCGGATTCAGTGGCCAAGAGTTGCGTCGCACAGTAAAGAACTTACCTGAAGCAGCAGAGAGGAGCAGCAACTGGCTGTGGTTGAGACGGAAAGATTCTGGCTGGGGATCTCAAGCAGAAAGCAGAAAGAAAAGCTGATGTACGGGTAAGTAAGCTGGGCTGAGTTGAGTGGGGGTCGGAGGGGGGTGATGCTGGGACCCCAGAATCACCGTCGAGCCCTCTTGAGGTGTCGTGGGCTAGTCGACGAAACACCGAGGATGGAAGGTGCCCACTTGAAGACCCCAGAGATGTACCCTACTTAGCTCAATCCAGACGGTTGTCATGCTGATGCGCTGGGTAGACCGCATTGTGGTTGATCCCCAGAGCCAGCATCGTAGCTGTTGTGTGTGCTGATGCGCGAGGGAGGCAATAAGCTGATCCCTGGAGCCAGCATTACACTTCAGCCATCAACACCAGACAGAAGGATATCTACATCATCATATGGAAGGAAGCGCAAATGGACGGAGACACATATGGATCACATTAGTTTACTGTAAAGCTAAGTCTTAGTTGGTGCTTATCTTGGCGAGAGCCGAGTTCAAATCAGCATGAAGTTTTAACATCTACACTTGTGTAATGGAAATCATTATTGGCTGCTAATAGCATGCAGAAGCACATCATTCACATCATTGTACCAAATATTAGAAATAATTCCCACACACATAAATTGTCATAGAAGTGAACTGGCAGCAGCATGATGTGTCTCTTTGAATCATATTTTTAAAAATATTTTCTTCTAGTAGGTTTCATAAATTATAATCTAAGGATCTCTCAGGTGCTCTTTGCTAAGTTTCAATGCTATTCAGACTCCACAATGCTGACAATTCTCAGTTCACCATTGCTTGGAAACTCATGTAAAGGGAATTGCATTTAATATAACCTATTGTGTATTTTTTTAATGTATTCAAACTATAGTAGCATTTCCACATAATGAAATACTAGATGAACAGGAATAATGCCCTAAAACATATTGCACTTTGCAGTGTCACCTCCTTAATAACGAGATAATTACTTTGCACAAGGCAACTACATATAAAAAAAAATGGTTGCCGCTGTTGTGTGAAGTGAGTTACCATTTACTTGTAAAAGTACCTCATTAATTACAGCTGCACTTTATGTAATATGTCTGTATATAAACCCATTTCTGTTAAAAAAAAAAAAGTTCAATGTTTAGGTTGTGCCACATGTTGTTACAACTGTTTGAATAACATGCTTGTAATTTTTCAATATTTTTTCGGAACCCCACTACTTAAAGGAATGCTAGAGGTCTTTTTAATTTTAATGTGACTGATCTCCTCTGGGTAATGTTCAGATCATGCACTGCTCAAATATTTAGCAGGCCGTTCCACACAAATACCAATCTCTCAAAATCTTTAATATGTTGAAGGGTTAAAACTGGTGAAGGCTACAGAAAATAATTATATAACCTGGTAACTAAAAGCAGATCTTCCCATGTAGGCCTATGTTTTACTTTGGGTACAGTATACCTACTAGCCTTTGTTAAGAAATGAGTTGCATTTAAGATCATTTGAGATCATGCATTTAAGATTATGCACAAATTTACCAAGGTCCTCCTCTGCCTTTTTTTTTTTAAGATTGCTCACTAGGTGGTCCTAAGGAGTATGGTAGCGAGTGCAGTGCTTGCTGGTTTTTTTTTAAAATCCATTTTGGATATAGATACCTTTTACCTTTCAGGATTATTATATAAATAAGCAAATGTTTGATGCTTTTTATTAACTTTTTGAAGCTATTTATTCCAGTAATTATATTGTTTTTAATTAAACATGCATACAAATATACCAAGACGTACAGTACATAACATGTTTAACCACTCAAAAGGTACATTTAAACCACGGCTGTCCATAAGGCCAGATCTTGAAAAAAAATGAAGGTGACTGTAGTGGGGGCTTACTATCTTCCACCAATAAGACAACTGTGCGGTCTGATTACTCCCTGCAGTCCAGATCAGAAGGAGGATCTGAATCCTGGTGAAAAGCTTAGCAAATGTGGTCTGAATGAATCATCCATCCATTATCATTAATCTCTTACTCCTTTACAGGGTCGCGGTGAGCCGGAGCCTAACCCGGCATACACAGGGTGCAAGGTGAGACTACACCCTGGATGGGACGCTAGTCCATCGCAGGGCACCACACACACACTCACACAGAGGACAATTCAGAGTGACCAAGCAACCTAGACAGCATGTCTTTGGACTGTGGGAGGAAACCGGAGTACCCGGAGAAAACCCACACAAACATGGGGAAAACATGCAAACTCCACATAGACAGTACCCTAGGCCGGATTCGAACCCAGGACTCTGGTGCTGTGAGGCAGCAGCACTAACCACTATGCCACCATGCCACTCCCCTGAATGAATCAGAGGAGAGATATTCAGCAGCAGCAGCAAGTATTGTTAAAGCAATTGCATATATATATATATATATATATATATATATATATATATATATAGATTATATTGGTATTATTGATCATTTTGGTACACAGCAGTTTTCCTTTTTCTCAAACTTTATATATATATATACCCTACCGTTCAAAAGTGTGGGGTCACTTAGAAATTTCCTTGTTTTCCATGAAAACATACATGAAATGAGTTTGAATAGGAAATATAGCAAAATGAATAGGAAATATAGTCATTGACAAGGTTAGAAATAATGATTTTTAATTAAAATAATAATTGTGTCCTTCAAACTTTGCTTTCGTCAAAGAATCCTCCATTTGCAGCAATTACAGCCTTGCAGACCTTTGGCATTCTAGTTGTCAATTTGTTGAGGTAATCTGAAAAGATTTCACCCCATGCTTCCTGAAGCACCTCCCACAAGTTGGATTGGCTTGATGGGCACTTCTTACATACCATACGGTCAAGCTGCTCCCACAACAGCTCAATAGGGTTGAGATCCGGTGACTGTGCTGGCCACTCCATTATAGACAGAATACCAGCTGACTGCTTCTTCCCTAAATAGTTCTTGCATAGTTTGGAGCTGTGCTTTGGGTCATTGTCCTGTTGTAGGAGGAAATTGGCTCCAATCAAGCGCCCGTCCACAGGGTATGGCATGGCGTTGCAAAATGGAGTGATAGCCTTCCTTCTTCAAGATCCCTTTTACCCTGTACAAATCTCCCACTTTACCACCACCAAAGCACCCCCAGACCATCACATTGCCTCCACCATGCTTGACAGATGGCGTCAAGCACTCCTCCAGCATCTTTTCATTTGGTCCTCGTCTCACGAATGTTCTTCTTTGTGATCCGAACACCTCAAACTTAGATTCGTCTGTCCATAACACTTTTTTCCAATCTTCCTCTGTCCAGTGTCTGTGTTCTTTTGCCCATCTTAATCTTTTCTTTTTATTGGCCAGTCTGAGATATGGCTTTTTCTTTGCAACTCTGCCTAGAAGGCCAGCATCCCGGAGTCGACTCTTCACTGTTGACGTTGAGACTGGTGTTTTGCGGGTACTATTTAATGAAGCTGCCAGTTGAGGACCTGTGAGGCGTCTGTTTCTCAAACTAGACACTCTAATGTATTTGTCCTCTTGCTCAGTTGTGCACCGGGGCCTCCCACTCCTCTTTCTATTCTGGTTAGAGCCAGTTTGCGCTGTTTTGTGAAGGGAGTAGTACACAGCGTTGTATGAGATCTTCAGTTTCTTGGCAATTTCTCGCATGGAATAGCCTTCATTTCTCAGAACAAGAATAGACTGACGAGTTTCAGAAGAAAGTTCTTTGTTTCTGGCCATTTTGAGCCTGTAATCGAACCCACAATTGCTGATGCTCCAGATACTCAACTAGTCTAAAAAAGGCCAGTTTTATTGCTTCTTTAATCAGCACAACAGTTTTCAGCTGTGCTAACATAATTGCAAAAGGGTTTTCTAATGATCAATTAGCCTTTTAAAATGATAAACTTGGATTAGCAAACACAACGTGCCATTGGAACACAGGACTGATGGTTGCTGATAATGGGCCTCTGTACGCCTATGTAGATATTCCATTACAAATCAGCCGTTTCCAGCTACAATAGTCATTTACAACATTAACAATGTCTACACTGTATTTCTGATCAATTTGATGTTATTTTAATGGACAAAAATTTGCTTTTCTTTTGAAAAGAAGGAAATTTCTAAGTGACCCCAAACTTTTGAACGGTAGTGTATATATATATATATATATATATATATATATATATATATATATATATATATATATATATATATATATATATATAACTTTTTTATGTTAAGAAGGAAGAGGTTGTATTCACCTGTCAAAAAAGGAGAATCAGTGATCGCTTGATCATCTCGGCTCTGTTGATCCATATTCAAAATAATGATGCGCCTAAACGGGCCATGTACCTGTCTAAGTGCCTAAATTAAGCACATGTTTTTCCAATTGCTATATTCAACCAAGTCCAATTAACCACATTCCTTCCTTTCCTAAGTACCAAAGCGAATAATTTGGTGGGCGTTCCCAGGGTTAATTGTCCCAACTGCCATATTCAAACCAACATTTTTTTTGTTTGCTTTTTTTTGTTTTTTGTCCAGGAGTGGACGGGCAGGAACATTGTTTAACTCATGGGCAACTAATTTAAAGGAACAGACCTCATATTGGTACAGTATGAAAACACTGCTGAATGTTTTAATATCCATTTTAAACTATTAACAAAAAGAGAGCGTAATTTTAATTGGTTAGCATTATTAATGCATTATTGTACTGAAATAGGCTATACTTAGATTTTTAATAAATAAAGATATAATTTTACATTAAGTGGTGGATTTGTATTGGCAAGCCAGCTGTGCCACAGAGCACATGCTACAAGGGTTGATTCGTTTTGAATGTTACTATCTATAGCTCCAGTTAAAACACGGAGGGTGTTTTCCAAAAGAAGCACTCCATGGTTTAATGATTTTACTTGAAAACTGAAATGTGATATAAATATAAGAAGGCTTTGTCCCAGGCTAGATCTTTATACTATTCAAACCTGATTGAAAAAATTAAAAATAATCCTAGATTTCTTTTTGCATCTATAGATAAATTAGTAAATCCACCTTCTATTATTTCTACCTCTAATATTGGTTCAATATTTAGTTGTTGTTTTTAAAATTCTTTCAAAATAAAATTCTTGACATTAGAGATCAGATCTTACAGACTCCTATTATTAATATTCTATTCTATTATCTATTCTACTAAAAAAAGTAATTTGGATCCTACAGTTATTAACTATAGGCCAATTTCCAATCTTCCATTTTTAGCCAAGGTATTAGAGAAAGTTGTTGCCAATCAATTATTCACATTTTTAGCTTGTAATGCTTTATTTGATTAATTTCAGTCTGCATTTCTATCAGCACATAGCACTGAGACGGCTCTTGTTAGGGTAGTATATGATCTTTTGATAAGCTCCGGCTCTGGCTTTCCTTCAATTTTAATTCTTCTTGATCTCAGTGCTGCCTTTGATACCGTGGACCATCCCATTCTATTAAATCAGCTTGGGAGTTTAGTGGGTTTAGCAGGCGGTGTCCATTTTTGGTTTAGGTCTTATCTTTCCAATAGGTTTCAGTACGTTTCTCTCGGGGAATTTCTGATTGATCAGAGGTTGTCTGTGGTGTTGCTCAGGGTTCTATTTTAGGTCCCCTGTAGTTTTCATTATATATGTTGCCATTAGGTGATATTATCCACAGGCATGGAGTGAATTTCCATTGTTACGCAGATTATACTCAGCTATACTTGTCTTTCAATCCAGACAATCCCTCTACTGGGGCGCTATTAGCTGCTTGCTTTGCAGACATAAAGTGTTGGATGTCACAGAATTTTCTGATGTTGAATTCTGGTAAAATGGATGGGTTCACAGCACCAATTAAAAAATGTTGATTTATATCAAATAGATCTTTGCAGCCTTTCCTCATAACTAAAACTTGAAGTAAGAAATTTGAGGGTCATTTTTGATCCTGTTCTATCATTTGAGTCATATTAGGAAAATTACTAAAGCATCTTTTTATCATTTGAGAAATATAGCTAAACTTAGATCTATTATTTCTGTATCTGATGCTGAGAGGCTAATGCATGACTTTGTTTCCTCGAGAATCAACTATTGTAATGCACTTTTTTCTGGGATTCCAAAGTATATGGTATCTCGCTTGCAGCTTAATCAGAATGCTGCTGCAAAAATTCTAACTAAAACCAGAAAAGGTGAATATATTACTCCTGTTGGCCTCCTTACACTGGCTTCCTGTACAGTTTCGAATTGATTTTAAGATTTTATTTTTAACTTATAAAGCCCTTAATGTATTAGCACCCAGTTATTTACAAGAGCTGTTGATCCCATACATTCCTAAGTGGAATCTTAGATCTCAGGATGCAGGGCTCTTGGTTATTCTATGGGTAAATACAAATAGTATGGGAGGAAGGGGCTTTTCTTATAGGGCTCCTACATTATGGAACTATCTGCCTTTTTTGTCAGAGAAGCTAGGAGTCAAGATTGAAGACTTATTTATATAAACAGGCCTTTTTATTATAGTCTTTTTATTACTAATATCCATTATTACTATTTTTTTTAATATACATGCTTGGAAATGTACTTATTTAAAATAGTATTTTTATTACTGTGCTTTTATGCTATTTTAATGTTTTATTATGCTGTATTATGTTTTCTGTAAAGCACCTTGGGGTCTATGACGTAAGGTTCTATATAAATTAAATGAAATAAATAAATAAATAAATATATAAATAAATGCTGTTGCCACCAAAGTTCCTTGCACTTTGTAAAGAAAAACTCTGCACAATTTAGCAAATGTATTTATACACAAAAATGCATACTGTATTGGCACATCATTCTTTGTATTATTAATAACACTGATAGACTTACTCACAGACCCTATCTGTGCAGAGCACAAGAACTGTTGGTTCAGGCTGGTCATCTGGACGAACACATCCAACATTGTCCACAGACATGTCAGATAGTTCGAGAACAGAATTTCATTTGAGCTTTATCCTGTGTGATACAATTGGTACATGCCCTTAGCCCAGCTCTGACTAAATCTAAAGAGCTAGGATGAACTTGTGGATCTAGTTTATTCTATCTAAGAGCAGTGGCCACATTGCAAGGATGTGCAATTTTCAGGTGACAGGGCTCAGTGCAAATTGCTGGTGGGAATGAGGGCAAAGTTTCCTCTGTGCTATTTTTAGTGTTCCGACCGAAACACAATTTGTGAGTTAATATTGCAAATAATTAAGGCACTACATAAATCACAGTGAGACATTCAAAAAACCCAGCTGAACTTTCTCAGTTCAGTGATGCCCTCAACAATGTACAGGTTGCATAGCACAGATTCTGCAATTTTGGAAGAGCAACTTCCCAAACCTTTGCATTCTGGGATGATTACATCAAAATGGTTAACGTCCTAATGTGGTTCATTAGAAAAGAACGTGAAAGCAACTGGGACCTGCATCTTGTGGCGCTTGTAGAGATGCTACCACTATTTGAAACTTCTGCCAGTTTGTGCAAGGAAATCATGCTGTGGCTCGGTCAAGAACCTCCAATTCCCAAAACCAACCACAGATGCACAATTCAGGATCAGGATGCTTTTCAACCCCCTAGGATTTACATAGTAGGTTACTTGCCTTTATGCCAAGGTAAGCTCAGTGAAATGGATATTAAAGTAACAAACAATTTAGGCCCACTTTTGAATCCTTAAATTAACCTTCTAAACTGTTTGTTGTGATATTGTAACATTGACAGTTTAATTTTCCATTCATAAAAATAGTGCAAATTGCAGTAAAGAACTTGATGAATGTGTCCCCTGGTGTCAAATAATGGAATTGCTGAAGACCAGAAAAGAAATAAACTAATTTTAATAAATCCAGCTTTTTACTTCAACAAACAGGGTGTTGTCACTACCAGGTTTGTTTTTGTACCCTTTTAAAAATGGCAAAGCCCTTGAAACAACTACAGTGGAAAAGTTTAAAATTAGAAGTGTATTCCCACTTCTCAAAACACTTTTGAAATCCCAAAGTAGTACTTAATTATTCCTACGCTGCTGGGACATCGTTGATGAATTAGGTACTATTTTGGTGCAGAAATTAAACTGAAAATAAAGTTGAAAATATATCACGTTTCAGATGCCCTTTAAAGAAGTCAGACATTTTCTATATATAACCAAAGTACGTGGTTATCTTGCCTGATAACCACTGGACAACTCTCCATTACAAGGGTTAAGGTCTTTGGTGCTATTTTTCAAGGACCTTTTCACATTTGGTTCACTTTTGTTTATTCAGAGTTGATTTCAGCTCTCTCCATGAGCTTTTGTTTGTTCATGTTTCTGTTTTGAACATCAAACATATTCTTTAA
Source organism: Acipenser oxyrinchus oxyrinchus (assembly GCA_030684275.1). Taxonomy (NCBI): domain Eukaryota; kingdom Metazoa; phylum Chordata; class Actinopteri; order Acipenseriformes; family Acipenseridae; genus Acipenser; species Acipenser oxyrinchus. Next base: position 53,464,385 of record CM060248.1, on the reverse strand, counting down.
CTTTAACTTTTTGGTGCAGTAAATACAGCCAACTCTCATTAACACTTCCACTATGGTGTAAATTCTACCTTTTTGAGGTCTGACTGACTTAACATGACTTTAGGCTTGTTGTATCAGGACAAATTAATTGATAGTATACCATATTATACCTTTCTAAACAGCTGAGAGTGAGGAATATTAAGAAAATAAAGTTTTCACTCTATTTTGTTTTTCTTTTGACTCGGGTGAAAATCAAAAAAACAACCATTAACCATCGCCGGGTCCTTGGCTAATAGTAAGGGGCAGGCATGAAGCTGGAGCCTGTCTTGTAGAGGTTACCATGTTTGCCTAGCACGCCAAAGATCAGTGGATTGAAAACTGTTGAAAACTTTTTTTTATATTAATTATAACGTAATTTATTAGTTTTTGTTCATGAGTGCGAACATCCAAAATGCTAACAGTGTATTACATTTTATATATTAAATATTTTAATGGCTGTAGTAAAATTAAACGTTCTTGCTTGAAAACTAGCGACTATTACGTTTTAACTTTTTATTTATTTATTTATTTTTTTTGCTGAGCGATGGTACAGCTATGGCCACAACTTTTGCATCACCTATATATATATATTTTTGGATTGAGACAATTAAAAAAAAAGCCTAGATTAACATAATTTAAATGTTTTATTTAACGTCATGTAAACAAAGAAACTACAGAATGATATCGCAAAAGTCTACCGGAAACCATAACAGTTGTACAGTAGTATTTAAGTCATGTTGGATTTCGAAATGTCACATTTTTAAATGTCATAGTTTTTCGTTCAGTATGGAAAACTACAAAACGGTTTAATTCAGTATGTTAACGTAGCTTTCTTCCACAGGCTTCATTAGACTCTGTGAAGCAAAATGATTTAATTATATAGGGAGATGCAAAACTTTTGGCCATAGCTGTACTGCTAATTCACTGTATTCTAACAGTTAAAGTGACAACTGTACATGCAATACTGGCAAAATACAATGAACATATCCTCGGTTTACGATGGTCTGTACTGTATAGCGAGATGTTTTTAAATATTTGACCCATAATATTAATGTTATAGTTTATTACATATGATGTAATTACTGCTTGGAACTTTTTGTCTAAACAAAATCTCTACAATGCACAAACAGCATCCCCAAATTGCTGTCAGCCTAAAGGCTAAAATCTGTTACTGTTCCACATCGAACAAGCTGAACGTTTTCCATTAATTTTGACTATCTCTAACGGATGGTCAAAATTCAGTATTTAAAAAAATACATGCTTTTGGGATATTAATTTGTTAAGTTTATTCATAAAATGATGTTTTCGCTTATGAGTTGCAACAAATGCATTTGTAATTTAGGCTAGGTTTTGACATGCACATGTTTTTTTGGTTTTTTTTAGAAACATTTTCTTACTAACTTTTGTACTTGATAACATTAATTTAAAAATCCATAAATACATTTTATGACAAATTGAACGCTATTAATATGTTTCAATATTAACTAAATCAAGTTATTAATCAAATTGATTAATCTTGTTACACAATTGATTTATTAAAATGTTTGGATATACTGTTACTTGATTGATTACGCTAGAATATGTTTTACCGATTCAGATTTTGCTGCTGATGTATTTATTTTCAAAATGTTTTCTTTAAGTTGTTCTGCGATTGGGGGTCTACTTCACAGTGTTGCACCAGGGCCCAGTAAATTGTAGTGCCGACACAGGGTGGGGCTAAGATCGCTTTGGGCCTCATTCACTAAACAGCAGTAACGTGTTTTGCACGCAGTAAGCCCCTTTACTGTGTGCTTTGTACACCTGCTGTATTCACTAGCCAGTGGCAGGCAACCTAGCGCGTGGAAAAAGTACTGCGTTACACTCATTGAAATATAATGAATAATGTTAATGGGTGAAAATGTAAGCAAATTACGTCACTAAATACTGCAAGGGAGGTATCTGATATGCAAACCATATTCACTTAAGGACACTGACTTTACTAGGTGCCTCAGCATGTGTTAAAAGTATCGCTTATTGAAACCAGGTGTTGTCACAGAACCAGCAGAAGAGCTGCACAGGAGAGCGAGAAGAGGAGTCAAGGAGAAAGTATATTTTGGACCAGACAGACGTTACCAGGGCTGTGTGAGGAGGTAATAACTAGATACAGACTGAGCACAGATCATACTAGCCTTATTTGTAGGGCCCCAGAAAATTCACGATATCACGAATGTAAGATCTGGTATTTTTGACAATTTTAGTATTGGTAATTTACTTTTAATAATCATTTAATTGACTAACTATTTCTTCCTGTTAACTGAACTAGTTCAATAGGAATGCAATAGGCCATGCTTGTGTGTGTGGGCATCACAGTTTGTATGTGTGTCTTTCTGGGTTTCTCTCTTTCTCTTCCTTTTCTCTATCTTTCCCTTCCCCCTCTCTCTCTTTTCTTCCTCTCTCTTTTCCCCTCCCCCTCTATCTAACTCTCTCTCTCTCCCTCCACCTTCCCCCCCCTCTCTCTCTGTCTGTTTCTCCATCTCTTCCCCTTTTCCCTGATCTGAGAGCTGTTGAGGGAGGTGGCATATGTTCTTTGTTAGGTGAGAAGCTGCTGATAAAGAGGGGCTGCTTGTCAATGAATGTATGGGCTGTGGGTAGGGGTTGATGGCTTTATGTAGTGTTACAATGTTAAAATCAGCACATTTGGAAAAACAGGAGAGAGGATAATAGCCAAGTATTTTGCTTTATCTGTTACTCTGTATCAGGGCTAATTCAAGGCTAATTTCACTCTCATGTTTCAATAGAATTAAAGCAAATATATGGCCTTGTTTTCTTTTCACGAATTTCACAGAAATCGTGCATTTCATTTTCCTTACAGTATTTTACTCTTCACCTCCCCTGTTTATTTCATACTTTTATCAATTAGAAGCAGAGCTACAGTAGCTACACACAGTCCGGCCTTACTACGGCAATGGGGTCAAATAAATACCGGCTTCATGACTGGTGAATTCCTCATACTGTACAATAATATAACATGAGAGTCAGAGGTGGGAAGTTTAAAATGGTTGTTTAGATATTGCTGATCTATTAGCTTGCAGTATGATTAACATTAAAAAAGCAGACAGCTGACAAAAAAAGCTAAATTAATTTCATCAGAAGATCGCGTTCACAGTTATGAAAAGGAGACGTTGCATCCAGATGGTGGGATTTTGTTTTGTTCAACTTGTAATCTTGAATCTACTGCTTACTTAGTAGATACACTGCATCTTGACTGTTAACCACACAGCAGTAGTAGGTCAGGCTGTCATTAAGATGCTTGTGAAGAATGGCATGAATTTCAACTGTGATATGCCTGCCATAGGTCAGGTATTCACTAAGCATTTTATATCAGAGATGCCGATAGGCCCCCCCGGGCAGTGACATCCTTGGTCCGCCTTCCGAGGGAACAAAAAGACACTCCTCGGAGCTCACTTCCTCAGTGTATGAAATGCATACACTGTATACTGAGACGCATAGACTATATACTGAGATGCATACACTCTATACTGAGACGCATATACTCTATACTGAGACACATACACTCTATACTCGAGGCTTTACCCACCATACATTGTTGTGGTGCTTAGGGACTCAACATTTTTCGGCGCCTCGACATTCTCAGCACTCTACACTAGGTGTAGCCTTGGTGCTTCGGCATCCTAGGCGCCTCGACGCTTTACTGTTGTGCATCGGTGCGGTGCTCCATAACCTCGGTGCCCCGAGGACTCAACACTTCGACGCCTACGGCTCTTAACGCTCCTTGCCTTTTGGTACCCTTGACCCCCAGTGCCCCAGAGCTTTGGTGCTTCGACACCCTCAGTGCTTAAGTGCTCATTGCATCGGTGCACTCAATCCCCTCAAGGTTTTCAGTGCCCCGGTGCCCTATAGTCTCGACGCCTCGGTGCTTCGCCACCTTCGGTGCTCACAGGCTCTGTGCCTTGGTGCAGTCCTCCGTTCTCCCCCCTCTGCCTGCCTTCAAGCACTGCGGAGAGCATACCCTGTGTGCAGGCTCCAGCCCTTCGAGCTCGCAGCCGCTCAAGCTCACCTCCAAGGAGCAGCAAGCAGTCGAGACATTCGAGGCAGACCAAGGACATTGCGGACCTGAAGAGCCAGGTAGCTCAGGTCCTAGAGTTCCTGGTCAGGCAGCAGGCTATTGACCCTGCTGCTGCCCCAGCTCTGCTGCTGGCACTTGCCAGAGCTCCGCCTCTGGCAATTGCCCCAGATCCGACCCTGGTGGTCACCCTGGTCGTCTCAGAGCGAGACGAGGTGATGAGAGTTGGAGAGCACAATGCCATATCCATCGAGGCATCCTGGGATGGAGACTCGATGGGGCGGCAAAACCAGAGGTGTAGGGGACGACCCAGGAGACGGGCCCCAGCTCTGAGTTTGCCTCAGAGACTGACGCGTCCCCTCCCTCAAACTCAATTCGGGCACTCATGGAGCGAGCCTCCAACTTCCTCCAGGTTCCCTGGAAGGCAGTGCCTGAACAGTGGCGGTCTATTTTCAGACCAGTGCAAGCTCCGACCCCCCAGACTTTCCTGGTGTTCCCGGATTTTCTGGAGGAGGTCAAATCCTCCTGGCAACTCCCGGCCTCGGCGCCAAGTGTGTCCAAGAGCGTGGCAGCACTGGCCTCCTTGGAAGGTGCAGAGGTGATGGGGCTAGCCCAGTTTCAGCCGATGGACTCCACCATAGCGACCTTGTTGCAAGCCCCCAGTAGGAGGCCTGTCCAAGGATACTGTATGCCCTAACGGCCAACGCAGGATCACAGAAGCCCACCTCAAAAAGGCATACGCAGCTGAAGCGCAAGTGACACGCCTTGCCAACACAGGAGGTCTCTTGATGGCCTACCTGGATGGCATGCTGCAATCTGTAGACCTTCCCGAGCTGCTAGCTTCAGAGCTTCGCTCGGGTACTCTGTTACAGATAACCGGCTTCCAGGGGCAAGCCCTGGTCAGAAGCTTGGCAGGCTTGGTGATGGCACGCAGACAGCCCTATTGGACGCGCCTATCTCCCCTGGCCATACTTTTGGACCAGCAGTGGAGGAAATATTGCAACGCTCCCACAGGGTCTAGCGGCTGCAAGGGATCAGGGTGTTGAACTACCTGGATGACTGGTTGATCTGTTCCCAGTTGCAGGAAGGAGCGGTGGCCCACACAGCAATAAGAGACAGATCATCTAGCGAGACTGGGTCTCACCCTGAAAGACGCCAAAAGCCATTTAATACCAGTGCAAAGTACGGTCTACTTGGGTCTCCGGCTGGATTCCCTTACGATGCGAGCCTACCTGTTGGACGACAGAGTAGCTGCCATTCGCAACTGTCTGGCCCTGTTTCAATAAGGGTTGAGTCTGATGGCCTGAAGCCTCTCACCTGAGCGAGAGCGTAAGGATGGGAGTGATACACAACCATCAAGTGGTGATGACAGACACATCCAACGCATCCAACAGTTAGGGTGCGGTCTGGGCAGGCAGAGGATTTTGCGGGCTCTGATCGGGCCGCTGGACATTCCTGCACATAAATGTACTGGAGCTGAGAGCGGTCCAGCTCATGCTTCAACATTTGGAGTCTGGACGTGGTATTGGAGGCTCTCACTAAGGCCCCGTTTGAGCCTATAGATTCCAGAGAGTTGAAATATCTCTCTATGAAGACCGCCTTTCTATTAGCCATCACCTTCGCTAAGCGGGTCAGTGAGCTACAGGCTCTGCGCACAGTTCCTGTATGCGTATGTGGGACAATGGAAACAGGGTATTGCTGCGCACCAACCGTGCTTTCCTTCCTAAGGTGATTATAGCTTTTCATGTGAATCCATCAGTGGAGCTAGAGGCTTTCCACCCCTCTCCCTTTGCGGAGGACATGGACCGGAGGTTGAATTCCCTTTGCCCTGTTAGGGCATTGAGATGTTATGTGGATAGGACGAGAGCATTGTGTCAGTCTGACCAGCTCTTCGTCTGTCACGGTGAAAGGACCCGAGGTCAAGCCCTCACTAAGCAGCGACTGTCCCATTGGATTGTGGACACAGTCTCAACTGCATATACTAATGCCGGCCTACCGCCACCTGGGAGGGTGGCCGCGCACTCTAACAGAGATGTGGCTACGTCATGGGCCCCCTTTATAGGAGCTTCATTGACTGACATTTGTACTGCGGCTAGCTGGGCTACGCCACATACATTCACCAGATTCTACCAACTTAATGTGGTAGATTCCTCTATGCCTTCATTATGCACAAGGATCCTTGTGGTTGCATGCTTATGCCACCAACACTAGTTGGCAGCAGCAAGACGTTCCTCATATGCTGTCCACTCATACTCCCTCGCAACAGCTTTGGTATACTTTCCCAAAAGTCTTGGTTGGTGGTCATCTTCGAATTGAAAGGGAACGATACGAACGTTATGGATCTAACCCCGGTTCACTGAAAGAGAGGACGACCACCAAACCTTGTGTGGTCGCATCACTCGCTTTCGCGGGTTTGATGCAAAGGAGGAGGGGCCTATTGGCAGCTTTGATATAAAATGCTCAGTGAATACCTGAACCTTGGCAGGCATATCCCAAAAAGTATTGGTTGGTGGTCGTCTTCTCTTTCAGGGAAACGTGGTTACATCCGTAGGCTATTGTTAATTGTCATTAAACTCGAATGTCCTGTAATATACATATGCGTGGATAAAAGTGCCTGGGGTCAGCAAAAATCTGCAAAAAAAGGGAGAAAAAGGAGAAGGACATTTTTACCTTACTCTGCCGACTTATTTCTCTTATTGTATCGCAGGTTGTAACAGGGTGGTAGAAAGCCCTGCTGTTTAAATATATTCTTTATTTGTTTATAGAACGGGGTACCCCTCCGCCCCTGTGCAGTTTATTATTTTGTATTTGTTTTGTTGTTGTTATTATGATTATTGTTGTATTATCGTAATGGTTTATTGTTTTGTAGTTATGATGGAGTAGCCAAATGTTTTTTGTATTGTTTAGCAGCGTGGATGGGAAGCCCCATCCACATTAGAAAACTCATGCAGAATGTGAACGAGGGATTAATAAATAATTGATAGCTAGTTAATCCCTCGGTCACTAATATAAAAGCCTGCAGCTCTCGGCACTCAGGGTGGGTGTTCAGAGGAGGAACGAGAGCGATTTTGTGTTCGGGATTATTTTTGTTTAAACTTTTATTTTGCTCTGTGCGCAGTGTTTTGTGTTTTAAATATTTTATTTTATTTTTGTTGTTTAAAAAAATAAACGACACACTCTTCACTGCACTTTTCACTGCAGTACTTGTTTTTGTTCCTGGTGCTGGTCTGACATCACCACTCGGTATCCTGTCATACAGGTATTGACTTTTTTTTCTACATTTCACTGAGAGTATTGGGAACTACAAATTAAAAGTGATATGGTGCTTTTGGCTGATTAACTTTTGCTGCGCCAATACCCTGAAAACACGTAAAACTATCCTTGCTGTATAACTAATTTACTAATAACTTGGTACAAGGAACTACCGTTCCTCTTAATATCTAAATAAGGACAGTTTTGTAACCCAAGACTCGGTGTCAAGCTACTGGGTGCCAATTCAATAATTTGTATTTGATTTCTACACAAATATTTATTCAGGTACATAAGATTGCACCGAGTTTGATATATTTAAAGCATAAAGAACTGTATTTACAAGTAAATTTGTATGAGGTGAAATATTAATATGAATACAGAAACTAACACTAACACTGAAGCTGTCACCCTTCTTACAGGTTTCCAAATAAAGTCAACATTATTGTCCATACTTTTAAGACAGGGCATCAGCATGAGTACTACTATTTGGTAAGACCCTCTAACCCTAAACTACAATACCTTTACAGGATGGATTATTCCCTCACATGGCTTTATTTTCTTTGGTGGCAGGGAAGTAGAAGGGAAAATATCCGACAATGCCTGCAAGAGTGAGATGGTTCTATCTTCTATTCAAAAACAAAACAAAAAAATGAGTATAAATATTTCACATCATAAATACTTTTCAATGTTCCTTTTAAAAATATGAGGAATGTGCTAAACTTGTGAATAGTGTCACCTAAAATAACATTTTATAAACATCTATAAATATAACAAACCCAAGGAATGTATTAAAAGGCCAGACACTTGATGAATGTGGACAAGATGGTATGTGGAATGTGAATAATAATGTAGTACGTACAGACGGGTAATGCAGTACCTGGTTTAAGACTACATTAATGTTTTTTTCATTAGACATATGTAGAACAACTGATCTTGAAAAACACTCCATCTCTCTTTTACTGCAGAAATGTAATTCAGGTCATCTTTTGCCACAAGACGCCTGACCTCATCTAGTACCTAAAAAAAGATATTGGAAGTGCTGATGCTTAATGTGTAAATAAATCAATCACTAAAATGTGACTTGGGAGAGTTACAAGAAAGATCTAATCATGTTACAAGCTATGTAAAAAAGAAAATGTGTAGTTACTGAGAAACTAACAGGAAAGAGGCTTTATTTACATAGACTATAACAAAAATGTGTGTGTGTGTATAACTACAGGTGATTCACCACTCTGAAAAAAATATTGTTACACATTACCAAACAATGCAAAAATGTTACATTTAATGCAAAAAAATGAAAAAGAATGATTTTTTTTTTTCTATAACTTATATGGTCCATCTTTAAAGCATGGATAAGCCTCCAGTATTTTAGTTGGCTTTTCTGAATCTTTAATTATGTCTGAAACTATAAAGGCCTTTCTGGCTTTGAATTCTAAATCAAACAACTGTGCTGCCACTTCCTTATTGTGGTTTTGCTTCTTCATGACTTCCTGAAGAACTCTGTAGTGTCTTGCCTGGGCCTGTTGACTGTCTGAGTGCCTTGGGGTCAACCTCTTTTATCCTGAAATCATAACAGACCAATAAAGCCCACTGGTATACAAGAAAACTTCCAGTTTGTTTTCACCACATTCCACTCTGAAAACTTGTCGCAAAATTCTACAGTTATAAACTGGAGTAATCACCTCCTTCAGTATCAATGTGTGACAGGCTGACTGAGTGGTCTGACGTCAGGCAGAAGCAGGAAGGAAACTGACACCAGGCAAGTACTTAATACAAAAAATAAATCAAAGGTTTAAACAAAAAAAGACACTTGCGCTCACAGAGCAAAATAAAAGGGTTAACAAAAACAAATCTTGAACACCAAATAATACGAAATACCGGTCAGGCTGGGCAGATTGCCTTCACTGTTCCTGTATAGTCTATTCAGTTTTCGCTCGCTCTCTCCGCTCTCGTTCCTCCTCTTGAACACCAACCACCCCGAGTGCCGAGCTGCAGGCTTTATAACAGGTGACCATCTCCCGATTAGCAACAAATTAAATCACTTAATTAATTCGGGAGATGGCCACCTTCTGCACGAGTTTAATTATTCCTGGCAGAGGACGAGCACCAATCTCGCCTCTGCCAGAACACGTTTTAAAAAGTAAACAAAACAAACCCGCGGCGCTTCGCCGTCATACATTTAATAATAAATTACAATAAAACAAACACAAAACAATCTGCACAGGGGCGGAGGGGGAGCCCCTGATCTAAAAGTAAACAAACAAAATGTACAGGGCACCTCGCCCTGTTACATATCCCCCCCCCCCTTGTGCAACGCACACATGGCCCCAACGGCCACCTCCCCCATCAGTCCCAAAGTCCCGGAAGAGGGGAAGTACAGTGTCCATGGGGTGGCCATGGTGGGAGGTCCGCACCCCCAATTCTTCGTGGCCGGCAGCTCCCTCTTCCGGGGCTCCCGCCACACACTATCCTGCCGAAAGTGCGGCTGGGGAAGCTGGTCTCCTGACCTCCCCCTTTCTTCATGGCGGCATTTCCCTCCGTGGGGCTCCGACCACACGATCTCTGGCAGCGAAACTGCTGCGAGGGGAGCTGGTCTCCTGACCTCCCCACCCTTCTTCGTGGCTGGCAGCTCCCTCTTCCGGGGCTCCCGCCACACAATATCTTGCCGAAAGTGCGGCTTGGGAGCTGGTCTCCTGACCTCCCCCACTTCTTAATGGTCGGCAGTTCCCTCCATGGGGCTCCGGCCACCCAATTCCGTCGCGAAGTGCGGCTGGAGAAGCTGGTCTCCTGACCCCCCCCCCCTTTCTTCATGTCCGGCAGCTCCCCTTCATGGAGCTCCGGCCACAGTGTAGCGACCCCAGGCGGAGCAGGATCCCTGGCGACCCCAGGCGACGGCAGCAGCGGACCCTCGGGAGGCGACGGCAGCAGCAGCGGACCCTCGGGAGGCGACGGCAGCAGCAGCGGACCCTCGGGAGGCGACGGCAGCAGCAGCGGACCCTCGGGAGGCGAGGGCAGCAGCAGCGGACCCTCGGGAGGGGAGCCCCTGGCCATAGAGGCGGCAGCGGGAGCTCCACTTCTCCCTCGTACCCTGTACCCTGTGCGGAGCAACAGGCAGCCCCAGGCGATGCGGAGCTGGCATCCTTGGGCGGTGCGAGGCTGGCATCCTTGGGCGGTGCGAGGCTGGCATCCTTGGGCGGTGCGAGGCTGGCATCCCCGAGCGATGCACGACAGGGCGGCAGCGGTCCCTCAGGAGGCGACGGCGGCAGTGGACCCCCGAGAGGCGACTGCAGGAGGGGAGCCAGGACCAGCAGCGGTGCTAGGGTTGGCCCTCTTCTCAGCCGCTGCGACCCGGCGGTTTTCCCCCTTGCTCGTTTTAGCAGCCTGTGCAAGGGCAGCTGCGAACCGCCAGCCTCCTGTCCCGGTCCATCCTGTCGTGGAGGTAGAGGCAGCTCCTGCTGCTCTGCTCCTGCCGGTGAAGGTGGCGGAGGCGGCAGGGCCTCCTCCCCTTCTGGCTGCGAAGGCGGCAGGGCCTCCTCCCCTTCTGGCTGCGAAGGCGGCAGGGCCTCCTCCCCTTCTGGCTGCGAAGGCGGCAGGGGCTCCTCCCCGTCTGGCTGCGAAGGCGGCAGCTCCTGCTCCTCCCCTTCTGGCTGCGAAGGAGGCAGCTCCTGCTCCTCCCCTTCTGGCTGCGAAGGAGGCAGCTCCTGCTCCTCCCCTTCTGGCTGTGAAGGAGGCAGCTCCTGCTCCTCCCCTTCTGGCTGCGAAGGAGGCAGCTCCTGCTCCTCCCCTTCTGGCTGCGAAGGAGGCAGCTCCTGCTCCTCCCCTTCTGGCTGCGAAGGAGGCAGCTCCTGCCCTTCTGGCTGCGAAGGAGGCAGCGGTGAAACCAGCAGGCATGCTCCCTCTGCTGGTGGCGGCGATGGAAGCGGAACCAGCAGGCATGCTCCCTCTGCTGGTGGCGGTGGGAGCGACAAGTCGTCCTCCCATGGAGGTGGAGGTGGCACTTCCCATCCTTCTTCCTCCTCACTCCTTTTCTCCACACAATGAGAAAAAAAACATGAAAAAAACTGCAGTACCCTACTTCTGCCTGAGTCCAGGAGGCGCTGGTGATCCCTCTTCTGGACACCACGTGTGACAGGCTGACTGAGTGGTCTGACGTCAGGCAGAAGCAGGAAGGAAACTGACACCAGGCAAGTACTTAATACAAAAAATAAATCAAAGGTTTAAACAAAAAAAGACACTTGCGCTCACAGAGCAAAATAAAAGGCTTAACAAAAACATATCTCGAACACCAAATAATACGAAATACCGGTCAGGCTGGGCAGATTGCCTTCACTGTTCCTGTATAGTCTATTCAGTTTTCGCTTGCTCTCGTTCCTCCTCTTGAACACCAACCACCCCGAGTGCCGAGAGCTGCAGGCTTTTATAACAGGTGACCATCTCCCGATTAGCAACAAATTAAATCACTTAATTAATTCGGGAGATGGCCACCTGCTGCACGAGTTTAATTATTCCTGGCAGAGGACGAGCACCAATCTCGCCTCTGCCAGAACACGTTTTAAAAAGTAAACAAAACAAACCCCGGCGCCAGCCGTCATACATTTAATAATAAATTACAATAAAACAAACACAAAACAATCTGCACAGGGGTGGAGGGGGAGCCCCTGATCTAAAAGTAAACAAACAAAATGTACAGGGCACCTCGCCCTGTTACACACTGTCATTGCAACTTGTGCCAGGTGAGATTTTTGTTGCAACATCTGTTTTCTCTTTAATTTGAGCTTCATTCTTCTTCCTGCTGAATGAATCGGATGAACTGCTCATTTCACAATGGTCTGTAGAGCTATTATCTTCCAAAATCAAATTTGAGAAACTGGAGTCTCCTGCTTCCTGTTCATCGGATGTGAATGAATTGCTTTTACCACTGGTTACATCAGGGTTTTAGCATCCCACTTGAGTTTCTTTGCTGGTGCTCTTTCAGGAGTAGGACCTTGCCTCTTTTTGGGAGTTATTATTTTCTGCAGACTTTTCACGAACTGCCGGGCCAGCAAACCCTTTAATAAAATAAGACACTTAGTTAATATGTATGTATTTTGCATTAAAAATACATAAGTAATTGACCCTATTGTCCTTAACTCACGTCTATACATAAAGGACATATAATACCTATGCTTGGTTTAATATTTATCAGCACATGCTGAACAATATATTTATCAATTAAAAAATTATGATATCCCAAAAACACTTTCTGTTAAGGGGCCACTTTCAATGCAATTTTGAATCGGCAAACCTTTCTTTAAAGCAAAGGACACATTTTCATTAATTTAATTTAATTTGTATTTCACATAAACAATATCATCCTCTGAAATGAAATTGCAATGAGGATAAGAATTGTATGGTCAAAATCTAGATATATCTACCCCCCTCCTCCCCTCCTCCCCTCCTCCTCCTCCTCCCCCCTTTACCCCTTTACCCAAGTGCCTCAGCTCAAAATATTCTTCTCTGCTTCGCTCCATTATCAGAGTAAATCACATATGCTGGGGATGGAAGTGTCACCTTCTTATCAGGTACAGCAGGAGTGCTTTGTGCCAAGGTGTTATCTTTAGGAGGGGATCTAAACATGGGGGTGGCAATGTTGAGCAGGACCTTTCATGTAGAAACAAAACATTGCCTCAGATTTCCTGTATGGCTTCACAACTTTCAAAATATATACACATTTTGTTTTGTGATTATTTAAACATTTCTCTGATCAGTTATTGAAATGTTCAACAAAGAGGCAGATTATCATGTTTTTAAAACCAATTTGCAATTTGAACCATTTTTCTTTTTTGTTGTGTTTTATCGCTTATAACTGAAAACTGGGAAGCCTACCATAATAAACAAGGATTATTTTCAGTATCTCCAACTGTATTTTGAGAAAGATTTAAAGTAGGTAAAATATCAAATTAGAGCATTCATGTTTCCATGGTATTTGAGTCTTAGACAGCAATAACTGATAAAATCAAATACATAAAACATAGAAAACACAAACTAAGAGGGAAAAAATAAATAAGTGTTATCGCCTGGAAACAGCTGTTTTTTCTCTTTATATTCTTATTTCCATCACCTTTTCAAGTGCACAATTTAATCATATTGAATGATATCCAGTTTATTGCACTTCTGTGGAATTTACAGATATTGCCGTCACAGCAGATTTAGAGACTCTAGAGAAACCATTAAAATATTTGGTTTGTGCTGATTAAATATTAAAGGTTTGATATACGCAAGGTTGCCACATTGATATTTCAATACTTCATACTATTTTGTCAATTATTTTTGGTATCTTTTTAATTTCCCTTTTTTGACTGTTGACTTTCTGTTCTCCTGCAATTTTGAGTTTGATCGTTAGTATCGGTGGCTATTAACAGCTTACTTCTTAAAGGGATACTTCATACACTACAAAATATATTTTTGGAATATTTAATTTCTTATATTAAATATGAGTCTTCTAAAACTTTAACAGCATTCTGCACTCTTGTTGGGTCACTGTCATCAGACTGAAGTGTTTGTATTGATGTGGGAAAACAAGTTTGATAGCTATACTACTGTACATGTTTACAAGACTTCAGCAGGGAAGATTTTGTTTGTGACATTATCTTGCGGGACTTTCTACAAACAAAAAAGGCTGTACAGTCAATTCTTTTTAAATATCTGGCATCTGTTGAAAGTAGTCCTGGCAAGCTGCTTTCACCAAGTTGGGATATATAAGCATACTATGAGGGTTTAGAGACCTCTTCATTCCGAATGTTTTTATTTTATTAATGTGATACAATGTATGTAACGTTTTAAATATTGCCATTTGTTGGTAAATCCTGTGGTGAAGTGCTGGAAAGCTGGTACATTAGCGTTAGGATGAAAAGAGCCTTATTCCCTGGGCCACTGTAATATGCCATTTCACCACCAGAGGTCACCCTTTCCCAGTTTTGTGTGTGTGGGAAAATTTCACGTGCTAACCTAGAATGGTCACTAATTAAGTAGGTGCTTATGGGTTCTTGTTATCAATCACATACAAAAACTTACAAGAGCTGATTTGATACTATCACCACGTTTATTGTCGGGGAACGGCTTATCAGTCCTGGCCATAGTTACGGACAAGAAGAAACTTGTGTAGCCAGCGCTTGAACATGAGCTAGGCTTTATTTTCGTTTCCAGTGTTTTGTTTGTTTGTTTGTTTGGCTACTGATATCGGTCCCTGTGTGGGAAACAATAAAAGAAACCACTGTTTTGCAACAGCACTTCCTGACTCCAGTCTGGTTCATCGTGCTCCCTCGACCACACTATCACACTCCTAAAAGGACGGTTCTTTATAATTTAGTTGTTTATAAGCAAGGTTATAAAAAGATACAATAGCTACTCTAAAGAAAATCAATGAAGCCCTTTGCAACAAAAATAAAGCAAGTATAGAAAGACTTGGTGATCAGTACCTGATTGCTTTAAGCTTTAGACTGTTCAGTCTCTTAACATTACGATGCATGTAATGTAATGCATGTTACACTAGTAGCAACTATCATCTCACCAGCGCCTGTTGGGTACTGAAGAATTTGTTGTACTTCTAAAAAATGCTAGAGTCCCAATAACAAAAAAATATAACATTCAACTGCCGAGAACCTTGCACTGGCCCTGCTAATTATTATTATTATTATTATTATTATTATTATTATTATTATTATTATTATTATTATTAGGGGTGTGCAGTAAACCCATTACTTCTACTCGGAAACCAATATGTGTACAAAGTCCTGATATTTCATTTTAGTGCTTGTTGTGCAAAACTTATTATTTATTATCAAATGATATGGGATGTCTATGATAAATGTACACAGTTGAAGTGGAGACCAATTAGACCAGATAGGAAATCTGCAAGATGATTTATTTATTATTATTTATGTATTAGTTATTTTTGCAATTATTGTGATTGGCGGTGTGTGCTTGTGCACAGTACATAGTAACATGATGAAAACAGCTAAGTATGATGGGATTATTAAACAAAAATGCTACAAGGGAATGTTAGGTATTTATTGTGATGTAGGGGTGCTTGTGAACTAAAAAAAAGAAAAGGTTATTTTTCAATATTAAGCAATAGCTGCTTACTTAGGGTGACCAGACATCCCGGTTTAACCAGGGAAGTCCCGGTTTTCTACCAAAGATCCCAGTGTCCTGACATTTTGCTCAAAATCTTTAATAAGTCCCAGTTTTCAGCCACTTCCTGCAGCGCGACACGCTCTAAATACCTTTTGTCAAAATAACCTAAACAGCTGCTTTTAGATTATGGTACCCTGTGGCTGAGTGGATGCAGGTGCAGGGGTGATCCAGTGCAGTAATGGAACACACAGAGATTTATAATCTGGTTTGGAAACAGTTTTTATTTATATCCAGGTCTGGTGACCAAATGATAATCCCCGGCAATACACAGCAATGTGTAGTGCACGGAGTAAATAACAACAGGGTTGCAGTCCCAAATAATAAACACAAATATCCATCCCACAATATATTAACACGGTCACCAGTCCTGGGTGCGTGCAGTAGTGATCGTGGTGGGTGATACAAGTTTATTATGTGACAATGGTGAAGTGATGTTCCGGTTTAGTACTGGCCCTTGGCGACAGCTCTGGAAGCGATTTTTAGCCGTCTAACAATGTACAAGAGAAGACAAGACAAGACGATTACAGTCCCCATATTATTTTCACTGTCCTTTTCGGTTCTAAGCACATTTAAACCAAGTGAAGGAACCGATTATGATTCTCCGTCCCCCTTATATGCTGTCACACATGACCCCTTGGTAAACGAATGCAGCTGCCTTTACAATCAGCGGCTGCAACATTGTTTCCCTTCCGGGTCAATACGTTCTTGCAACGGAGTCTCGCCTTCTTCCAGACTGACCGACTTCCCGACCCCGGGAAAGAACTGTCAGGCCAGCCCGCCAAAATAACTCTGTTCTGTGGCTTTGCTTTAACTAAAATTAAATATGGCTACAGCCTGACTCAAAATTGATTTAAGATAGAGATCCATGTTCTTAGCAGTAAGTGCCTCCTGGTGAATCATGCAGTGTGTCCACTGGTCTTCTGGAGTCACTTCTATAAGTGCTGAGAAGCCCGCTCTTGTTACCGGACATAGCTCTCGCACCATCAGTGCAGATCCCTACACAGCTCTACCAGTTAATGTGTTCCCATTATAAAGGCGTCAAGGAGCTTAAATATTTCTTCTCCTATAGTGCATGTCGGCAGTGCCTTGCAGAAGAGAAAATATTTTACTATGTTTTCCCATATGTACCAATCGTAGACCAGTAACTGCGCTGCCCCTGAAACATCGGTGGATTTATCAATCTGCATTCAAAAGAACTTGCTCCTTTTAATGCTTTCCATCACTTGCTCTCGTATGTCAATGGACATATCGTCAATACGATGACTCACTGTATCATTTGATAGCGGAATACAGCTCAGCTGGGCGGCAGCATCTTTGCCAATCATAATCTCACACATTTGTTTCGCTGTGGGAAGAATAAGCGATTCAGCGCTCATTCTTCACCCTGGCGATTAAAAATGAAACAGCATGAGACGCCGCTAGAGTCTTTGCTGTCACGTATAGCAGATTTTTTGTTGCTCATGTTCATCGAGTTTTCTTTCAAAAAATTCGACAGGCTTCTCCACCCTCGTAGGGTATTTTGTTTGTAAGTGTCGCTGGAGTTTATTTGGTTTTAACTATTATTCGACAAAACTTCACTACACAAAACACAGGTCTTGGATTGTCTTCTGAGCCAGTATAAGTAAATCCAAACGCCCAATAGGAATTGCAGTATTTTCTGTTTTTTGGTTTCTTTACCGCACTCCTGACTCCTGTTCTCCATCTGTGTTGCCTTCAGCTCCCCTCTTCGTGCCACATAAAACGGAACGTCCCATTGCATTCACAATAGTGAGTTATTTAAGTACTGTATGTTTTTATTGTAATGCCTTCTTAGCTACCGTTATTCCGCTAGAATTTCTCCCCCTGTTATTTCACCCCCGTCATCGTAAACTAGTCACTTGATGATTTAGTTTTGTGATTTAGAGTGAAGAAAGTAAAAACTAAATAGTAACTTTTGTATTAACATTAATTTAAAAATCCAATTGATGCCTGTGATTAATATGTTTTTGTGACTAATTTGAAGCTATTAATATGTTTCAATAGTAACTAAATCTCAATATTAATCAAATTGATTCATCTTGTTACATACTTGATTTATTAAAATGTTTGGACATACTGTTACTTGTTTGATTATTGTTTTGTTAACAGTAATCTTAAAATAAGTGTTACTGATTCAGATTTTGCTGCTGATGTATTTATTTTCAAAAGTTTTTTTTAGGTTGTGCTGCAGCTGCTGTGCATATTTTTATTTTTCCTTTTTTTTTGGAGGGGGGGAGCAATTTTACAGTAAATCCTAGCGCTGCCACTGGCTTCATATTACATACTTTACTGTTAAGGATTAAGTGTTTCTGGGCTGTAAAGTAATGCTACAGTAAGGATCTTAAGGTTATGTCAGTATTTTTGTCATGATCACGCAACCCCCCTACAATAACCTTGCAACCCCCAGTTTGAAAAACGCTGATTTAGAAGAAGGAGCACGAATGGTAACCTACATTTATTTAAGAGAATCCAGCATAAAGCTTCGGAGAGAAAATTAAAAATGTGAGGGCTGCTCCTACATCCAAAAGTAAGACGTACTGCAAAATAAAAAAGTTTTTTCCATTGAACCCTGAAAAGGTACAACTTAGAGGGATGAATGGACATAACCTTAAATGTATCTGTAATGTCAGCCTTAGAAAGTCATGCCCCTTGACCTGCAAGTTTAATGAAACGAATTGCACCATCTATTCTAACATAATGAAGGGAAAACTGATCAGGGGGGATTACATTGTTTATACTAGAAACAGAAAGCCTTTTCTTACCAGAATACTTGTTAGTGGCGACACCTAGTGAACTGATGCAGTAAAGTGGAAAAGCGGGTTCAGAAAACGGGCCGATCATAAAGCCTTTAATTATTTATGTTTTTTGACCAAAAGGTCAACTGTTTCTGGATAATTTAAGGCTGATTTGAGATTATATCAAATATGGGGAACAGAAGAAGAGTTTACGACACCCGTGGTAAATCCATCATTGAGACCTGCAATTAGATAGCCTTCGAAAACCTGGTCCAGATGGTCAAATAATGACGCAGCTAGTGCTAGGGGTAAATGCCAAACAGTCATTTTTTTCTGAATCAGGGCAAACGCATCCAGGGCAAACACTTTTACGGTGTCCATCACCACAACAATTACAAATGTGAAGGAAAAAACAAGTGCAGACATTCTCATTAAAATGATTACATATCGGTTTTGCAGCTGCAAGTGTAGGTTTAGATGGTATTTGGGATGGCTGGAAGAGAGTGATAATGTCTGAGAATGAGTAGTGATATCTGCAGAAGGTGCGAGATGAGGATAAAAATGTTGAGTTTGATACGACTGCACTGCTAAAGCACACAAAGGGGATTTATGGTGAGCAGAGCCACAAACCTGGCAGGAGAATGCTTTTAGACCGGCAAAACACCGACAAAACAATTGTCCAGGACGCCCCAGTTGACTCTGACATTAAACTGTTCTACAATTGTGGCTGTTTTAGCAGAAAATGACTTATGGTAGTCATAAAAAGCTGTACCCACTTATCTCATGGACAAATCAGTAACTACACTGAGATAGGTGTCCAGTTCCTGACAGCGTGTTGGATATGCGTCACAGAGAATGTTGCTGTAGAGACTGAAGGCAGTAACAAATTCTGTGAGAGTTAACTTTTTAAACAGGCGTGGGTCTTTGCCGCTATCCAAAATTCTGTTATCTTAAACTTCTAGAGGCGGAACGTGTCAAGTAAAACAAAAAAGGCTTAAGCAATTGCTACGTGTGCTGGGTCTGCACCAGCATGATACTTGTTTTTGTTCCATGTCTTTTTATTTGTTTGTTTTGGCCCTTGATAAAGTGTTTTGTTTTTGTTAAAACCTTTTTATTTTGTTATAAATAAATCAGCGCAAGAAGCGCAGTTGTACCCCAGTCTGCTATAGTATTGTGGATTCATTTCCTGGTCTGACATCACCGCACCAGCCATCCTTTCAGAGGGGCACTGGTAGAATTGCTGGGACCAGGCGGGGTACTTGAAAACGGAATTGTGTAGACTGGATAGCACCACCAGAGCCAAAACTGTGAGTGGGCTGAGATGAATTATGGCAGGTCTCAATAATAGAAAGGCGCTTATCTAAACCAGAAGTAGTGGATATTAGTGATTTGGAGAGCTTGAAAAATGAGCGTGTTGGAAATGTTGGCAGGGGAGTCAGTATGAACTGGACTACTTGGGATAGATGCAGAAGAATCCGAACTTGATTGAAGGGATTGAACTGAAGGAACGTGATTGTCTGAAATCCACAACAATGGTGAAGCAGCTGGGTCAAATCAAATCATCAGTTTAAGAAATATATCATGTAAACACCAGTAACTAAATTAAAAATATAATGCAAATAAAAATACAAAACAGATACAACAATAAACTAAAAAAGATACATATATACATATATATACACATACACACACGCATACATACATATACATATATTATAAAAATGCCAGCTCAAACAAATATGTTTTTAGTCTGGTTTTAAAAACAGATACGAGTCTCAGCTTCCCTTACATGTGTTGGTAACTAATTCCATAGTTTGGGGGCTCTATAACAAAAGGCCCTTCCTCCCCATTTAACATACTTTATTTTAGGGATTACCAGCAATCCCATATTCAGGGATCTAAGGTTACGATTGGGGTTGAATAGCTTTGGACGTAGAAGTGTCAGAACGAAGCAGCAAAGCAAACAGATCCTTACGGGATGTGCCTCTGTTGTAGGATACTTTCCTTTTGAACAATGTATTCAGAATATAAGGAATTGACCAAGATTTGTATCCTTTATCTGAATCCTGACAGGAAGCCAGCCTTGGACTTTCCGCTTGCCGAGTCTTGGAGCTAGTGATAAAGCAATCTCAGCATTGGGAAAAATAGGTGCGAGGTAAGTCAAAGACACCAAACAATAAAAAATTGCAAAAGGTCATAGACAAACAGGGCTTTTATAGGGCTGATTACATTATTGATTAACGGGTGGATTCTCCTATTCAGAAAGACAAGTTTCCAAGGACCATAAGAGTAGTCAAAGGATTAAACATTTTTATTTGCACAAGCACCTCTAAATTCTAACAAGAAGGTGATTTAGGAAACAGCTGGCCTGGTCTCCATTGCAATGTAGAGAAGACTTGTGGCCTAAGAATTCTCAAGATGGTTGGTGCCACATTTGTTACTAAAAGAATACAAATTTGTGTAGGTTTGTAAAGAACCCCAAGGTCACAGAAAAGAACAGTCTTTGTGTTGGTGAGATTGCTGGTCAGTCAGAGAAAAGGAGAGCAGAAGACAAGAACTGGAATTCCAGCTTCAATAACATCCAGCTGAAACACCCCCATAATTCAATAAACTTGGAAGAAAATCTGAATATTGATTAAAGGACTTGAAAATTAACTATATTATCCTGAATCGCCACTGAAGAAAGTAAAACTGACAAAAAACGGACATCTCAAAGCGAAGAGGATTTCTCATTCAACTGAGACCTGAAGGCAGCTCTTTGAAATAAAATTGATAATTCTTCACTAAACTAAAGACTAGAAAGAGAGTTCAGAAAATATACATGGGGAATATAATAAATGCATGTCTGTAGGAAGGTCGATGTTAAGAATTATAAAAGGGTATATTAACTGTATAGGATGTTGTTTCATTACAAAATGAAAGCTGTAACAGTGTTGTGTGATTTGGTGCTCAATTGCGAATCTCAACAATCTTGAACTCTTAAGAAAAAATGTAGAATTTCAGCGTGCTAATTAAATTAACCCATTACCCATTATATGAATTATATGAATTCTTAAACTGGACATTATAACCAAGTTCTTCCTACATTACCTTTGTTAAGATAAAAAGCCCTGTCTAATACTATTGATTTTCTTTAAAAAGCAATAGTATACCATTTATGGATAAAAAAACAGTATATACAGTACTGTGCAAAAGTTTTAGGCAGGTGTGAAAAAATGCTGTAAAGTAAGAATGCTTTCAAAAATAGACATGTTAATAGATTATATTTATCAATTAACTAAATGCAAAGTGAGTGAACACAAGAAAAATCTAAATCAAATCCATATTTTGTGTGACCACCCTTTGCCTTCAAAACAGCATCAATCCTTCTGGGTACACTTGCACAAAGTCAGGGATTTTGTAGGCATATAGTCAGGTGTATGATTAAACAATTATACCAAAGAGGTGCTAATGATCATCAGTTCAATATGTAGGTTGAAACACAATCATTAAATGAAACAGAAACAGCTATGTAGGAGGAATAAAACTGGGTGAGGAACAGCCAAACTCAGCTAACAAGGTGAGGTTGCTGAAGACAGTTTACTGTCAAAAGTCATACACCATGGCAAGACTGAGCACAGCAACAAGACACAAGGTAGTTATACTGCATCAGCAAGGTCTCTCCCAGGCAGAAATTCCAAGGCAGACAGGGGTTTCCAGATGTGCTGTCCAAAGTCTTTTGAAGAAGCACAAAGAAACGGGCAACGTTGAGGATCGTAGACGCAGTGGTCGGCCAAGGAAACTTACTGCAGCAGATGAAAGACACATCATGCTTACTTCCCTTCGCAATCGGAAGATGTCCAGCAGTGCCATCAGCTCAGAACTGGCAGAAAACAGTGGGACTCTGGTACACCCATCTACTGTCCGGAGAAGTCTGGTCAGAAGTGGCCTTCATGGAAGACTTGCGCCAAAAGCCATACCTCCGGCGTGGAAACAAGGCCAAGCGACTCAACTATGCACGAAAACACAGGAACTGGGGTGCAGAAAAATGGCAGCGGGTGCTCTGGACTGATGAGTCAAAATCTGAAATATTTGGCTTTAGCAAAAGGCAGTTTGTTCGCGAAGGGCTGGAGGCGTGCACGGATGAGTGTCTGCAGGCAACAGTGAAGCATGGTGGAGGTTCCTTGCAAGTTTGGGGCTGCATTTCTGCAAATGGAGTTGGGGATTTGGTCAGAATTAATGGTCTCCTCAATGCTGAGAAGTACAGGCAGATACTTATCCATCATGCAATACCATCAGGGAGGCATCTGATTGGCCCCAAATTTATTCTGCAGCATGACAACGACCCCAAACATACAGCGAAAGTCATTAAGAACTATCTTCAGCGTAAAGAAGAACAAGGAGTCCTGGAAGTGATGGTATGGCCCCCACAGAGCCCTGATCTCAACATCATCGAGTCTGTCTGGGATTACATGAAGAGAGAGAAGCAGCTGAGGCTGCCTAAATCCACAGAAGAACTGTGGTTAGTTCTCCAAGATGTTTGGGCCAACCTACCTGCCGAGTTCCTTCAAAAACTGTGTGCAAGTGTACCTGGAAGAATTGATGCTTGATGCTGTTTTGAAGGCAAAGGGTGGTCACACCAAATATGGATTTGATTTAGATTTTTCTTCTGTTCACTCACTATGCATTTAGTTAATTGATAAATATAATCTATTAACATGTCTATTTTTGAAAGCATTCTTACTTTACAGCATTTTTCACATCTGCCTAAAACTTTTGCACAGTACTGTATATATATATATATATATATATATATATATATATATATATATATATATACAGTACTGTGCAAAAGTTTTAGGCAGGTGTGAAAAATGCTGGAAAGTAAGAATGCTTTCAAAATAGACATGTTAATAGATTATATTTATCAATTAACTAAATGCAAAGTGAGTGAACAGAAGAAAAATCTAAATCAAATCCATATTTGGTGTGACCACCCTTTGCCTTCAAAACAGCATCAAGCATCAATTCTTCCAGGTACACTTGCACACAGTTTTTGAAGGAACTCGGCAGGTAGGTTGGCCCAAACATCTTGGAGAACTAACCACAGTTCTTCTATGGATTTAGGCAGCCTCAGTTGCTTCCTCTCTTCATGTAATCCCAGACAGACTCGATGATGTTGAGATCAGGGCTCTGTGGGGCCATACCATCACTTCCAGCACTCCTTGTTCTTCTTACGCTGAAGATAGTTCTTAATGACTTTCGCTGTATGTTTGGGGTCGTTGTCATGCTGCAGAATAAATTTGGGGCCAATCAGATGCCTCCCTGATGGTATTGCATGATGGATAAGTATCTGCCTGTACTTCTCAGCATTGAAGAGACCATTAATTCTGACCAAATCCCCAACTCCATTTGCAGAAATGCAGCCCCAAACTTGCAAGGAACCTCCACCATGCTTCACTGTTGCCTGCAGACACTCATTCTGTACGCCTCCAGCCCTTCTCGCGAACAAACTGCCTTCTGCTACAGCCAAATATTTCAAATTTTGACTCATCAGTCCAGAGCACCTGCTGCCATTTTTCTGCACCCCAGTTCCTGTGTTTTCGCGCATAGTTGAGTCGCTTGGCCTTGTTTCCACGCCGGAGGTATGGCTTTTGGCCACAAGTCTTCCATGACGCCACTTCTGACCAGACTTCTCCGGCCAGTAGATGGGTGTACCAGGGTCCCACTGTTTTCTGCCAGTTCTGAGCTGATGGCACTGCTGGACATCTTCCGATTGGCGAAGGGAAGTAAGCATGATGTGTCTTTCATCTGCTGCAGTAAGTTTCTTGGCCAACCACTGCGCTCACGGTCCTCAACGTTGTCTGTTCTTTGTGCTTCTTCAAAAGAGCTTGGACAGCACATCTGGAAACCCCTGTCTGCCTTGAAATTTCTACCTGGGAGAGACCTTGCTGATGCAGTATAACTACCTTGTGTCTTGTTGCTGTGCTCAGTCTTGCCATGGTGTATGACTTTGACAGTAAACTGTCTTCAGCAACCTCACCTTGTTAGCTGAGTTTGGCTGTTCCTCACCCAGTTTTATTCCTCCTACACAGCTGTTTCTGTTTCAGTTAATGATTGTGTTTCAACCTACATATTGAATTGATGATCATTTGCACCTGTTTGGTATAATTGTTTAATCATACACCTGACTATATGCCTACAAAATCCCTGACTTTGTGCAAGTGTACCTAGAAGAATTGATGCTGTTTTGAAGGCAAAGGGTTGTCACACCAAATATGGATTTGATTTAGATTTTTCTTCTGTTTACTCACTTTGCATTTAGTTAATTGATAAATATAATCTATTAACATGTCTATTTTTGAAAGCATTCTTACTTTCCAGCATTTTTTCATTATTCTGCCTAAAACTTTTGCACAGTACTGTATATATATATATATATATATATATATATATATACACTACCGTTCAAAAGTTTGGGGTCACTTAGAAATTTCCTTGTTTTCGAAAGAAAAGCAAATTTTTTGTCCATTAAAATAACATCAAATTGATCAGAAATACAGTGTAGACATTGTTAATGTTGTAAATGACTATTGTAGCTGGAAACGGCTGATTTGTAATGGAATATCTACATAGGCGTACAGAGGCCCATTATCAGCAACCATCAGTCCTGTGTTCCAATGGCACATTGTGTTTGCTAATCCAAGTTTATCATTTTAAAAGGCTAATTGATCATTAGAAAACCCTTTTGCAATTATGTTAGCACAGCTGAAAACGTGTGCTGATTAAAGAAGCAATAAAACTGGCCTTCTTTAGACTAGTTGAGTATCTGGAGCATCAGCAATTGTGGGTTCGATTACAGGCTCAAAATGGCCAGAAACAAAGAACTTTCTTCTGAAACTCGTCAGTCTATTCTTATTCTGAGAAATGAAGGCTATTCCATGCGAGAAATTGCCAAGAAACTGAAGATCTCTTACAATGCTGTGTACTACTCCCTTCACAGAACAGCGCAAACTGGCTCTAACCAGAATAGAAAGAGGAGTGGGAGGCCCCGGTGCACAACTGAGCAAGAGGACAAATACATTAGAGTGTCTAGTTTGAGAAACAGACGCCTCACAGGTCCTCAACTGGCAGCTTCATTTAATAGTACCCACAAAACACCAGTCTCAACGTCAACAGTGAAGAGGCAACTCCGGGATGCTGGCCTTCTAGGCAGAGTTGCAAAGAAAAAGCCATATCTCAGACTGGCCAATAAAAAGAAAAGATTAAGATGGGCAAAAGAACACAGACACTGGACAGAGGAAGATTGGAAAAAGTGTTATGGACAGGCGAATCTAAGTTTGAGGTGTTCGATCACAAAGAAGAACATTCGTGAGATGCAGACCAATGAAAAGATGCTGGAGGAGTGCTTGACGCCATCTGTCAAGCATGGTGGAGGCAATGTGATGGTCTGGGGGTGCTTTGGTGGTGGTAAAGTGGGAGATTTGTACAGGGTAAAAAGGATCTTGAAGAAAGAAGGCTATCACTCCATTTTGCAACGCCATGCCATACCCTGTGGACGGCGCTTGATTGGAGCCAATTTCCTCCTACAACAGGACAATGACCCAAAGCACAGCTCCAAACTATGCAAGAACTATTTAGGGAAGAAACAGTCAGCTGGTATTCTGTCTATAATGGAGTGGCCAGCACAGTCGCCGGATCTCAACCCTATTGAGCTGTTGTGGGAGCAGCTTGACCGTATGGTACGTAAGAAGTGCCCATCAAGCCAATCCAACTTGTGGGAGGTGCTTCAGGAAGCATGGGGTGAAATCTTTTCAGATTACCTCAACAAATTGACAACTAGAATGCCAAAGGTCTGCAAGGCTGTAATTGCTGCAAATGGAGGATTCTTTGACGAAAGCAAAGTTTGAAGGACACAATTATTATTTTAATTAAAAATCATTATTTCTAACGTTGTCAATGACTATATTTCCTATTCATTTCATGGAAAACAAGGACATTTCTAAGTGACCCCAAACTTTTGAACGGTAGTGTGTATATATATATATATATATATATATATATATATATATATATATATTTGTGCAAAAAAAAGCAGGCTAAAGTGTTTATAAGACACTTAAAATAGACGTTGACTGTATATGGCATGTATATAGCTATGGCAGGGCAGAGGAAAAGCCCTTCATGTAATTCAGAGGGGGCAGGGTAAAGCTTGTAAATAAATGTGTTGCATTTATTTTATTATGATTTAAATGTATTGTGTGTTTGGTTAAACATGCCGGTTTGTTTATTATTATTGATTTGAATGTATTTTGTTGATTTAAAAACACAATGTTTTGTTTGTTACTGTTTGGCAGCATGGATGGGGAAACCCATCAATTAAACTCATGCAGAATGTGACCATCTCCGGACTGATTGATTTATTGTTGATCCGGAGATGGTATATCCCTCTATGGCCAAATGTTACCTCAAAGTAACATACCAGTTTTTGCTCCCTTACACACACAAAAACAACATCAACCATAATGCAATTCTCTCTCTTTAAGGGAGGAAGCTAAATAAACCAATAGTAGACTTACATGTGGTCACATGACGAGTATTTCCTTTGTTCAACACCTTTTAAAATCAGGATATAGCACATGTGCGACGGCCATTAGAGTGCTCTTAAAAATTGCTCTAAAATAACAATTTTTACAGCTTTTTCTTCAATAAAAAATGGATTCACAATCTTGGGTAAGTTAAGAATTATTTTTCATCACTTTACCTCATTTTCATAAAATATATATTATGATAAATTAATGAAATAGGTATGTTGCCTCAAAGCAACATTGAACCACAATGAACTCAATTTCCAACTTATTTTTGTTTACATGTGGTCATATTCTACAGTAACCAGCCTATTATTCCCATCATTATTATGATTATCATCATTTACTGTAATATCATGAATAAAATATTGTTCTACCATATATTTTATTATACTGTAATATTGAATATTATATCAAAGCTTTTCAGCATTACAATATCATTATCAATTGGTTCTGTAGCGTTGACCTGCAAATGGCTCTACAAAAAAAAAGATCCACAGTGTGGGGACAGTTAGACACAATTGTCTGGCTGGATGCACCTTCATGAATGACAAGGAAATGAAGAAGAAAGGAAGGGGAACCTTTGAAGAGAAAGAGGCAAAACATAATGGTGTGTACCTCAGGGCAGTCAAATGGTTTGACAACTGTCCGGTGACTCTCCTGAGCACCTATGCACCTACCCAACTTCCACAGTGGAGAGATGGGACAAGAGGAGAAAGGAAGCCATTCAAGTGACACGCCCCAATATTGTCAAATTGTACAACCAGAGCATGGGTGGGGTGGACCTCCTGGATTCGCTCATCGCACTGTACCGAACCAAGGTAAGATCCAAGAAGTGGTACCATCGCATTGTCTTCCACATGATGGATTTCACACTTGTGCAGGCTTGGATCCTGTACCAGAGATTGCAGAGATTGTGGCATCCAAAAGAAAGAGCAGCTCAGTTTATTGGAGTTTAAAACTGAGGTAGCAAGCTGTCTCTGCAAGCAGAACACAATCAACCTGAAGCGGAAGGGAAGACCATACCACTGTGTTGAGGCAAGTCTGGCTGAAAAAAGGAAGAGAAGGCGTGTGGGTCCAGTGCCACCGACACCTGTCTGCCAGGACAACACAGACCACTGGCCTGTTTGGGCAGAAACCAGAGGTAGATGTAAATACCCAGGCTGCAAAGGGATCATCAAGGTGCAATTTGTGAAGTGTGGTGTTTTCCTCTGTTTCACTACTGAAAAGAACTGCTTTGTGGACTTTCATAACCAGTGAGTTGGACAGAACACATTTGCGCTGAATCACTGGACAAATGTAGTTTTTGTTTGTTTTTAATTTATTTTTAACTCAAAATGTTGCATTATGATTAATCGTTTTTAAATCTGAGTCAAAATTATCTTTTTGTTCCAAGCAAAAAATGTAATGTCATGCATGAAATTAAAATAAAAAGTTTGATTTTCAAAAAAACTGTTACTTTCATTTGTTCAATAGTGGTTCAATGTTGCCTCAAGGTAACGAACCCCAAAGTACCCCCACACATTTTTTTGGGGGGGGTGGGAATTTATGTTTTGGTAAGGCTAAGTTGGACCATTTTAAGTGCTAAAAACAAATGAAACATTTTTGTGGGCAATAGAGGGATATACTGTATAAGCCTGCAGCTTTTGTTGTTCGAGGTGGAGTGTCTAGGTAGAGTGTTCATGAGTGGAGGTAAACAAAACTAAAAGTAAAACTATTGCTACCGGTGCTGCTCTACCCCAGCACGATACTTGTTTAATTTAGTGTTAGTTTTATTTTGTGTTTTTTGTTTTGGCCAAAGAGCCGTTTTGTTTTGTGAAGTGTTTTGTGAAGTGTTTTGTTTTTGTTGAAAACCTTTTTTGTTTATTTGAAATAAATGCGTTGCAGCGCTTCCCGGCCCCAGCGCTGTTGTCTGTGTACTTCCAGGCCTGACGTCATCACCTAAGCTATCCTGTCACAGTAGCCTACATCAGAGACAACTCACAACTGAAGACACCACAAGAAAAGAACACCTCTTTAACAGCAAGAAATGTTTTACCCTTGTTAGTGTAACCCCTACTTGCAAGCTTTCTAACCACTACCCATTAACATGGGACTAAATTAGTAACCAGGGCTAACTTAAGTACTTAAACCTTAATTGGGGTCGATCACATAGCAGGCCGAGTTATATAGTAACCTATGGGCTAGATGTGTTTCAGCAAAATAGGGTTATTCGATTCTAAAAGCCCCTTTGCCTCTAACCTACTGTCAGTCAGGATTGGAGCTACTTGCTATAAAGGCTGTCAGTCATGCAGTGTCCCTGGTCCTGGCTCGGCCTACTCAGATCGCTCTGCATTGTGTAAAAGCGTGTAGACTCTTTCAATACTGTACTCCCAAACTCGCTGGTCAGTTCAATGGCACTTTATTTTCTGCTACTGCAAATAAAACACATCAGGAGGGACGTTTTACAGGGCTTTTCATAATAACAGCACAGTACAGGAAAACACAGCGCGTAGCTTCTACATTAACATTCTCGCGAGATCCCCTAAGTGAGATCTCACACCCTCCAGCTAGCTATGGGGTTGTAATACAAACTAGACCTGGAATTTACAACAATAGGCTGGTGACTATGACTACATCATTAAACTATGCTGCCTACAACTAATGTCCTGTACTGTTTTCCTTGTTACATTAGGATAAGAGCACTGTCGTCTTACAGGATGGACGAAACGTACTAGTGCTTTGCAACAAAATGGAGGTCATTGTAATTCAAATGTCTTACCAGCATGTTGTTGTGTTGCATTGTTTTCAATTCTACTTTAATGTTGTGGCCAAATTGTGTGTCATCCTCCACATACCCTTTTGTGATGCTTCAACAAATTATTAATTATAAATCACCCTGTATATATATACAGATAAAAATGTTTAGGAAACAATGCATGGATAGTGCATTATTTTATTTATTTATTATTTTATGTTATGAAAAGAATGTTATGTTGTTTAAAGGATATATGGAACATTTTGTCAATTAATGTTTTATGAACCCTGTTTTTGTGCAACACTATCTAGGTTTTTATTTTGAAGCTGTAAACCCCATATTTGATCAGTCTGTACATGTACTTGTGAGGGTTGTTTTATCCTCCTTTTTTTGATTGGCTAAATGAGGCAGCCATGTTCTTCAATACAATCTGAAATCATCAAGTAAACCTAGTTTAAAAATAAAAAAAAAACTGTACAATATCAATAGACACTCAAGGCAACATTGGACAATGCTCTCCCTTAGATTTAGAGTCCTTTGCATTTTGAAGGAGAATGTATGTCTATGTAAGAAAACTATATGTAAACCCAAATTGCTGAAAAGGTACTACAAAAAAACAAGGTCAGACTTCTTTTTATTCTTGCAGGTAAACCAAGCCATTGTTATTTATCCTGGTCA
This sequence comes from Acipenser oxyrinchus oxyrinchus, assembly GCA_030684275.1. NCBI lineage: Eukaryota > Metazoa > Chordata > Actinopteri > Acipenseriformes > Acipenseridae > Acipenser > Acipenser oxyrinchus. The sequence goes on along the minus strand of CM060248.1, from coordinate 53,434,142 downwards.
GGATTTTTGCTTGCACTGCTGTAGAATACGTATCAGATTGAGTTTCAAATAATAACGATTCAGAGAAGAAACCAGGGAGTGCAGGCAGACTTTTTTTTCTTATAATGGAAATTCCTAACCCAGTTTAATTACAGATGACAAGGGGAAATAGGCACTGTAAACAAATAGGGGAGAGTTGGGTGATTTGACATAGACAAGCTGCCAGATTTTCTGCAGACATTTTACCCATTGATGGCTCCTGAGATGCTTTGGACTGGAAATAACAGTTAACAGTTCTGACATTCAGAGTGCATCACCAGAATATTTCAAAAAGAGTATTGCAAGGTTGCCTTCTGTCTGTTAGACGATCAAAGCCACACTGGATAATCTGTTTCCATTATGATTTTAGTATACCTTATTTTTCTGTTGTTCATGGTCCCAATCACTACAGTAAAGTCAGGCACCTGTTTGTGCATGTGGTAAGTAAAGTACAAACAGTGTGTAAAGATGAGTTCTTCAGATCTGATCTGTACCCAACACGACTGTATAAGTACTGATGGTTTTTAGTGTGTTGCTTGTTTTGTCCCCAGGCTAACATCCATTAGTAATTTAATTGCAATTCACTTCTGTGAGCAGGTCAGTCTGTTTTTAAATGAGCAAGGCCATTTAATGCACTGTACACGAATCGATTATTATAAAGTGCATGGCCTTGGAACAGATCCAAGGATGCATGCAGTTTTATTTCAAACATTTCTAGAATATTTGCTTCAGAGACGGAGAAAATATATAAAGAGAATATAGGAAAAATATGCGAACAGATTACAGAACAGTTCCGAAATATGGATGGTGGGGGGAGGCAGAAGAGAAGTTTTGCAGGATCTATAAATTGACTCTAACAACAGTACTAATAAATGATTTGTTTTCAGAAGCTCCAAGCTTCACTAGATGATGAATTATGCTAACCTATGCATTGGCTGAAGTCTGCAAAAGGCGTTGTTAAGTTTATATTTATTTTAGATCTCCTGCCCTACACATATTATTATTATTTAAACTAAGCCTATTATTATTATTGCAGTGTATTATTACACTGTCCTGGTGTACATAAAATATAGAAGGAGGTATAGAATACAGGGCACCTGCTTGGGCTACGGGTGCAAGTGTGATAGAGCTTATTTCGCCTACGTTCCATTAAATTCACTCTGTACTAGTAGTACTTAGTTAATGTTCACTGGTGTGTATGGCTGCATTTGTTACGGTTTGAGGTTTTTACACTGTATTATTATTATGTAGTAGATTGTATAATTATTTCTTGATAATCCCTGTCAGTTTAATGACTTAATAATCATAAAGGAAATGGGAGTCGGAGCATGGATTTGATCCCCGACTGCCAGTTTCTCAATCCAGCTCGTTAGGTCTGAACCACTAGAGCCATAAACACCAACTAACAAACTGCATCCTTGGACCTGTTCCAAGGCTATGCACGTTATAATAATAATGAAGATAATAACAATAATAATCATAACCGTATTGGCTAAAGTTTGGAAAAGTCTTTGTTCAGTTTATATTATTTATTTGAGATCTTCTCTGCTGCCCTGCTGCAGAAGTGGGGCCTTTCGCTTGAATTGTGCACCGGCTTTCGGTGTCCATTGTGTTTGCCTGAGGAAAATAATATTTAAAAAAGAAAAAAAAAACCTCATAGTGTCTTTTAATCAATGTGAAATATTTATTTCAGTTTTACAGTATGTCCCACAGGAAAACAGTACATAAATAAATAAAACAAAGGTGAAATTGTGCTAATAAAGCAGGACCAGAAGCTGTCTAAATTGTGCCTGCTTAGAATTATTTTCCGATAAATGCACCAGCAAACCAATGCATGTGTGAGAGAACCGATGCATATGCCAGCAAACCAATAGATATGCCAGCAAACCAATACATATGCCACATTAAACCAATAGATATGCCAGCAAACCAATACATATGCCACATTAAACCAATAGATATGCCAGCAAACCAATACATATCCCACAGCAAACCAATACATATCCCACAGTAAACCAATACATATGCCACATTAAACCAATGCATATGCCAGTGAACCAATACATATTCCAGCAAACCAATATGAATGACCATTGAATGAATGATTTTTTTCCTGAACGGCGCCTCATATAAAACACTGCCTAACACCGACAATCTTAATCGTAAATATTTGATAGAAAATGATGATGCTTTAGTTGGTAAACTTATGGAACGAGACCTATGAAGTGTCTGGCAAGTGCATGACAAGTAAATAATTATTTTGGTAGCTGCAACCACTTTTGAATAAAAAAAATATCAAACTATTGAGACAGATTGATGCTTAGGAACAATCAGTAGCATCCAGCACTGATTAGCTTGGAATTTGTGTTTGTGTTTGCCATATATTTTACAGAAGTGAAACTATAAAATCTATTTTATTTAAAATGGTGGTGAGGCTGACCTAAAAGCTACAACATTGCTAAAAAAAGACTAGGTTTTAAAGCCTAGATTTTAACTCCTTTAATTCTCTGAACCTATGTACTGAGGGAAAAAGACCTATAAGAAGTAAGGTAATTATATAAAAGTACATTGGCATCCAAGTCAGTCCAAGACTTGTTCTGTTCAAATTATGCCAGAGCAGTCTTCAAGGACAAATAAGTTAATGGGAGGTAATAAAATGAGTTGCAGAAATGAAATAATGAGAACTACTAAATGGAGGTGGAGGAGAGGGCAGGGCAGGGGGTCTATTCTCAAAGCATTACTTGTGTTTCTAGTTGCTGTCACTGTTATACACAGGAGCTCTTTGGTTTTAGTTTAAGATTTAATTCACCAGCATCACAGCATTTGAAGATGGAAAAGAAGCGCGGGTATGACTAAGAATGCATGAGAGTGAGGGGGTTACAACTTTATTTGGGGCTGGTTACAGGCTAAAAACTACGGTTACCCTGTTTGCTGACAGGGCATTATAAAATATTGTGTGAGTAATTGGAAATTTCCAACCCCCCACCATCTTGATTTCTTCCTGGCTGGGGGTTGGAAGATAAGTATTGAAGCAGTCCTGGTGGAGTAGCCCTTACAGAACTACGTACGTAATTTTAGGGGTGATTAGTCACACTGGCTCTCGTAGTTGTGTGCTAAACTCATGTCCCTGAATATGGAGACAAGCACAGCAAAAACGACACTATTCTACTCAAGGGCCTGTGTGCCTGTGTACACCCTGGCTTGCTATAATATATATATATATATATATATATATATATATATATATATATATATATATATATATATATATATATCCCGTAGCCACAGTGATAGACTGCCAGTGCTTATTTGTTCTAAAAATAATAAATGTATATCAATTTAATTCTGGTATCATCAGTAATTAGCAGTCACTGTGTTTGTAGCAAGACATGTTAACATCTCCATGCGTAGAGTATTCTGAATTCTCTGTTGAAGGCAAACATTAGATACGATAGCTGTATTTATGTAACTGCAACAGTGAGCTATTAATTTTAATATCAATCAAATGAATCTCTTGGAAATAGCATTTATTATGATTTTGCAAGATTAGACACAATTAAGATATACAGTAATCATATAAATATTGCTGCGTTGCATCCATTTAACAGAAGCTAATGGGCCATGGATATAAACTATGCAGAAGAAATGTCAGATCTACCAGCAGGAAACCATGCAATTCATTCCTAAAAGTTCATTTGAACTCTTTTCATCCTGCAATCACCTGCATGCATAATTAGGGTTAGTTTAAAAGTAAAGTGCTTTTAAATCTGAAGCAAGTGCTTATACATATATTCACATCACAGCACTTACTTGATATACTTTCAAAAATAAAGCTGTGGCAGGGCAGGAGCCGTGCACATGACGTGGGTTTTTTGTATGTATTTATTGTAAATAGTGTTGTGTGATTATTGTAAATAGTTAATAAAGAACCTGACGCTCTGTGATTACCAGCTGTGAAGTCGTAATCAGCAGGTAGGTGTGTTCCAGTGGGGCTTCTGCTATGAAAAGGTCCCGTTTATACACCTAAGGGCTGCTGCCATAAGCACCAGGATTATGACCGTCCACGCTACCAAACCATCTGGCTGACATCACCACGCGGGTGAACAAGGATCGGAGCTTTATATAGAACAAGCCAACAGTCAGATGTTGTATTCGCCTTCGAGTCTGTCCAAGCCGGTAATAACGTCTCGGAATTTTCCGCATTGTAAGATTTGAAATAAGCACCATTTCACTTTTAATTTGTAGTTCCCAACACTCTTATGGTATGTGTGGGATTTGGAACGATAACCTTCAGTTTGCAAGCATGTTGTGTTAGACTGTCAGTGCTACGCGATTAGTTGAGAAAACAAGCAGTATTTTGAACGATGAAGTCAGCCAGCTGAACATGCTCAGGGACTGTTATTTTTTTACATTTTGGAGATTTTTCGAGTCTCTTCATTATCATCATCATCACTATCATTCTGAGATTCTGATCTTGATCTCTGAAAAATGTTGGTTTCCTGTCAGTGTAGCGCTCATTGTGGTCCCTATTGGTGCAAGGAAGTACGGTTCCTCTCAATACTGGTTGATGAGAGTAATGCTAATTGTGGTCCCCACTGGATAAAAATGAATTTCTGAGAATTAGCTATGCTGAATGATAGCCTATATATTTGGTTAAATGTAAAACATAAATAAATAAATACATAAATAAATATTTAAATAAATGAATACATAAATCAATACATATACATTTATTTATTTATTTATTTATTTATTTATTTATCTACCTTGATATTTACTTATTTCTTTTTCACTATCAGATATAAATACTGCCATTTAACCACCCAGCTGCCCATTTATTTTGTCAATTTCCATGTTAAAAATGTTTTTGTTTTTTTTGTAGATGTTTCATTCTTAGCCCTCAAATAAGCAATTTGGACAGTTTTCAAGACAATTTCTGCTATATATTTTATTTAAATACACACTTTTTTATTGTGATTATGATAAACGGAAATATAGTATGTCAATAGAACTTAAATAACAACAATGTGTTTACAATTGTAGCATTATAATATAGATCACAACATAACATAATTTTTTTTCCAATGGCAGCATTATATAAGTATTATTATTTTTACTATTTTGTTTATTTAGCAGACACCTTTATCCAAGGCAACTTACTGAGACTAGGGTGTGTGAACTATGCATCAGCTGCAGAGTCACTTACAACTAGATCTCACCCAAAAGACAGAGCATAAGGAGGTTAAGTGACTGGCTCAGGGTCACACAATGAGTCAGTGGCACACACAGTAACACAAAGCAAATTAAATATCTACATGCTGAAGTAGTTGTTATTTTAGCCAATTAGGTTTTCATGTGTGGCAGCAATGCACTTGCAGAAGTCTCAAGGCAGTGACGTCAGCTCCTTAGCAACAAACTTCCTATGTTGGGAATGGATTTTTTCAATGGAGCGGGTTTGTGCATTTGAGAAAGGAGAGGAAGACTCCTGAAATGAATTGGAAGTTGATAAAAAGCAATTATGGTGTGCTGCTTTTTATACTAAAAATTAGAAAAAGTGGGTTGCGTAGAGGATTTATATGGGATCCTGATGCCCCCGATAAAACGAGGGAGTGGTTGTACAGTATTTGTTAGCCTATTTCTTTCAATTCGAAGACGACCACCAACTACATTACATATGGGATATGCCTGCCTATTGGGTAGGTATCGCTGAGCTCTATACAAGAGCTGCCGATAGGCCCCTTCCTGGGATGATGCACTCAGTCCCGCCCACCAAGGGAATAAAACTGTCATCCTGAGGAAGACCTCTGTGTTGAGCTGAGCGTATTGATAGAAAAGAGCCCCTCGGGTGGAATCAAGTCAATTGTATTTCCCTTGCATTTGTGCTGAAAGCTGGCTCGCCGCTTTCCTGGAATCAACTTTGAAAAGACCGAGCCTTTTGCCTTTCTGTCTTTCAGTGGCCTCCTCTCTTGCGTGGTAGGCCACTCTTTGTTATCTGTCTGTCGTGTGTGTGCGACTGCCTTTGCAGTCACCCGCGAGTGGTTGTCTATTTCTTTCTGAGAGTACACAGTTCCTCCACGGGGCTAGGGCTTGCCGTATCCCCGCTGTTGAGTGACTCTTCCAGCCGTGCTCTCCTCCACGGGGGTAGGCCTTGCCGCATTCCCCGCTGTCGAGTAGACCTCGCCGGCTGCGTAGGTCCACCCACCTCGGTGAGTCGGGGCTTGTAAACAAACGGTGTGCTCTCCCCTATACTATCTATTCTACCGTGGTTTTGCTCTCTGTTTCAACTTCGCCCACCGCGGCTTCCTCGGCCCTTGTGTCCCCCTGATGCATGCCAGGTGTGTGTTAGGTTAGAGTAGGCACAATTGCTTAGTGCCCCCCCCGGTGCTTTGGTACCACGGCGCATACATAGCCCTTGGTACTTAGGTATCTCGTTGCGCAAAGTGCTCATTGCATATTGCAGATGGTGCTTGGCCACTGCCACACAGCTAGCTCAAGAACACCAGGTGCTGCATGGTACTCAGTGCACGTAGTGCCACGGTGCTTGGTGCACACGGTGCTCAGTGCGCACGGTACTCAGTGCGTTGCCTACAGTGTTCGTTAAATATAAATATACCCTCTGTGCTCAGTGCTTGGGCGTCCAACATGCCACCTTGGCCCTTGAGAGGGACCTGGCCTGCAGCATCTGTGCGGCTTTTCGGTCCCGGGTGAAGGAAGCTAGGTTGGAGAGGGCCATGAAGCGAGCTCTCGTCCTCTATGGCTGTACCGTCGGCGCCTCTTGAAGCCCCCTGAACCCCCTGAGCCCCTCCTCCATGACCTGTCCTAGGACCCCCTGCTGGACATCCCTGATGCGCAGGCCTCCTGTAGTCCTTCTCCTCTGACATGCAGGTAGGCGAACCCCCTGCTGAGGAAGAACCTGGCTTCGAGGTAGCCTCGGAAGCCAGTGATCCCCCGTTGTCTAGCTTGGTTTCGGCACTTATGGGACACGCTGCAGCCTTCCTGCAGGTCCCCTAGACGCCAGTGGCAGAACCACGCCGGACCATTTTCCTGACACAGGCGATGGCTCCTACCCCTAAAAAGTGTCCGGCCTTCCCAGATTTCATGGAGGAGGTACACTCCTCCTGGGATCGTCCGGCCTCAGTTCCTAGCGTACTAAAGCAGGCCGCAGCACTTGCCTCTAGAAGGCGCGGAAAAGCTTGGCCAAGTGGGGTTCCTCCCGGTAGACTCCACCATCGTGGCTCTGGTTAAGGCCCCGCCGGTGGGTGGGTTGGCTAGAGACCCGAACAGGCCCGAACCCTCAATGCAAGGTGACGGAAACGCATCTCAAGCGGGCGAATGCAGTAGAGGCGCAGGCAACTCGCCTGTCAAATACGGTGAGTGTGCTCACGGCTTATATGGCTGGTGTACTGCGTGAGGCCCTTCTCCCTGAGCCAGTGGCCACGGAGCTACGTCTTCTGTCCAGCACACTGCTGCAGATCTCCGGTCTCCAATGGCAAGCTATTGGCCGGAGCCCGGAGTTCCTGATGCGGATAAGGCTGCACTACTAGACGTGCCTATATCCCCAGGGCATACCTTTGGGCCAGCCGTAGAAGATATCTTACAGAGACCCCACCAGGAACGCGAGGCATCCCGGCAGGTGGCCGCATTGTTCCCTCCACGCGCTTCCGTGTGGGGCAGGTCGAACCACTGGCGAGTTTCTCAGACGTGGACTGTCACCAGGACAGTTCCAGTCCCCACGGCTCTGCTGGGTGACCTATGGCATCGCCTACAGGGCACACCAGAAGCAAAAACCAGGCCCACCCAGCAGGCAGAGGGAGTGCAGGACGTGGCCAGCCCACACACCAGCGTCACAGGAGGTGTTTCCAGGGCAAGCATCCTAAACAGCCACCCCAAACTGTGCCACCGCAGCCCAAGCAGGGCCCCTGAAGGCTGGCGGCCTCAGATCCCCTTTTCGGCACAACAGCTGCACTTCAGACGCCTGGGTGCTTGCCACCGTGCAAAACACGTTACACGCTTCAGTTCTGCTTGGGACCTCCTCCCTTTCGATGTATTACAAATACTTTCGTGACAGACCCTCTTCAGGCCTCGGTACTTCAGAAGGAAGTGGCCGCCTTGCTGTGCAAGCGAGCCATTCATCTCGTAGACCCCACCTCCCACGGAGAGGGGTACTACTTGAGGTATTTTCTGGTACCCAAAAAAGATGGCGGCTTTTCACCCAAGCCTAGACCTGAGGCTCCTCAACTGGTTCTTAAAAAAGAAAGGCGGTTCCAGATGCTGATGCACCGTCACATTCTTCAGTCCGTCCGGTGGGCGACTGGTTCACCACTGTGGACTTACGGGATGCGTACTTTCACATTCCCATTCGTCCAGAGCACAGGAAGTATCTCTGCTTCTCTTTTCAAGGAAGCATTTATGAGTTTTCTGTGCTGCCATTCGGCCTCTCCCTAGCTCCTCGTACATTTTCAAAGTGCGTGGACGCTACCCTGGCCCCCCTGCTGCTGCAGGGGATCAGAATAATAAACTTGACGACTTGTTGATCTGTTCCCAGTCAAGAGAGGGAGTAGTAGCCCACAAGGCGGTCGTGACAGAGCATCTGGCGAGGCTGGGCCTCACCATCAATGATGTAAAGAGTCGGCTTACACCGGTGCAGTGCACAACGTACTTGGGGCTCCAGCTGGACTGCAGTACGATGCACACATTCCGTTCAGACGACAGAGTTGCAGCTATCCAGGTTTGGCTCTCCCTGTTTCTACAGGGATCGCAGGTCACCCTCCTATTGTGCCAGAAACTATTGGGTCTGATGGCCGCAGCCATATCGGCCATTCAGTTGGGTCTGCTTTGCATGCGCCTGCTACAAGCATGGCTCAATGTGTTCCACCTCAACACCAAACGCGACAGACACCGTCGGCTGACAGTGTCTCATGCGTGCTCGGCAGCCCTACGCTGATGGAGGACGACAACCTCTCACCTGCGCGAGGGTGTGCGAATGGGAGTAGTATTAAACCACCAAGTGGTGACGACAGACACCTCCAACTTGGGTTGGAGTGTGTTCTGGGAAGGCAGAGGAGTACGCTGATCCTGGCCCGACCGCTGGACATCCCTGCAGATAAACTTGCTGGAGTTGCAAGCGGTCTCCCTTGCTCTCCACCACTTCCTCCTGGTGCTGAGCGGTACACATGTGTTGATCCGGACGGAGAACACGACAGTGGTGGCGTATGTCAACCACCAGGGTGGCCTACGGTCCCCGGGGTTGCATCGCATGGTCTTCAGGCTATTGACATGGGCTCAGAGGAACTTACTGTCCCTACGGGCGACGCACCTTCCTGGAGTGGTGAACTGGGCAGCGGACCTCCTCTCCAGGAATGGTCCGCATCCGTCAGAGTGGTGACTCCACCCTCAGATAGTGGAGCGCATTTAGGAATGGTTCGGGAAGGTGCAGGTTGATCTATTCGCCTCGGCAGAGACGACGCATTGCCCCTGCGGTACTCCTCCATCGCTAGGCAGTCCACTCAGTGTAGACGCCCTAGCACATGAATGGCCCAAAGCATTTTTGTACGCTTTTCCACCTATACCGCAGCTCCCGGCCTTTCTCGAAAAGGTCAAGTTAGAGGAAGCGTCAGTTATCCTAGTGGCCCCCAAGTGGCCCAGGAGAATCTAGTTTTCAACCCTGTGCCAGCTGTTACACGGCCAGCCCTGAACTGCGCTTGGATCTCTTCAGTCTGGTGAGAGGAACTCTTTGGCACCCGGAACTGGGCAGGTTCCGGCTATGGGTCTGGCCCCTGAAAGGGACCGCTCAGATGTGGTTGTGGGTACGTTGCAGAGCGCTAGGGCAGACTCCACAAGGTCTTTGTACACCTATAAGTGGAGGTATTTCCAAGCTTGGTGTCTGGCTGGAAGCCCTACGCCAGTCATCTTACAGTTTCTGCAAGAACTGCTTGATGCTGGTAGGTCACCTTCCACTTTGAAGGTGTATTTAGCGGCTATCTCTACATGTCATGACCCCATAGACTCAGTGTCTCCGGGTACGCATTTCTTGGCTACCCGATTTCTTAAAGTCGTTTGATGGTTACGCTTTCCCAGGAGGACTGTTCTCCCCGAATAATTCTCCTTAATATTGTACTGGAGGCTCTCACGAAGGCCCACTTTGAGCCCATACACTCCATAGAGTTGAAGTACCTGTCTATGAAGACAACCTTCCTCGTGGCTATCACCTCCACTAAGAGGATGGCAGCAGGGTGTCTCTGTGCACCAACCCTGCTTTCCTCCCCAAGGTGATCACAGCCTTCCACATTAATCAGTCTATGGAACTGGAGTGCTTCCATCCACCTCTGTTTGCTTCAACAGAGAATGCAAGATTGAATTTCCTCTGCCCAGTGTGGGCATTGAGATGTTATGTGCATAGGACAAGAGCTCTGCTTCAATCTGACTAGCTCTTTGTCTGTCACGGGACACGGACCCTAGGACAGCCTCTCTCTAAGCAGCGTCTGTCATATTGGATTATGGACACAGTCTCAACTGCGTATGATAGTGCTGGCTTGCCCCCACCTGGTAGGGTAGCCACACGCTCCACTAGAGGGTTGGCTGCATCTTGGGCCATCTTCAAAGGGGCCTCAATGTCTGATATATGTACTGCAGCTAGCTGGGCTACATCGCATACTTTCTCCAGGTTCTACCACTTTAATGTGGTAGACTCTGCCCTGTCTTCATTAGGCACGAGGGTCCTTGAGGGTGTAAGTTCACACTGCTAACCTCTGGGTGTGTCCCTCATATGCCGTCGTTCCTTCTCCCTCGTGACAGCTCTGGTATACATTATGCCATACGTGATGTCATTGGTGGCCGTCTTTGAATTGAAAGGGAACGTTAGGTTACTTACCGTAACCCTGGTTCCCTGAAAGAGAAGACGACCACCAACCGCGAGATCGCATCGGTCGCCCTCACGGGTTTGATGGAAAAAGAGAAATGGCTTCCTCGGGATGACAGTTTTTTTCCCTCGGTGGGCAGGACCGAATGCATTATCCCAGGAAGGGGCCTATCGGCAGCTCTGATGTAGAGAGCTCAGCGATACCTACCCAATTGGCAGGCATTTCCCATATGTAACGTCATTGGTGGTCGTCTTCTCTTTCAGGGAACAAGCGTTACGGTAGGTAACCTAACGTTTCTATGGGTCTCTCGCTATATCGCGGCCCTTGATACATAGCAGATTTATATTGGACCCCGACACCCGCGATATATCGAGTAGGTGATGTAACATTTTTTTTTACAATAGCAGCATCATAATAACATTATAATACTTGTGCAGGCACATCACTTTTTAGAAACGATTTTTTTGTGTGATAGATGTCAAAGCAGACGCACTTCAAACCCTCATCAATGCTAACGTCTTTTTCTAGCACATATACAATACATCAAAAAACTTGCTTCGCAAATTTTCAATCACGTCATATACAGTATCTTCCCCAGTTTCAGGCACGGGTGTATAGTGCTGTAATATGAATTATTATCTGTGAAGTGTAGGTACAATAAATAAATAGGTCATTTTGACCAGTACCAAACCTGACAAGGCTTCCGTACAACCAGTAACACCAACAAATAAAGAAAGAAATCTCCTTGTTTTATTCTTTGTAGATACAGATTTTTCACTCTCAGCTGTGTGTATACAGATGACCCGGTCTGTCAAGCACATTTCTTAGGGACTGCTGCCATCTGCCAGTAAAAAATAAAACTGCATACACTTTTACAATACAGTTTTCTTATATTTTCATTGAAGCACGTTATAAAGACGTGTTAAACTGTGCAGATGCACATACAAGCACCTGCATGCTGCCATCTGCCATGGGAGTGACAAATTTGGACTTGCATGTGCTCCACATGGAAATCGCGGGATAAGCAGTGGGGTGGTTAATACTGTATGGAACGAAAATGAATATTCAACGGTTCTTGTTCAATTGTATATTAGTGAAGATTTTTGCACATAAAGGTCATCATGCTTTCATATATTTTTACTTTCAAATTAAAAAATATATTGAAACGACCCGGACACTTACTTTGTTGCAGGACTTGTTGTCTGTTCAGTTTGTCTCGTCTGTCTTTTATGTTACATGTATTGTAACGGGAACAGGTCACGCCGTTACTTAGCATCCCAGCACGCAAGCACCTGGAGGGCCAACAGCAGCAATTAGGCGGCAAGCCAATATTGGCAAGCTGACATAGGTCCGTTGTGTAATTTTAACATATCATTTTTCTGCTAATTTTGTATTTTATCTATCATTCTTGATTATATCCTTGTATTTTTATTTATTTCCTGTGTTTTAAATCTGCTTCATTATTAATGTATTTTTTATGATGAAGGTGCATATGAAAGCTATGAAAATCAATAATAAAATTTATATTTTTTTCAGGAGTTGAACTGCTACTGAAGCGTACGCTGCCACCTAAAAAAAAAACAGAATGTTCTTAAAAAAAAAAAAAAAACAGTATTCCTTACAATCCCCAACAGCATTCTTGTTTTTAGGGGGGAAAAAATCAAATGTTGCAGTTTTTGTTATTTACATTTAACCAATGAAAACGCGAGTCTCTTGCATGCAGAAAGTGTTTGAGCTGTTGCTGTGTCCCTCCAGCAAAATATATTTTTTTTCAATCTCTATGAGGACAATTTATTTATATTTTATTTATTTATTTATTTATTTATTTTATTTATTTTTTTGACAACATTTTTTTTTGGTGGCAGCAATACGCTTCCGTAAACTGCAGTGTACATAAATAGTAAATAATCATGTGAGTTTGTATTTAAGAGCAGAGCATTTAATCTACGCAGCATCATCTCGCCAGAACTGGCAATCCTCGACACTGTCATCTCACCTTCACTGTCTGACAGCTGTAACTCTTACAGCTGTTCAATCAGCCACTCACTCAGCGTTATCGGGACATGATAATAAAAACAATTTTGACATTATTCCTCAGTTTTTGGTATTATTGCTTACACCCCAAATGATTGACATTGACAGTGTTTTCATTCTTTAACAATTGCTAGTACTTTCACCTGAAACAGCTGATTTTTCATGTTTTTGATTGGCTAATTTGGCTGCACTAGTCTCCTTACAGGCTCGTGTCTAAAGGGAGGTTGCGAAGTCAAGTGAAGATGCTCCAGCAAAGTTCTCAGAAGGCTATCGAGAGACAAAGGAGAAAGACGAGAAAGTGATAAATTCAATAAATTCAATTATTTATTTTTAAAAAAAGCACAAAAAAAACGCAATTTGTCTAATTACCATGTTAGGAAATTACTTTTTTAGGGATTTAAAGTGGCACAGAAATTGTAATTTTTCAATTTTTCCCCCATTTAATCTGCAGTATCTCAATCTGTTGAGTAGATATGCCCAAATTATATCATTGAAAAATTCAGATTGTGCTGAAAAAACACAATATATAGGTTTCCTATGTTTCCTTTAGAGACCTGTGAGAAATTTGACTTTTAAACAATTAAACTGGGGGTGGAAAACCCCTTAGCAGCGAAGGGGTTAATTGAACAATTTTTTAATTATTTTAAATAGTTGGAGATTTCAAGTTAAGTATAAAATTGTACAAGGAACTTGAATTCTCTATTTTTTTACAAGCTACACAATTTAAAAAGTCAAATTAAGAAATGATTAGTTCATTTAAGGGCTCAATTAAGTAATTGAGAGCTTTGTTGGAAAAAGGGATTCAAATATGATTTAAAGAAATACAAATTATGGTGAAATTTACATAAGCTAAAGTTTTCTTTAATGTCTTAAATACAGTACTAGTATTTTGAAAGGTTTTATTTATTTACTTATTATTGTTTAATATGACATAGTCATACAATGTTGCCACAAGACATAAGTAGTTCACAATTTTTACTATACCGTCATGGATTGGAATCCTGATTGACCAATCAGAATGCAGCATTCTAAGAATTATATATTTTTTTATAATTTAAATGTAATAAGTACAGATTGGTGTTCAATAAAAAAAAAATGCAATTGTCAGAGAACCATCCTATTTAGTACCGATAACAAAAGGTGTTCAATAAAAAAAAATGCAATTGTCAGAGAACCTTCCTATTTAGTACCGATAACAAAAATACATTTTAAATGTACTTTTAAATCTTTTCAGAACAATATTTTCACGTATATTAAAATAGTATCAACTAGCAGTGGCTCCTTAATTACCATAATGCTATATATACTTTTGCAGATAAACAAAATGAGCTACTGGACACGAAGAAGAAGAATTTAAGCAGAAGCAGACAAGTCTTTTGAAATTCTTAATCAGTTAGTAACTGATCTGTAGCGAGGAAAGGAGTGCTGAAAATGTGCTTGAAACATGTGATAATGAATCCAGCGACTCTGGTGTAATTGATACAGGTGTAATGCCCCTCCCACTCCTATCAGTGTATTGAGTAAATAACACCTGACTCAATGTAAGTGGCGAGGCCAGGGTTCCCTATAATTACTTAGTTGTAACTTGTATGTTAAAAATATATATGTATGAACTGTTTTTTAATGCGGTGCCTCCACCTATGTAAGGGAAATTTAAAAAAAACAAGTACACCCCCTAATATTAAATTACTAAATCCAAACCCCCGTATTCATGCACACAACACACTCAGATGTACTCAAATAATATGCAATAATCAGATATTTTCAATAATAAAATAAACAATTTCTATATGTAAAATTAAATATTAGCATAAAATAATGTTCAATCAAAATGTTACAAGTTATATATCTTCTCTAAATAATAGGCGTTGCTATGCGAAATAATTAAACTATTACACTACAGTGGGCCCACACACACAAACTCACCTGTACTGTACATAAGCACAATAAAAAAAAAAAAGAAAACACATTGCAGGCCTAAGCCGTCGCTCGGGTACATAGTGGCGATAATAAAAACAAAATGCCCCTTCACTTATTTATATAAAATAAGCAAACAGACACCCGCAGACAAGTCAATGTATCTGTCAAATAAACAAAACTCTACAAGCGAATGATACTTTTTTTCTTGTAAAGTTAAACAGTACTATCTACAGCAAATGTTTGGTTTACTGAAACAAAGTTGTCGTGGCCAAGTGGTTAAGGTGATGGACTTGAAATCCGTTGGTGTTTCCCCGCGCATGTTCACATCCTGCCGACTACGTGCCCCTTTTTACGTGGTTATCTGATTCAAGCATTCAAAATCCTAAAAGGTATTGACAATGTCAACCCAGGGGACTTTTTTGACCTGAAAAAAGAAACAAGGACCAGGGGTCACAAATGGAGATTAGATAAAGTGGCATTCAGAACAGAAAATAGGAGGAACTTTTTTACACAGAGAATTGTGAGGGTATGGAACCAACTCCCCAGTAATGTTGTTGAAGTTGACACCCTGGGATCCTTCAAGAAGCTGCTTGATGAGATTCTGGGATCAATAAGCTACTAACAACCAAAAGAGCAAGATGGGCTGAATGGCCTCCTCTCGTTTGTAAACTTTCTTATGTTCTTATATTAGCCTCTTATACACTGCTAATAAACGTTTCCCTTTTTTCTGTCCTCACTCTCGCACATAATCAAAACAGTCCCAACCCCCAATTCCACTATCTGATGGCTAATTGGTTCAGAGGGGAACTCTTCTTCTTTTTGGTTAATGGCCACCAAGCTTCCACCGAAGCCTATTGTCGCCACCTACTATATGTTTTGATTATACTTATTGTGAACACTTTTTGATTCCTGATTTTTATGACTGGTTAAATCTCCCTGTTTTCCTAATGAATTTCCCTATATACCTGACCATACCCCTATCTATTCCATCTCAATTTCCAATTTTAACCTACATTTTCCTATTTTCCAAAAAGTTTTTAAACCATCTAAACATTTTCCCTACTATCCCTAAATTATGCATTTTAACTAAAACTCCTTCCCTCCATACCATATCATATGCCTTTTTGATATATCTAAAAATACTGCTGCCGTATATTTTTAGTAACCCCTTCTGGATTTCTGTTAGCAAGTTTAAAGTCGGATCCATTATAAATCTATTACCTCTAAAACCCCCTTGCATTTTTGCCAACAACTTTTCTTTTTCTAAGAAATACAATGCCCTATAGTTAACCATTCTTTCCATTATCTTCCCAAAACTAGATGTCAGAGAAATTGGCCTATATGAATTTGGATTTGATATATCCTTTCCTGGTTTACCTATAGGAATCTCTACTGCATGCTTCCAACTATTAGGGATAATACCCATCTTCCATACTAAATTAAATTATTGTAATAATATCATCAAACACAAGTCTGACGTTTTTGCTATCATCACATAACACATTTTATCCTTTCCTGGTGCAGTATTCTTTCTCCCTCTTATAGCTCTTTTAATTTCACCTAACCCAAACTTCATATTCATAGTATTATCTACCTCCTCTATATTTCCAAGAATATCTTTTTCCCTTAGAAATGCTATCCTTTTTTACTTAAAATTCTCATCCCAATTTTCTCTGCTACTAACCTTCGCAAAGGCCTCCATCAGTACCTTCGCCTTTTCATCATCCTCTGTATATTATTTTTCCCCTTTCAGTGTTGGAATCTCTTTATTGCTACTTTTTAACCATATTCATACATTGAACTTTCCTCCACATATCTCCCACTGATGTTTTCATTTATTTCATCACACCACTTTCTCCAACAATTTTTTCCCCCTTTTTATGATCCTCTGTGCCATCAAATCTTCAAAATTTCTACTATTTTTAGACTTTAACCAAGGCCCTATTTCTATCCTTAACTGCATCCTCACACTCCTCACTCCACCATGGCACAGGATTCCGACCTCCATTCCTTGGTTTCTTAATTGGGATTGACTCATTTGCCGCAAAGATCATTGTTTCAGTCACCTTTTCACAAAAAACATCCACATCACTCGAAAGTAGAGAATCATCAATAACCTTTATTTACCATTTATATATATATATATATATATATATATATATATATATATATATATATATATATATATATATATATATATATATATATATATATATATATATATATATATATATATATATATATATATATATATATATATCCCAATTTGCTTTCTTAAAATTCCACATAGCACTTCTTGGTATGAATACTCATTAACTTTCCATTCACGCTTTCCTGCTATAATTGGAGAACTTAACGAAATATCAATATTGCTCATATTCCCTGTATATGCATCCATCCTAGTTGCTTCCCCATTATTAAGTATCACTAAATTGCTATCATCAATACATTCTTCTATAATCTTCCCATTCCTATCCCTTTTACCACTACCCCACAACTCATTATGCCCATTTAGATCTCCACGTACCAAAATCGGTAAATTATGTTCTGTTTTCACCAATAACTTTAACTCAACTAAATCAACGATTTTACACGGATTGCATATATTCACTGCCCTCATTTTCCCATTATTTACAATATCTACTATAATACCTTCCAGTTTTTTACATTGTGTTACCCCCTGCACATATTATTATTTATTTCTTAGCAGACGCCCTTATCCAGGGCGACTTACAATTGTTACAAGATATCACATATTATTTTTACATACAATTACATTATTTTTTACACATTATTTTTTTACATATTTTTTACATACAATTACCCATTTATACAGTTGGGTTTTTATTGGAGCAATCTAGGTAAAGTACCTTGCTCAAGGGTACAGCAGCAGTGTTCCCCACCTGGGATTGAACCCACGACCCTCCGGTCAAGAGTCCAGAGCCCTAACCACTACTACACACGTATCTAATACCTTCCTTGATAAATATGCAGACTCCGCCCCCATTTCCTTCTTCCCTATCCTTCCTAATACCCACATACCCAGGAATTCTAAAATCCAATAGTTTTTTAACCATGTCTCTTGCACTCAAATTACATCTGGTTTCCCCGGAAAGGAGTAAATATAGTTTTAAACTTTTGCCCATGTGCATTTAAACTATGCACATTCCATTGTATAATCAAAAACACCATTATTATTAACCTAATCATTCTTATTTCTCTCATTTAACATATCATGTATACATTGAGTGTACAAAACATTAGGAACACCTTCCTAATATTGAGTTGCACCCCCTTTTGCCCTCAGAACAGCCTCAATTCGCCGGGGCATGGACTCTACAAGGTGTCAAAAGCATTCCACAGGGATGCTGCCCCATGTTGACTCCAATGCTTCCCACAGTTGTGTCAAGTTGACTGGTAGTGGATCTCTACTCCGAATAGCTCGTTCCATCTCATCCCACAGATGCTCAATTGGATTGAGATCTGGTGACTGGGCAGGACACTGCAGTAAGCTGAATTCACTGTCATGTTCGTGGAACCATTCCTGGACAATCCTAGCTTTGTGGCATGGGGCATTATCCTACTGAAAAAATCCATTAGCAGATGGATACACTGCTGCCATGAAGGGATGCACCTGATTGGCAATGATGTTCAGATATCCTGTGGCATTCAAACGTTGCTCCACTTTTATCAAGGGGCCCAATGTGTGCCATGAAAACACACCCCACACCATCACACCACCACCATCAGCCTGCAATGTTGACACACGGCATGATGGGTGCATGTACTCATGTGGTTTTCTCCATACCCTAGTCCTCCCATCAGCGTGAAACAGCAGGAACCGGGATTCATCAGACCAGCCAATGTTTTTCCAATCCTCCAATGTCCAGTGTTTTCGTTCCTTAGCCCACTGCAACCGCAGTTTCTTGTGTTTTGCTGAAAGAAGTGGAACTCTGTTAGGTCGTCGGCTGCCATACCTCATTCGTGTCAAGGTACGACGAGTTGTGCATTCTTTTATGGGTCTTTCGGCACCAATGTTGTACTGGACTGTCAGTTGACTAACTGTAGCCCGTCTGTTGCTCTGCACAATTTGTGTCAGCCTTCTTTGGCCTCTTTCATCAGTGAGCTGTTTTCAACCACTGGCCTGCCGTTGGCTGGATGTCCTTTGGGTGGTGGACCATCCTTGATACACACGGGAAAATGCTGAGCGTGAAAAACCCAGCAGCGTTGCAGTTCTTGACACACTTAAACCGGCACACCTGGCACCTACTACCATACCTCGTTGAAAGGCACTTAAATCTTTTGTCTTGCCCATTTACCCTCTAAATGGCACACATACAGCACACAATCCATGTCTCAATTGTGTCAAGGCTTAAAAATCCTTCTTTAACCTGTCTCCCCTTCATCTACACTGATTGAAGTGGATTTAACAGGTTACATCTATAAGGGATGAAAGCTTTCACCTAGATTCACCTCGTCAGTCTATTTCATGGAAAGAGCAGGTGTTCCTAATGTTTTGTACACTCAGTGTATACTCTGGTCTGATTCCGCTAACTTTCAAGTGTCTTTCAGCTGCCTTTACTGCTATTTTAATTTTCTCTGTCCTCTTTATAGTTTGAGATGCACAATTTACAACTTCCACAAGGAATGCAAGAAAATTTGCCCTGTACATAAATAACACACTTTCCATTTTTAACTCCTCTTTCACCCGTCCGATTATTTTTTCTTAACTTCTTCAGTAACCTTGACTTCCTTTTCTTTTCCTTGCATCTCCCGTTTCTCCCCTACCTCAATCTTTTTAGGAACCAACTTAACATAGGAAATCTTTTTCTCCACTCTAACTTTTTCCACTTCCTTTGCTTGCTGGCTTACTGCACATCTACCATACGCTGCACTGTGCTCTTCTCCACAATTACAACATTTCTTTTTACCTGCTTTACACTCTTCATACCCATGCTTTTCTCCACCGTTTGGACATCTCATCTGACCTTTACACACCACTGCCACATGTCTGAATCTTTGGCACTTAAAACATCTTAACGGTGCTGGAATATACTGTTGCACCGAGGCTGTGTATTCCAGTGGTTAAAGAAAAGGGCTTGTAACTAGAAGCTCCCCGGTTCAAATCCCACCTCGGCCACTGACTCATTGTGTGACCCTGAGCAAGTCACTTAACCTCCTGGTGCTCCGTCTTTCGGGTGAGATGTAATTGTAAGTGACTCTGCAGCTGATGCATAGTTCACACACCCTAGTCTTTGTAAGTCGCCTTGGATAAAGGCGTCTGCTAAATAAACAAATAATAATAATAAATGGCTTGAAGCCCATCAATACCCTACTAGGAAAGTTTTCTCCTTCAAAAGTTAACATCATAGTACCTGTAGTTGCGGTACCACCGTCCCTTTTAATTTTAAATCTCTTAACTTCACTTACTCTTTCTTTTTCCATTTCATTTTTAGTTTCTTCCTCTGAGATGTCTTGTGGAACTCCATAAATTACCCATTTTGTTGTTAACTTGCTTTTAGGTAACTTGCATTTTATTTTTACTTTATCTAACATTTTTAACTCCAGCATTTTTTTTTTCATTTGAGCCTCTGTTTTACACACTACCAACAAATCACCTCCCTGCATTTTCTTTGCCTTTTCAATGTTCCCAACTGCACTTTTAATCCACTAGCAATTTTGAGTAGATTTAACTCTCCAATTGTTTTTTCTTCCTCTAAAGCTTTTCCCCTTACTTTCCTTCGTTTCATCATCAGTCTCACTTTCTGTTCTACTTTTCCTATTTCTTTTAAACTGATTTTTTTTTCTTTGTTTCCCTTTTCCCCCACTCCTCCACCTCCTCCTGCATATTTTTATCCACACTTTTATGTTTGTTTGTGCTCACAATAACATTTACTTTTTCCCAAACCACACGCCCTGTCTCTCCAACGATCTTTCTATTGCTTCCAATGACAAACTTCCTCCAGTGCTGCCTCTCTCACCTCAAATCAGAGGGGAACTCTGTCCAATTGGGCTATGTTTATGTGTACCAGGCTAGTGTGTGAGATTCTGGTGCAGTCTAACTATATTACAAGAAATTAAACATTTTCACTTAAAGGAGTAACGCAAATTTGTAGCGGGGCTAAACATATCTGAAGATGACTTGATATTTACAAATTACTGTAAATAAAGAAACTGAGACAGTTAACTTGGACATTGTTGTCCAAGTTAACTGTCTCAGTTTCTTTATTTACAGTAATTATTTATTTGCTATAACAGGTTAATGATTTTACTAGCAGCATAGGTTTTAGTGCAGTGTGTGATAACAAAACTATTAATTTATAGACAATTTTCTGTCAGATAATACGAAGATTACTTTTAATAGATGTATCTAAATGCTAAGTTTTCAGAAGTGATGCAGGACTGTAGATAATAGCGTCACAAATTCTAAGTCTCAAAAATTTTACATGTCTTTATTCAAAAAGAGCAGATTTAGATTCTATCAAATGTTGTTGTTGTTGTTTTTTTTTTTTACTATGTTTTTCAGATTAGTATATTCCTTTTTTTAACTATGGAGAAATTTGCTGGCATTTACTAATGAAAAGGACGTAGTGGCTAGTGGCAGTTGTTCCAAAATCCTGGTGTGCTGGCGAGAAGAATTGTTTCTGGCCACTCTGTATTACAAATCAACAAATTCAAAAAGCTGTCAGAAAGTCTGAAAAAGCATTAAAATCATGGCCGTTGCATCCAATAATGATTCTGGCTGAAAAGGGTAAGCCATTCTTGCTTTTAATTATACCCTTAAAGCTATATATAACAAAAAAAAGTAAAAGAGTAATAACTCTAGACCAATAGGCCTTCTAGTTATTATTGTTGCGTACAACAGGTGTCTGAAGTACTGATACAATTGCATGGATATTTATTTAGACTCCTACGAGATGGCTAGATCACGCCTTCACCGTGCAGAAGAGACATCTGATCTTCAAACGGAAAATGAAGATTTAATTAAAAAGAAAAGGGAAAAGAGCTACATTTTTTAAAACTCGTGACAACATAAAATTAATACATCAGAATAATAAGAAAATTGTCTGAATATTCATTTTGTTAAGGGCTTTTAGTAACTTGATAAAATACAAATAAATAAGTGCTGGAGTTTCATGTGACTGGTTTAGCATATCTTATTATGAGAATGAAGTGTCTACATGAGAACAAGCAAAAGAAATGCAACTGTATGGTTTTGTAATATAACTTTGTCTTTTTATGGGCAGACCAAACCGAAGATATGAAAGCAACTTTGATGAGGAAACAGAAGAGGATGAAGACAATGAAATGTGCCCTGCTGCCCCAATACCGTCAGTTTTTCCCAGACCGCCTACTCCAACCATTGGCTCTCTCAGTCCCTGTAACTCAATTGCTGATTCCCAAGGGGTCACACCACACAGTGGTTGGTTTTATATATACATTTCATTTTAAAACTAGAATGGAAGTTTCTAAAGAAACATTAGCCTGTGTTGTTAGTTTATGCATCTGTCTGTTTAGACTTGAGTGTGGTAGAAGTGGTTGTAACGGTGCAAAGACTTTTTACTTAGTGCAGAATGTATCTTTGGATAGATCACATATGGTTTCCTATATATGTTCTATAGTAAGCATGAGTATCTGCAGTCTTTTTAGAGATATAAAATGTCAAAACAGTCAATGGTCTAGTTTGACCATGAACGAGAGGTCAAAGGTCAAATTCCAGGACATTTTTCGAAAGGTCTTAGAAGGTTTCCTACATGTGTTCAATAGTAAATATGAGTCTATCTGCAGTCTGTAAGGAGATATAAGCTGTCAAACATTTTGTGACCCCAAAAGAGGTCACAGTATAATTAAAGGTTTTACATCAAGTACACACAATTTATTCAATATATAGTGTCAGTTGACAGCTACCAGCATGCACAAACAATATGGTTCCCAAGTTATAGCCCTTACAATTTTGCTACAGTATATTTTTTGATGTTTTTCACAATTGTTTTTGAGAATAAATTATTTCAAATAATATAATATTCTCTTTTATTTATAAATTGTCATTGATGCAAATTCTATTAATATAATGAACTATTCAATTTCTGTTTTTACAGCACGAGTGCCTCCTGTTCCTGCTGCAAGACCTCAGCAGAACTTCTTTGGCGCTTCTGATTCGGCTAGACATTCTTCCAATTCCATTGCTGTTGCGCAAGGGCCAGCACATTCTGAAAGTTGGTCTTACTTTTATTTTTTGAATATATGATGTTACAACTGTTTTCACTGGGTTCTCCAGTTTCCTCCTACAGTCCAAAGACATGCTGGCTAGGTGGATTGGCCTCTCTATGTTGCCCTGCAATGGACTGGCGTCCCATCCAGAGTGTAGTCCCGCCTTGCGCCCTACTGTATGTCTGCCGGGTTAGCCTCCGGCTCACCGCAACCCTCTACAGGATTAAGAGGTTACAGATAATTGATGGATGTTACAACTGGTATTAAATATAATGGTTCCAGATTTTCAATAAATTTAGACTTACAATTACATTTGAGAAAGTATTATAGCACAATTTGCAAATTTTACTTTAGTCTTGAGGATGCTTCTAACCTTTTAAATCATTTGTAATAATAGCCATATTATCAATGGTGAAATGCACATTTGTTCTTTTGATTTCATTTCAGATTTTCAGACATTAATAATAAAACTTCTGACAGAGGTAAAGTCCTCTGTGGCAGATTTAAAGGCTCAAGTGAACTTGAATACCCAGCTCTTCCAGAGCATGCATTCCGGTCAGCCTGATGACTACACCCTCCCAGAGGATGTGGTACTCCCTGTAGGGACAAAGGATCAACTGGATGCCTTGGAAGAGCAACTCACACATGACCTGGGACTACAGGGCCACCTGGTAAGCAACACTGCATACATTACAGTAAATAAATTCCAGAAGTATAGAGATTTGAAAGGCAGTTCAAAATCAGTTGAATAATGAATGGTGAGCAGATTGTTTTTAGTAGAAGCTCATGTGGTTGTAACTTTTAAAAATTAGCCTACAGGCGCTCCCGAGTAGGGCATCTGGTAGTCTCCCCTATGCACCCTATAGCCTAGACATCCTCGAGTCCGGTTTATGCCATTGCACACTGGAGTTGGTAGTAGTGGTGTAGTGCTAAATTTTATAGTGCTGGAGGGCTGCCAATTACTGAAGTGTGTGACGATTACACCTCCCAACTCCCATTTCTGACTATACGTTTTATTTAATTGAAAATATATACAACAGTTAGTATTTTGAGAATTCAATTATTAAACACATATTGTTTCAACATACTGTAAAACTTCATATAATCTCCGTTCTCCAATACTCACCGGGGCTTCTGGGAAATATGGTAAATAGACGCCGTCATACTGAATGTTCCAGTCAACACACACGGCTGTAAAGCGAGCTTTCCAATTTGTTTTTCAACAGTGATGAAGAGACCCTAGATGAATGATAAGAAAACTGAATTTAACTTATTTTAAGGTACACGTAATGCATACAGGATTTTTTAATGATGTTAGTCATTTTAAAACCAGTTGTGAAGCTTTTTTGAGCGTGCTGAAAGTAACTAAAATACAAACTTCTTTTCTGTTATTAACAGGGTTGTCTTTTTGTGTATTTGTACATGTTTTTTTTGTATTAACAGTATTTCTTGCAATGAATGTTTGTATTTTGCTCCTTTTCCATCGTTCTTATTTATCAATGTACACATTAAAAAAAAAAAAAAAACATTAGTCACTTTTACTTTGATTTTGTGTTAAAACTTGTACCTGTATTGGTTTTATTGCTAATCTTTAAACAGTTTGTAGCATTTTTGAGTGTGTTGTGGGCCAATAGTATGAACTTATTTTTCGTATTAACACAGTATTTCATGCGGTTGTTTTGCAATGAAGATTCGTTGCTGGTTAAATTTTCATCGATTGTCCATGCTTACCAATGTACACGTTTTGAGGGTGAACAATAAATATAATATGTGTTAATAAAGATGATACTTATTGTTTTTATTAATTTTAAAACCATGTTTGTTTTTTTATTGTGCTGCAAGGCTACCTTAATACACGCTTGTGTTCCGATATTTACAGGGCTGTCCTTAGTGGATTTTACTGTTTTTATTATTATTATTACAATACAAACTGTTATTACCCACTGACACAACCTTTAATGACGTTGCTGGAATGTTGTAATTGATTTATGTTGTTTCTAAAAAGTTGTGTGCAGGCAGCTTTTTTCATGATTGCATCTGAAGTATTTGCAGATGATAGTGATCTTACATAATAAACGGCGAGTGTCAAATAGTCGCTGGTCTCCAATATGCGCCGGGGCTACTGGCAAATATTGTAAATAAACGCTGGGGCATTTATTTAAAGTTTTACGGTAAAACATTCAACTCAACTCTATGGGAATCCTTAAACAAAGCACAAAAAACACAAACTACTCCACTGGTCAGCAAATATAAAATACTAAGAATCACCTTAAACTTCAGTTTTCACAACAAACATTATCTGCAAACTACAAAGTAACTAAGGGGAAGAGGAAAACAGAGCCAAATGACACACAATTTAGAACACTTCAGACAGCTGTATAGCGAATGTTGTGGTTTTCATTCTACCCCAGAAACAGTCTGTGCCATTATTATTTTGATTATCTAATAATTGAATCTGCTCAGGTTAACATCACAAAACAAGAAAACTATTTTTAAAAAAAGAAAAGAAAAAAAAACATGACATGAGTTGCTCTCACAGTCTGTTTTCAATCGAATTGTCATGGACCTCATAATTCTTGAAAGTATACATTTGTTAGTGACCTCCTTTGTAAATTAAGTAACTTGAATCTTTGATGCATTATTTTTTGTGTTGAGTGCTAAAAATTTTGCCTACTGTTATTATTACTATTATTTGTATTTATTTATAAATATTATTTATTTCAGGTATCTTCCCTGGCAACAAAGGGTGGGTGGACAACAAAACATCATGCGGCACCTTTTGACAAATAAGTTGGCGCAAGGGCTTAATTGGACAGGCCATGGGGAGAAGATTTATTTTAGAGACTTGCAAATTAGAGTCAAACTTCAGAGTAAGTATACATTTCACATAAAACAATTTAAGAGTATAGTATTTATTCTGTAAGCTGCTTGATGGGGTACTGTTATGGCCAATTTGTCCATCCAGTCCTTAATGTGTGGTTTATGAGAAAGATATTACTTGAAAAAAGCAATATATCATCATTATACCAAAGATGTATCTTTTTATTACTTCACTCTACTGAAAATGCCTAAACTTTAACTATTTTTCAAGGTCACATAACTATTTCTCAAAATTCGTCATATTAGTTACTTGATAAATTAGTTACTTGATACAGTTTGTTTAAATTAAGGTAGCAGGTACAGTTTGATAATTGTATCATACATTTTTTGTATCAATAAAAATAAGGTATTCATACCCCTTTGAAAGTCTTATTTTTAAGCAGTCTTTCAGGTGACATGATTTTAGGGTAGTACACTTCAGGGTAGTACAAAATTGTTCACTCATTATTTTATTTAATATAAAGAATTTAATATAAAGAAGTAAATCTCATCTGAAACTAAATGTCCAATTGGGTTCAGTATTAACACCAAACCTTGTTTTCACAGTTAGATTTGTTTACTAGATGGTTGCTTCTATTTTTTAAACAATTCTTGGTTTGATGACCAGGTAGATTAACAAAATACTGTAGCAACTTCTTCTTTTCATTCCAAATCAATTAAAGAGTTGTGTTTTGCAGAAGCAGTACGAAGAAATCCTGCAACAAAAAAGGACACGGATGAAGAAATTCAAAGGGAAATATCTCACTTTTTGCGTGGAGTTGGAAATAGAGAAGGGGGTCGAAAAGAGAGACAACTAATAATGGCAGCAAAGGCTGTATAGATGTTAAAAAAAAAAAGTTTAAAAAAACAATTCAATGTTAACAATATTAAATTTTAAAAAATGGAAAAAACAATTAAACTCTTGTCTTATTGAGTTCTACACATTTAGTGAACAAATTATAGGGTACAGTAAGAACCAGATACCACCTGTTGGCCGACCCAAGCAAGCAATTTACCAGTTGAAGGGTTTTCGTCCATAGGTCAATTAAGCCTCAAGATGGCCCTCAAATGTTGGCATGAATGTGAGGATAATCATACAGCAATCGGTAAAGCAATAGCTAATCAGTTCTTGAATTGGCAAGCAAAACAATCACAAAAATGAGCAAAAATCACGCAACAACTCCACCCATGCACCCAGGAATTGCCAAAGAGTTTGAAGCTGGGTAATTCACATTCCAAAAGACAGACCATGCATTTTCGGCGATGCCATTGGATCAGGCTCACGAACAAAATAACAAGATGATGAAAGGGGAGGGTGGGGCAATTGGTCTAATGGAAAGCCCACAGGCTCTTCAGAGGTGGATGATTGGTGGTCCAGAAATTACAAGACTTGTTGAAGAATTTAAAGAAAGCATGCAAACAGCTGTAGGTAGCGCTGCACAGTCCAAACACCATGAGCAAGTACCTAGTTTTCAAGCGAGGTTCAAAATGCATGTAAATTCTATGGTCGACACTATTAAAGATTTTGGCAACCCATTCAACGATGATAGCAAGGAGCTTTCATCACTGATGACCAAGGATATTGCCTATGTGTATGTTGTTAAGACTGTCAATGAAATCAAAGAGGTGGGACTCCAGCACTATCAAGCATTTGTTAAAGAGAGACTCGTTGAACATACCAAGCCAGTCGATGAGACACTGCCTCATAACAAGCTGGCAATGTTCACAGATCGACCAAAGACGTCTGTGCTTCCCGATGCTAAGCTGAAGCTCAGATCAGCAATGAATGACTGTCAATTGTTTTCCAGGCTTTATATAGGGTGTCAGAATCGAGGTTGTAATCTTGACAACTTATTTTCCCATGAAAACCAGGCATACCCTCCTTCCATTGTTTATGGTGGTAGGTTACGACAGACCTCTAAGTCTGATTTTTTACGGTGCTTTGAAAATCACAAAACCAGAACGGATGAGCCAGAGGTTTAAGCAGTTATCCTTGATCGGGCCGCAATGGTACAGATTCTCAAACTAAAGACAGCAAAAACATTTCAAGAGAACGGTGAAGAAGTTTTTGTGCCTCATGTTGCACGGTGGCTGGCAAAAGTGAATAGAGTGGATGTAGTATGGGATATCTACAAGCAAGGAAGCCTAAAATTGTCAGCTAGAGTAAAACAAGATGAAGGTAATAGGCGCAGAGTGTTGCCTTTGGTGCCATTGCCTCGCCACTGGCAACATTTCTTGAGAGTGGATGAAAACAAAACTAAAGCATTCCTTCTGCTGTCACAGCATATCATTCAGATCAAAGAGGACAATAAAAAAAACTGTCAACAGGTGTGTACCAGCTTGTGAGAAGCTATCCCAGCTTTCGCCATGCTCACATGAAGAGGCTGATACACGAATCATCCTTCACTGTGTAGATGCTGCTAACAAAGGCCACAAGCGCTTCATGATCAGAACGGTGGACACAGAGGATGTTGTGCCATTCGTGCAGACCATCAGCTATCTGTTGATGAATTGTGGATTACATTTGGGACAGGAAATAAATTCTGATACCTACCAGTTCACCAATATGCGTCTGCCCTGGGACCAAGAAGATCAGCAGCACTTCCATTGTTCCATGCCATGACCGGCTGTGATACCGTGTCCGGCTTTGCTGGTCCTGGCAAGAAGACGGCCTAGGATGTCTGGATGTCTTATGATAAAGCAACAGCTGCATTCCTGCAACTTGCTTTATCCCCGGATAACATCCCAGATGACTGCCTGGCTGTATTGGAGAGATTCATTGTGCTCCTGTATGATCGTACCAGTGGGTTACACTATATAAGCATGCCTTTACTGTATACATTAATTTAAAAAGACCTGTAGCACTCACATTTATATATACATTATTATCTGTTATTTTATAACTAGTAAATTGTGGTATCTGTTTGACATCTCAAGTGAACGATGCATGGAAACATCTCTTGACGGGATCATCTACTGACGGGATCCCTCCTACCCAAACGGCACTGGTACAACATGTTAGGTGTGCCGTATATCAAGGGGGTCACGTCTGGGGACAAAGTACAGTTGCTGAGCCAATACTTCCCGACCCTAATTGCTGGGGCTGGATACTTGAGGGGAACATTTATTGCCCTTTCTGGACAACATTACCTGAAGCAACAAAGAGTTGTGAGGAACTGGTCCATTGTGATTGCATAAAAGGGTGTTCTAGCTGATGCAGCTGTGCAAAAGCAGGGCTTCAAACGTACAGGTCTGTAAGAACTGCAATGCAGGGCAGCAGTGTGGAGTAGTGCTTAGGGCTCTGGACTCGGAGGGTCGTGGGTTCAATCCCAGGTGGGGGACACTGCTGCTGTACCCTTGAGCAAGGTACTTTACCTAGATTGCTCCAGTAAAAACCCAACTGTATAAATGGGTAATTGTATGTAAAAATAATGTGATATCTTGTAACAATAGTAAGTCGCCCTGGATAAGGGTGTCGGCTAATAAATAATAATAATAATAATAATAATAATAATAATAATAATAATAATAATAATAATATTGATGGGCATATGATTTGAACAAAGGAACATATCAGTGCTCCTTAATAAGCAAAATTAGTTTATGTTTTCATCTTACAAGTGGAAACCAATCTATAAATATGACCTCTTAATATTGCAATAATAGATTATCATTTTCTCGAGCCCTCAGTTGATTGAATAAATAGATTTTTGCATGTTTTATTCCATTTTGTGGCATTCTGTGAGTTTTAATGAAGAAAGGGGTTGGGATTAAGTTTTTGGCAAAATGGTTAATACAGAAAGTTTTAAAATGATAATATTGTATATCATTTTACTCCACAGGTATCAAAGCAGTTTTAGAGTTATTTACAAGTACCTAGAACTGTAACCTAGAAAACTAGAGGCCAAAATGTGCATGAAACAGATAATATTATGCAGTGATTTTCGCTCCTTTTTGTGATTGTTTTGCTTGCCTATTCAAGAGCTGATTAGCTATTGCTTTACTGATTGCTGTATGATAATCCTCACATTCATGCCAAAATTTAGAACCATTGAGCCTTAATTGATCAATTTTTAATGAAACTATGGATGAAAAATTAATAAATCCTGCACGAAAGTGCTGAAAACTTTAAAATCCTGCATCTGGGTTCACCCTTTGTGATCCTATGCCGGACCAAGTCCGACATTACAATTTTTCCTTTCCGGTCCGATGTCGGTCCCTGTCCGACATCATCAAAAATATGTCAAGCACAGGTCTCTAGTCATTTTTTCGCCAATAGAAGCCGAAAAAAAGGAGGCGGATCTGAGCAATACGCATAGTCCCTTCACCACAGACATAACACAGACATAAACAAACAAGATAGCTGCTTCCGCATCCAGTGCTCAAAGAATATCACAGACATTTGCCAAGCTTTTTGAGATTACAGTAATAAAATAAAGTCTTGGATAGCATTATTGAGGAGTAAAATGAGTGATCAGGAGATAATTTATCAGTATGCACAACTATGAAGAGATATGTGATAAATACCGCAAACAATGAGTGGGGCAGGGCTGGAGATTCAGTACTGAATGTCCTGTTGATATGCAGTGCCTTTGAAACCTGTTTTACTATGAATAAAATTACTTATAAACAGTGTGTGTAAAATAAACAGCGCGTGTGAAAATAAATTGGACCTGACGCCCCTGAATAAATGGACCGCAAAGGGTTAAAAGGACAAAACGAACCTGAGTGAAGTAACATCTCTCTCTCTCTCTCTCTCTCTCTCTCTCTCTCTCTCTCTCTCTCTCTCTCTCTCTCTATATATATATATATATATATATATATGGCAGGATTTGAACTAATTAGTCATACTCCAACTACATAAACGCTATGCTACACAGATTCACGTCTTAACCCTTTCAATAGACTAGGCTACTATTTACATTTACCCTAGCCAATATAGGTTGAACAATTTTGATATTATCGTAATGTGTGTGTCTTATTATCAGTAACTTATTAGAACAGCTAATTACTTATGCATTTCACATCGTTTATCAAGTCACTTCTCCAGCTGTGCTTGAGAATACCATTTTACCAGACATAACATGAAAGTTCTTTGTACTGTTGTTATGTATTGTTTTGTTGGATTTTATGTAAACACCAACTGTTTTAAGAAAATACGTATTTCATTCAGGCTATCATCAATCTGTCCATTGGATTACATTACAATTGATCACTGACTCTTCTATGGGATTAATGCATGCTTCCCAAAGTTCTGAATTGCACACAAATTTGATGAGGAACGACCCTCCGAACCAATTGGGCCAGTCGTACAGTAAGTACAAATAATTATACATTTTTACTTTGATGCATTCCTATCGGATATTGCAATATCATGTTATACAACATTGTGTTAAACATACTGTAACATTGAGGGACAGTGCTTAAAGAAAGGGGCTTTTTATCAGGAACCCGGATCAAATCCCAGCTCAGTCACTGTGTGTGTGTTCCTGATGGGCAAGTCTCTTAACCTCCTTGTGCTCCGTCCTTCGGATGAGACGTAAAACCCAGGTCCTATTGTAAGTGACTCTGCAGCAGCAGTTGTTGATGCATCATTCACCCACCCTAATCTCTATAAGTCACTTTGGATAAAAGTGTCTGGTAAATGATTAATTATTATTCTATTGAAACAAACCAAAGCTCCTAAAGTTTTTTTTTCAATTTTCGTATTATTATTATTATTATTATTATTATTATTATTATTATTATTATTATTATTATTATTATCATTTCTTCTTCTTCTTCTTCTTCTTTATTTGCTTAGCAGATGCCCTTATCAATCATTTTTGATGAGGTGTCTATGATTTCCAATGTCACCTTGTTATACATGCATCTTCGCTTATGTGAGATTTTCCACACTGCCAACAAAGACAATGGCTGGTTTGGAAAAATCAACATCTTACTTCTGGGGGATTTGCTGCAGCTTCCACCTGTGCATGAGAAACCACCTTTCGTGCCACTTACTCAAAAGGAATTGCACAAATTGACTGGCTCTGTGGGATCTGTGGACCTGTGGAAATTGTTCACATATGGTGAACTCACAATTAATATGTGCCAGAAGCAGGACCGGGTTTATAGACTGTAGACTGCCTTCCTTCCCTCCAGGAAAATGTGCTGAAAAACTGAAAGCTTATAAAGTTGACTGCAGTCATACAGCTGGACTGCAAACTAACATATGAGTGAAAATAGGTTGTAAGCTGATGCTTCGGAAAAATATCCACATTGCCACTGGTCTCATCAATGGTGCAATAGGGAAACTTCAAGATGTTTCCTGTTATCTAGAAAACCCCAAGATGACTGCCCTGAGTTGATAAGCTTGAAGGAAACCAACACGCACAAGGGATCCATGGTGAAAGATCATGTGTATTTTGTTCATCAAGCCATCACCAACATTCAGGAACAGTTTCTGAGGGAACAGTTGCAGTCACACATTCAATCAGAGGCTTGAGCAACACTCATCTCACCTCCTGCAATGCAAACACCATGTTACAATGTCTTCTTCACTGCCAACTTCAAAAACACAAGCCAAGTTAGTAAAAACAATTGGGGCAACCTTGATCCCCACTACTTTTACAGTTGTGCCTATTTGCTTGGTGCTGGCCAAGGTTGCCCCAATTGTTTCGTCTAACTTAGCTTGTGTTTTTGATACAAGTTAGAAGAAACAACTGGGGCAACCATGGCCCCTACTGGTTTTACAGTTGTGCCTATTTGCTTTGTGCTGGACAAGGTTGCCCCAATGTTTTCTTGAAACTTGGCTTATGTTTTTGATATCTCCACTTTAAATGGCTGAGCACTTCTGATAACTTGCCGTTTTTTCACATTTCCAATGTGTTTTTGTTTCAGATACATTTCACCTGCTTTCCACAAAAATGACACTTTGTATCAAATATAAACTAATGTAACATTGTGAACAGGCTGGCTGTAGGGGTGACATCAGGCCAGGAAATGAATGCAAGACACACAGCAACTGCGGGCGAAACTAAGACGCTGCAGCGCTCAATGTTTTATTAACACGAATAAAATAACAGGCTTGAACAAAATTTGTCAACACCAGCCTGTGTCTAATGTTTTTTTCTTTGTCAGGTTGGCTCACAATAACCAAATGATCACTCAATCTCTCATCCACAGTAGTTGTACGCAGGTATTTGTATTCAGAAGCTTCATTTGCCGAACTAATACCAACATTTGCATTCGGTGAAAATGTGTTAGAAAGAAAAATCCATCAATTTAAATTTATAACATTGCCAAATCATTTCTTTCCATATAAATGCATATTATTATTATTATTATTATTATTATTATTATTATTATTATTATTATTATTATTATTATTATTATCATTATTTATTTGGAAGACACCTTTATCCAAGGTGACTTACAGGTGTTACAGGGCAATACAAGGTGCAAAAAAATATTTAAATACAGTACAGTTTACAGAAAGTATAAATACTACAAGAATTCAACATGAAATAAGTAACAAACAAGTTTAGGTTAAAACAATTTGTATCTATAATTACATAATAGCAGTGCAAGGATAGTGCATTAGATGAGCATGCAGTCATAAGCAATATAACATTTTAAAAAGGCAATTCTAACAGTAAATGTCAACCAGAATGTATCAAATACTACAGTGTACCACCTTAAATATAATTTTCTGCCGATCCACTGTGAAAAAGACAACGATGAATTTATAGAGCAGCTATGCATTCCCATACCATTCTAAACTAGTGCAATGTGCTGTTACGCTTTTTTTGGTGTTTAAATATCCTGCGAGAGCTGCAATACCGAATACTATTGATAATTTAAATAATGCCGTATTCACCATGAACGAGCAAAGGATGGGCTGTGAATATATATTTTTTTAAAGAAAACTGGAATTTAAAGAAATCGCAAGAATCTAAAATCGAAATGGGGTCAAATTGAAACACGACAACGCACAGCACAGCCCTACACACGAGCCTAAATCTCGTTTTCAGATCTATGGTACCTTTTCTTTAGAGCATGTATAAATAATTTTACATCGGATAGCAACCATCGCCGACTCCATTCCTGATCCGAGTTAGATTATAAAAGAATGATGTTTGAAAAACATATTCGTTTGTGAAGAAACCTTTGCCCATCTTAGATGGGATTATATTATGTGTCGGGGGAGGGGGAAGGTCAAAAAGTGGAAGTCATAATGCCATATAGATCGTCTGGAGGGGGAGGGGCAAGCCAAGGTCTATGGGGGGCAACTGCCCCCCCAGCCCCATTGCAAATGATGCCCCTGATAAAAACATAATAAAAGGTACAAAAAACAATGTATTTTCTTAAAAGTGTAGTGTCATTTACACTTGCATTAGTTTTTCTTACAATATATATCTTCAAACGCACTGTATAAAAGCAACTTTGAAGTGCATTACCTCATGCAGGTTCTTCAATGCTTGAATGAATGTGTTTTTATCCCACTTTAAAATGAGACACCCCCAAGGAACCATCTTAGAAAAGCCACAAAAATCCCCTGGGATCGGCGTCTTGAATTTTTTTTTCAATTTTTTTTTGCAATTAGGCGGCATTGTGAATTTTTGTTTTAATACCAACATTTATCCCATCTTAGCTAAGGTGGTGCACATAATTTAGATTGAATCTGTCCCTAGGTTCTCACTGATATTACTTGTAAAACAGGTAACATTTGAAAGTACTTTATGGCCTCTATATAAGCAACATAATGTATGCTTTTCTTTTTTTAAAACATCCAGAATGTATCCAAGGTCAAGGCAAATGAGAGGCAATACTAAAATAAATAAGAACTGACAGAAAGTGTAGGCTACTGAAGAATATAAATAATCTGCTTGTAGTAATAAAAGAGATATCAAACAAACATGCATCAGCCAATGTGAAGAGTCCTCCTTGTTTGTCTTCCATTACAAGCAACAGCCTGAAAAAATACCTGACTTGCACAATCAGGAATAACATTTGCATGGCTTTGCATAAGAAAAAAAAGCTTTAACAAAAGTACTTGCTTATCAACAAAGTTAATAATGAGAGTTTTGTGATTATCGACCAAGGACATTGACGGAAACTTAGTTAACAAATACGTACTGTATACAAATAGCATTTCAAAAAGCTAAGTTATCAAATACTGTATATACATATTAAAAGGCAAATTTAAGGTTACGGTAAGTAGCTTCATTTTACTTATTTTTTCCTCCAATCTAAGCTATTGTTTAATATAAAAAAATGTTGAGGTGTTCTTTTAGTCATCATATTTAATTTCCATGGCTTTGCTACTAAGAAAAAAAAAACATTTATCAGGGTAAAATATATTGGTGATGTATTCATATTAATTAATTTAAATCACTGAATATACTTTGAGTTATAAATGTAGAAAACAAAAATACTTTATAACACTTGACCATGATAAAAGCATATGAAAGTGTAGACACGCATGATAAAGCAGAAGCATGGAAAACTAAGGGAAACTATGGTAAATGCATAAGTATTAAAAAAAAAGCACAGAAGCCACATTATACGGACTAAACTACAGTTATAAAACTGGATAGGCAAAAAGAGTCATACCATTTTCTGCCCCACACATAGCATTTCAGTGCAAACTGGGGTTACTTGAGACAAATAAATAAACATATGTACAAAGGAAACTATTATATGTTTAGATGAGGTGCCCGAATCCAAAGTCTAACACTTTACAAAACACAAGGTTCAGCCACTTAATTTGGAACGATAAAGAGAAAAAGTTAACACAACAATATATGAGTCAGAATCAGTGGCAAAGCAACAAAAACGCAGTAGGCTTGGGGTCCCCTTAAGTGGGGTCCCCTTAAGTCCCCACCCCTGTGTTTATTTGTATTTTTGATGTTAACTTTAAAATGGAGTTCGGGGGCGGGAGTTGGCGTTGCTCTCCTCCTATTTTTCTCCTACCTATCTGCCTATTTAAGCCACATCACAATCTATGTTCCTTGGCTGAGTTGTTGTTTCTGTCAAGTTTAATTTTTGGAAACAGGCTTCACACTGTTTTTTTACTGGACTTTTCCATCCTGTACAGAGAACATTTTCAAGTACAGTTCTAATTTAGACTGCTTGCAAATACTAAGAAACGGCTGAGTTGTTGTTTGTCAAGTTTAATTTTTGGAAACAGGCTTCTCACTGCTATTTTACTGGACTTTCCCATCCTGTACACTTCCAGTTTTCACTGCTACAAAATAGATATTTTCATAATTTCGATTTTACCCCGGCAAAGCAGAATTTTTCACTCGCACCCTGCCCCTGCTCACTCAGCAGCACCAGCAACGCCTTGTCAGCAATAAATACTCCTTTAGACAAGGCAAGTCAATTCCTCCAGCACTCCTTCAGCCTCTCATGTGCCAATCTTCTTTGTTCAAGACTGAATAGATTCAATTATTTTAGCCTGTCTGCATACAACATGCCTTTTAAACCCGGGATAATTCTGGTCGCTCTTCTTTGCACTCTTTCTAGAGCAGCAATATCCTTTTTGTAACGAGGTGACCAGAACTGAACACAATATTCTACGTGAGGTCTTACTAATGCATTGTCAAGTTTTAACATTACTTCCCTTGATTTAAATACAACACTTTTCACAATATATCCGAGCACCTTGTTGGCCTTTTGTTATAGCTTCCCCACATTGTCTAGATGAAGACATTTCTGAGTCAACATAAACTCCTAGGTCTCCTAGGTCAGTAGGCATCCCAATCTCAAGATAAACCATCGGCCTGACTAGAATTTCTCTGGACACTGTCAAATCCGAAGCCAGCCTCCCACTCGACAATCCTGGAATGCATTCGTCAACTCATTACCAACTTCCATGTATAAAAATCAATCTCTAAACGTAACCTGTTATCTCCCATCGGCCACTTGAATATCGCAATTCGCATTATTCCCAAGGCAGAACATTCATATCGCGCCTTCGCGCTCTTGCCTCAACTGCAAAAAACCTGTCAACTGCAAAAACCTGGATTCTCACGTAAAAATATCCTTCAGAAGCAAGAAACCCTCCTCCAGAGCTTCCAACGCTCCAGCTTTCTTCCAATACTCGGATCATGGCAGCTATTTCCGCAGTCCAGGCTAACACTTACCCCATCTAATATGTCCGCTTATCCTCTCAAATACTACAAGCATGATTACACG
This sequence comes from Acipenser oxyrinchus oxyrinchus, assembly GCA_030684275.1. Taxonomy (NCBI): domain Eukaryota; kingdom Metazoa; phylum Chordata; class Actinopteri; order Acipenseriformes; family Acipenseridae; genus Acipenser; species Acipenser oxyrinchus. The sequence goes on along the minus strand of CM060248.1, from coordinate 53,397,057 downwards.
GTGAGAGACGTGGTACAAGACTGGAAATCTGTCTTGATTATGAGTTAAGGAGTTCCACAATTGAGAATGATTGGAGCTGTGAAACCCAAATCTCTGAATGTAAGTTCACCTTTTCCATTAAAAGCAGACATGATAGTAGAAAACCTCTGATCGATCCTGTATTATCTAACACATAGGATGGTCGGCATCTCATCTCTAGACGTTAGAATTTGGTACACCTTGCTGCAACCCTGGAACAATCAACAAATGAAGTTCCAGCAGCTCATCTTCAATTCAGATCACCAAGTCACTTCAGCAGGAACATCAACTGCCGCTGCAGTTTTTTCTGCATCCACCCCTCCGTCCCCCTGAAACAGTTCAGTCTCCCCACCCCCCTGCTATAGCAACCCAGCCAGCCCCTGGTTCAAATTCAATTCCAACTCTCAACATCCCAGAATTCAACCTCACTTCAGCTTCTCAGTCTGCAGCAGCTATTCGTCGCCACAATCCTTCCCCTTAATTTCACTGTCAAATAATTGAAGATCACTAAGTTTTGCAGTCTGGTCCCTTCAGCAGCTCCAATCCCTCTTCAGGTTCCCCAGTTCCATCATCTCAAATTCAACTCAACGCATCACGCTCCAATCTACTCTCATCTGTAAGAGAATACATGTCATCAGCACTCTCTCCATCTACCATGTCCTCCTACGCTACAGCAGGTCTCTCTCCCCAGTTCTATACCCCGCAATCATTCAGGATCAGCGCAGCCTCATCAGCAGCAAAAGCCAATCTCAGTTATCACCTTATAAAAACTATGGGTCACTGGTCATCAGCAGCAGTTTACTCCTCGATTCGTTCTCGTCCTACAGACATCTCAGCAGCTCACCAATCAATTGCTAGTATGCCCAGAGTGGGGCACTCTTCCCGCCAGGACCAGAGGTTTCCTCCTAACAGAGGGGGTTTTTCCTTACCACCGAGCAGAAGGTTTCACATAGCCCGTCTTACTAACCATCTCTCTCTTTGTCCTTGTTTGTCCTTCTTCTCTGTTTTTTGTTGCGCATTGGCATTGGTTTTTCTTCACACGTGCGGTCCTTGCGGGGAGCCGGTGGTCAATCCTTTTGGGGGGATAGTGAGTCTCACTTCCCTGGCCTCGGGTCAGCCGCAGCTACTCATGCCTTTGTTAAAAGGAGGGTCCTCGCCGCAGCGGGGACCACCAGCCTCACTGTTCTTTCGCAGCTCATGCACTATCGTTTCTCTTTCACTGTACCAGTAGGAGCGGTGGTCTTCCAAAATTCTTAAATACTAAAACCAAATACTAACAAAACTCTGCCTTTCAGATACCCCTGCGGGAGCAGTCCAGTGCCTGGCCTTAGAGGACTTGCCTCACCTCTCTGAGGGTTGCTCCTGGAGACAGGGATTCTCTTTTCTTCCTTCTTTCCAGGTTATGAACCTTTCCGTCCTCTGAGGGTATGGCCCAGTCCACAAGGCCGCACCTCCAAGGATTCTCCACAGAGTCAAAGGATTTCTATGAGGTTCTTGTGGTATAAAGTCCGGACCCTGTCCTTTGCCCTGGCCCGCAGGCCACTAACAGTTCAAAACAAGCAATCCTGGCCTGCAGGCCACCATCTCAAGCACTCCTGGCCCACAGGCCATCATCTCAAGCACTCCTGGCCCGCATGCCATCATCACTCCCTCGAGGCTAAGCCTCTAAATACTAACCCATATTCTTCACGCAGCCCTAGCGCCCGCCCGTGAATTGAATTATTATGATTTAAATGTATGGTTTTGTGTTCAAAAGCAAGATTATTATCATAGTTTTATAGCACGGATAGGGTTCAAATTCCCTCTGGCTTTGCGTTTAAAACCAGAGGGAATTTTATTTTGGGGCGGCAGCTCCTGCCCACTCGTAGCTACCAAAGGCCAAGTTATCTCACTGGCAGCATTAAATTTGGTTTTGCGGTAAAATGGCCTTGTCTTTTTGGGGAGGGCAGCTATCCTGTGCCCCTGTCCATGGCTTCCCTACAGTTGGCCTCTCCACTATCAAACTAAATTATGGGCAGGGATACCTCGAAGGGCAAGTCCAAAAGCCAAAGATGTATAATGTTTGTTGTCTAAGTTTTAATCAATATTATTCTCTATCGCATGGGTTTTCCTGTCTGAAAATTAGCAAAGCGGTGGTTCAGGCAGGGAACTCACTTTTTTAAATTGTAAACATCAAGCATATTAGGCACCCTCATTACCAGAACATTCGTCAGTCAAATTGCTAGTATCTTATCTGTTATTGGATAAACAACATGACCAGCCAGAAAGGGCTTTATATATGACCTCAATCCATTCATTCCCCACCGCACCACTATTAGCAAACTAAATTATGGGCAGGGGTACCTCAAAGGAGAAGGCCAAAAATGTAATGTAAATATGTTTAACATGGTATATGTTGTCTAAGCTTTAATAAACATTGTTCTCTATTAAGTTTTCCTCACTGAAATTTGATGTGGGGCAATCTGCAGCCTGCGCAGCACTTTTTTTTATCATTATGACTTTTATCAAAAATCTTCCCTGTGATTCATCAGCAGTTACCTCTGTTGACTGTCCTCCCTTGAGGTTAAAACAAAAGTCCTGTTAGTGGGAAAACAGTACTGTGGGGAATTGTACAGCTGCTGCCTTGCTTGAAACAAAACACATTTTGCTAAGTGTAAGAAAAATAAAAAAACACCTAGTCAAAAGGGAAATTAGTCCCCAGAGGGACTGTATATTTACACCCAATCAATAGCGTTGGTTTTTTTATGTTTTTAAAATAGCAGTAGACATTGTGTTCTTTTTCTGTTGTGATAGTTTTGCATAAAGGCAAAGTACATCTGTGTGACTTTGAGGTACCTCAAAATGTATGTCATTCAAGTTCAATAGCTACAGGACAATAACTTTGAAGATGAAATTTGATTTGCTATCACATTAACATTTTGATATGCTTGTGTTTAACAATAGGAGCAGCATGTAGATCATATAGATTTATTTAGCAGGAATTTACTTCAGATTTCTACATTTCTTTAACTAATAAAGAAAGTCCCCATACAGGGTGTTTTATATGCAGTATTTCACAGTAACGTCTCCACTGGAACAGACAGTATTTCCTTGTTGGACAATCAAAGGCTAATCAACGTCAAAGAGAACAGAGATTCCCCGGTGTGAAATTACTAATCGGACAAGTAGGCAAAGGATGACCCCTCGTCGAGTTAGCATGAATGACAAGTTACAATTAATGCTTCTAGGAACAGACAAAGAAAACAAAAAATTGGAAATATTTTCACATCATCCGAATTCAAATCACTTCTAGCATGAGATATAAATTAGTTTACTTTCATATCCTTGACAAACTATATACAACCCCAACCAAGAACGTACCCTGACATGCTTCGTATCTAAAGAAAGGCAATTTCTTCTGGGGAAAGTAAAATACATTTAGAATAAACTATAAAACACTTAGCAAGAGTTACATACGTCTTCACGCTTTTCCTTCTTAACTGTTATAATACGCCTCGTCATGGGATGACGGTGCGGGTGCAAAACGCCCAATATCTTAGAAATGTGCAATATGAATTATTCAAGCTCCATAGTGAAAGAAAAAATTGTGTTTCTTCTTTGTCTTTACTCTAATTGCCTCTCCCTTTCATCTCTGTCAGTTGCCTTTACAGTACCTCCCATTATCACCTGCTTAGTCAAATACACTTTAGGTGTCCTTCCCATGATCTACTTTTCAGCCAAGAGATTTTTTTTAAACTTGCTGGACCGATTGTTTTTAGGACAAAGGTTTGTCTTATGAATGACAGTTAGCATTAATCATTATCTCTATTAAAAAGAATGCAGTACCCTATTCTGTTAAATAATTAAAAAATTGAAACACACTTCACTATTATTTATTTCTTAGCAGATTCCATTTGTATTTTTTAGAGGGCACAGGCTGATGACAAGCCTAATTGTGCAGTGCTTCATCCATTTACTTCTGCTTCTATATGGGTAACATCTAGGATCATATAATAGAATTGTTACAGATTGTTACTGTATACAGATCTACTGTATGCAAAATATAAATCTCACAAATCGTCTCAACCACCATCTCACCTACTTAGAACTTGGATCGGTTCCAAGAAGAGCAGTCATTATCCCACTGGTAGATGCCATTCAAAAACTAAAAGGACTTTACAATCTTGAAATTAGAATAAACAGCGATTAAATATTCAAGTAGCCTACACTATGCAGTCCAAAATATAACTAAAAAAAATACATGTCTTTCTCATTAAGTGCTCTATGGCAGGTAACGGCTGCTGCATCTCATATTAAAGCTTAATTTGAACATCCTAGTCTGAAGACATTATTTTATTGTACATCGCACATGCAGGTAGAAAAGAACAACATATCCATACCCTGCTCAGAACACAGCTCTGTCACTGTCCTTGTACTTGAAGACACTTGGTCGTGTGTCACAGTAACTGTATGTTTTCGCTTATTATTATTTCACTTCTAATACTGAAGACTATATCTAAGCACTGGTGGTGATGGAGGGTCATAGTCACACATCATTTTAATTGAATGGGAAAGGCTGTTCAGTCTTAGCGCTTACAGTTCTCTAGACAAGCTCAAAGCTAGAGGCAGATTTACAGAAAGATGATGGAGGGGGTACCAGTTTTATACTGGGGGAAAATGCCAAAGATATATTCAGTATAAAAGAAAGACAATAATAGATAGACCTGAAATACTATGGCATTAGAAATGGATACCTCAGTGGTCTAAATTGTGAGTATGCATTTTCCACACATTTCATCTTTAGAGGTGGGAGGCCCCGAAGACCCTAATGCAGTTGTTGCGAATCAGTGCACTATGGCAGTAATTTACATGCTATAACATCAATGCCAACAGCTTTGGAAAGGTGACTTTTTTGAAACCTCAGAATGCTAGTTTAGTTCCTGGATTCACACTGCCCCCTACTGGACAGACTGTCAGATATGTTTTCTAAATATGGTCTCATTTTTACATGAAAATATATTGTCCATATTAAGTGGACCCCTGTATATTAATTTATTGTAATAATAGTATCACTGTTGCCCCATCTATTTACCTTCTTGCGACCCCAGGGTCCTATAGAATTAATTCTATTGTACTGTATACACTCTACTGGATTCACAAGGTTATATGTAGAATGTTTTTTTTATTTTATTTTTTTTTAATGGATTTTGTATGCTCTTACCTTTTTATATTGTATTTATTATTTATTTCTTCTTTATGTGGCCTTTTGACTTGTTTATATATGTTGGTACTTGTGTATACTTAAGGATAGAAACAAACTAAATAATTCCTCTCAAGTTGAGTGAAAAAAAGGCTAAAACTACTATTCAACGTTAAACATTTTTTGGTAAGATTTGAACTACCAATAAGGTCTTAAATTAGGACCTTAAAAATGAAACAAAAGACTGCTACAGTCTCAAAGCTTCAGAGTCCAGTATCCCAATTGGTATAATAAAGTTTGTCTATATTATCAGTATACAGTAACATATATTTTAAAATGTTTTTATCCTATTTATTTTAAACTATATATATATATATATATATATATATATATATATATATATATATATATATATATATATAGTTTGAGAAAAAGGAAAACTGATGTGTACCAAAATGATCAATAAGAAAAAAGAAAAAAAAGAGAAAAGGATATTTCAGGTACTTAAAAAGGTAGAATAATTGATTATTATTATTATTTATTACAAATGATTATTATTTGTAATCAATTATTATACCTTTTTAAGTACCTGAAATATCCTTTTCTCTTTTTTTTTATTAGAGGTTGGCACAGGTAGAAAAACCAGAACCTAGTGCCCGCTGTGAAAAATACCCGGGTACCCTGATCTTTTTCGGATAATAATTAAAAAACAAAATCACATATATTATTATTATTATTTATTTCTTAGCAGACACCCTTATCCAGAGTGACTTACAATTGTTACAAGATATTATTTTTACATACAATTACCCATTTATACAGTTGGGTTTTTACTGGAGCAATCTAGGTAAAGTACCTTGCTCAAGGGTAAGGCAGCAGTGTCCTCCACCTGGGATTGAACCCACAACCCTCTGGTCAAGAGTCCAAAGCCCTAACCACTACTCCACACTGCTGCCCTAAACCGCTACTCCACACTGCTGCCCTGCCTTAATGTTTTAAGTGCCTGATACATATTTAAATACTAAGGTGATCAGATGTCCCGTTTTGGACGGGACAGTCACACTTTTGGAACACTGGTCCCAGTGTCCCCAGATCCTTTCTTGGGACGCTCATTTTGTCCCGTTTTTTCCCCAGAGCATCGTGGCGCTGGTAACAGAAATTACAGAATATTGTATTTTCATGCAGGCTGCTGTGTTTTTACCATATCTAACTTATTACAGTACAACACTTGATGTGACTAAAGAAGGATGAATGATCAGAAGCATTAAAAAGTGGCTGTACAGTGACGTGCAAATCTGGAGAATTACTGGACAGTCAACGTTCATATTTGTAACCAATCACAGAGAATTGTGGACGGGTTTATCCACTGACTGTTAAAACGAACTGGCGGCTATCCTCACCTGAATCATCACTCTCGCTGCCTGAAGAGGTTAGACTACTGTATTCTAGCACTAACGGCTCATACAGGTACTATTGTATTGTGCTGGAATTATCCTCTTCATCCATTATATTTGTATACCTGCGTGCAAACGACTTTGCTTCGTGTGTAGCTATAGGCAACAATTGCGGAAATCAACTCTATCAGGTCACATCACCATGACATGTTTACAACGCAGTGCACTGAAGCTTGTTATGGTTTGATCACTTTGTGCATTAAAATAGCCCGTCACAACAATAGAAGGGGCTGTGCAATGTGGCAAAAGTATTTGGAAACATATTTTCTATTGAAGTAAGTCTATATTCACTGTCATTTCACCACAGGTACCCTCTAAGAAACATAAGTTCGTGAATAATACAAAATAATTTATGAACTAGTTATTTTCACATTTGTGAAATTCATATTGTAAAAATATTTTACAAGTTTCAGAACATTTTTTTTAAGTATACATGTTATGTTGTTTTTAGCAATAATGAAATATAATAGTTTCAGGTCTCCGGGTGCCCATTAGATTTCTTTAAAAACATGATTTACATTGATTGTTGAGTACTGTGTATGATACAAATAGTTTAAAACAATTACAAAAAAAGAACCACATCCTCATTTTATTTTACCTTTCTTTAAAAAAAAAAATGTAAATAAGCTGCCTTCAAGGCATATCTTTTTAATTTGGTGACCCCTTTTTATTTCTGTGAAATGTTATTTTTATCCTGCAAAGTTTAAAGAAAATGGAGACCATTGAGTACTCATATTTAAAATTAATGCTATCTGTTGCACAGGTGTGATGGCTCTATAAAGTATTCTACTTTATCACAGCTTTTAGTTTAATAGAAGAAAAGCAATGATCCAATAAGAAACTGCAATAGAAAACATATACAGAACAGATACCATGTCATATTAAATGGTAAGAAATTCAATATCGTGAAAAAAATAGATTCTATGAAGTAACCGTTTAATAAACAGAAATGTTTATATATGTAATGTTTTCATGCAGGAAGGGCCTGGTTTGCAAATTGGATGCTGGAGGACAGCATAGAGATAGAGATGAGCAAGATGGAAAGTGGAAATCAAAGAGAGAAGATGCAGCTTCTTTGGCAGAAAAGGGACTAGATTTGCAGCAGTAATCAGCAATAAAATAGAATTTTAAAATGTTGATATTATTGAATTGCTACTGTGTAATGTAATGACTACCTGTTGTGTAGAAATGACATTACAAAGACAAGATCATTTATTCACAAAAAAACGTTTTTGAAAGTAAAAGATTCCACTCTGAATATCACCATGAGTCTCTGCATTCACTTTCAATATGATATTAGATCAAATGTTGCCAAAGTGAAAATAAAAACCAGAGAACTTCCCCGTAGCTTTAAATGCACTTCATGCTGCAGGATTCTTTATTGGTCATATTCCACTGTTGTTGTTGTTGTTAACATGGCTGTTATATTCAGTTTTAAAACTAATTCAGTTGTACAGCACCGCTATTACGTTATGGACTGTTACAATAGCTACCGTAAATTGAGCCAGTTGGGTTTTGACGACACTTGCAAAAGAGTTAGTGTCTTGTGAATACATAATAATGGCATCCAAGCAAAGCATTGGGTGGAATTACTTTACCAAGCAGGAGAAAACGGAATTTGCAAACTCTGCCAAAGAAATATTTCATTCAAAGGAGGAAGCACACTTACTTAATGTGCTCCACATTATTTTATTTATTTGCTTATTTATTTTGAAATAAAGACGACTTATTTGATCTTTTTGGTAAGAAACTATATCTGTGCAATAACTGTAGATAAAGCATTCCGTATAGCCACACGGTTATTATTAATGGATCAGTTATCACTGAATGTTGTTATGTTTTCTTTAGTTTGATATAGTTCCTGAGAAGAATAGTCGTTGCAGTTACAACTACATTGTCATTTTCTACATTTTCTTTCAATTCTCAAATTAATAAATTGATACCCGGGTAGTAAAAAGAGACCTGGGCAGGGTCGGCAATCGAAAACCCAACGGGTACTCAGGTTTTCAGTTACCCGTGCCAACCTCTACTATCTATCTATCTATCTATCTCTCTCTCTCTCTCTCTCTCTCTCTCTCTGTATATATATATATATATAACCTGTGTTTGGTTAAAACCTCATCATAGGAGCAAAAATTGATTGAACTATTGCCCTCACATCCTTACACCACCGGGCACTAGTCTCCCTCTGTCATCTGATTGGTTCACATCACTGTCAGTCCTGCCCCCAAAAGCTTACACTACCTTTAGAGTTGGGTATAATTAAATATAGTCTGGGAGCCAGGGGTTGAAAATTGCAGATCTGTTGCCCCCCCCTGCACACCGCACCCACCCACCCACAGATTCTGAAAGATCTATCCCCAAGCAGTAAGTTTAGAGTGGGTGTAGACTTTTTTTTTTAACTTTTTATATCCATACCCCCAAAACAAATTTAATAGCAAAACAGGTTAACCTGAGATAATGGTATGATTCGAAAACAGCTGATAGCTTTGTTAAAGTTTACAATTGTGGGCAAACAAAGTACTAACCTAATAATAACAGTTAATTTAATTGATGTTATACATATTTGAAGCAAAAGAACATCTTTACTAATAGAAAATAATAACTGAATACGCTATTAAATTATACATTTATTGTAGAAAAATTAAAATTTTGAACCTTGTTTCAATATTACGGAAGCCCTGAACCGCAAGGTGAAGAAAAAAAAATGAATGGGATTATCTCGTACATACAAGATACTATCTTGTACGTACGAGAAACTATACGAGAAACTATCTCGTACGTATGAGAAAACTATCTCGTACGTATGACAAAACTATCTAGTACGTACAAGATAATATCACAGTGGAAGAGGCATACCTTTTGCGTCACCGCTACTCATATTAAGACAACATTCCTGACACTGAGTCTTTCATTCGCGCGCTTGTAATCAAGGTAAGGAATTGTAGCATGGTATACATATTTTACATTCATTTCAGTGAGTAATTATAATCTAGAGAGATATTTGTAGTGTTAGTCTGCCTTAAATGTTACTATTGGTTTATATATTATCCCAAAATGTACCAGTCATTAAGTAACCTGTTACTGTCTTGGTTTTGTGTACCTAGTAAATAAACGCAAGGTAGCCAAGCAATCCCAGTTTTAAAGTATCATTATAAAGTAATCCACATGCAAGGCACGTTCTGTCATTGTTAAAAACAAGTAATTGAATCAATTGCAATTTTTGTAAGTGGCTATTACCTGCAGACATTACTTAACGATGTATCTTTTTATTATGTTACAGAAAGACGAAACCTAAACGTGTTACCCCAGTGCGATTTGCAGAAATGACAAACTAGGGAGTTTAGTGTTACTGTACTTCCATTTAGGACTCCAGCAAAGAGAAATTTTGGAACTTCTTAGTAGTCAACATGGTATAACTGTAAGCCTCAGGACACTACAGAACATACTGAGAAAAAAAGGCTGTATCGTCAGAAACACTTCTCTGATATTGTTGCCGTTGCGTGCAACATAATGGAACAAACAGAGGCTTCCGGACAACTGCTTGGATACAGGTTGATGCATTTAAAATGTATTCAGCATGGATTTGTGCTAAAACGAGAAACCGTGAGGCTGCTTCTGAGTATTCTTGATCCCATTGGTGTTATGCACCACAGTGTAAGAAGGCTCAGACGGCGAAGATACCACAACCCGGGTCCAAATTTTATGTGGTACCTTGACTCTTACGATAAATTGAAATCTTATGGTCTATGTATAAATGGATGCGTTGATGGCTTTTCACGCAGTGTAATCTGTCTTGATGTATACTTTATTAATAGCGACCCGAGAGTAATAGCTGCTTATTTTATAGAGGCTGTAAAGGCAAGAGCTGCCTGTCCAAAACGGGTGCGTGGAGACCGTGGAACGGAAAATGTGTACGTGGAGCAGATGCAGAGATTTCTCAGACGAGATGGCACCGATCGTTTTGCTAGCCATGCAAGTTTTGTGTATGGTTCTAGTAACCATAACCAAAGAATAGAAAGTTTTTAGGGTTTTGTGAGGAAGGAGAACGTACAATTCTGGATGAACCTTTTTCAGAGTCTGAAGGAAGAAGACCACTTCTCAGGGGATTTCGTAGACAAGTCTCTTGTCCAGTTTTGCTTCATGGAATTGCTGCAGGTTGGTTATTTAAATATATCTGTCCTAATAGTAGCATGTTTGGTATTCCTGTAACGAAGTCATTTTTAAGTAAATATGTCTGAAAAAAGAGGAATAAATAAATCAATAATGCAATGTCATGTAAGCCTTATTTATGTATGCATTGTAAGACACAAATCCATTGACATTAAAATCCACCTCAAATTAAACCCATATTTTCCAATGGTCTGCTCATGTAATTTGCTGAGGCTATTCCCCCGTTTGCTACGTGTTTTCCGAATAATTTGTGTATTTATTCATTGAGACATTGCACACGCAAATGTCTGTTATATATATATATATATATATATATATATATGTAACATACATAAGGTGACCATATGGCTGTGTTCAGTGGGACAGTTTGGGATATTTCCTCACAACTGCTTCTGTTAATGGTAAGAATGGTACCTGAGACAGGTAAAACGTGACTTGAAAAGCCTGAACTAGCCGAAACTGTCCCGCTGAACACGGAGCCATATGGTCACCTTAAATATACAGCATGTTTTCTGAATGATCAAAGTAGCCTTAGTATATGCTCAGCTGGAGCGGCACTGATTTGTAATTTAATTGTAGCATAATATTAAAAATAATAACTACTTTGCTTCCAAAAAGCTAAGCAAAATGTAAACCAGTAAATTTAATGATTAGGACCAAGGGCAGTTAGCTATCCTTTAAAACTGAATCAGTGTGTTTTGTGGTTTACAATAGGGTTGCCACCTGATTCCATAATCCTGGGACACTTTAAGACAGGTCATATTTTTCAAATCACCTATCTGAACCGTAACCTAATTGATTTTATTCAACATGTAAAGTGAGTGTCAACTCTCAACTGTCAAATTAATTGTTTTACTTGTTAGTCACCAAATATTCTACTTGTGATATACTTACTGTGATGTAGCAACATGGGGCCTAGCTGTAAACTCTAGTAGTACCATTACAGACCGCTACAGGCCATTTCCTTAATGTGTGAGATGATTATTATAGGCATTATTATTATATATTATTATGGTAATTACATCATAATTGGTTGCCATGTAGAACATCAATTGGCTTAGAAGAAACACCTGTGTGTAACTGAGAATGTATAAAATCTGTCAGTGTGTGTTAACTGCAGCAGGCAAAAAGGTAAGCAACTATGGAATCACACTGACAAGAAGTTGCCATAAACTCAATTTGCAGATCCATGAAACAAAAGTGGTTAATACCAACATTAGTAAACAGACACTGTTTACACAAAATCAGAAATCTTCATATTAAAATGTCATACCTTTCTACATTTTTGTGGTTATGCAGTAAGTTTTGAAATTTAAGTATAATGAAATCAACGTTTCTGTATTTTACTTTTTACCCCCTGTGATAAAGAGAGAAAGGATCAATGCTGTAAATCTCCCTCCCAACTAGAAAGAGCGCTGTGTAAAGGTGAGGGTATGCTGCTTCCTAGATTTGCCACCTCGGTGGTCGGTGGAAACCAGAAGGTGACCATATTAGGAGGGGCGCATAGCTGCAAGTACTCTGGACGATTCCATTGCAGTCAGCTGCGGGGCAGCCCTCTATTGGAGAAACCATGGCGACGCGTTGACTGCAGGGAGGAGGTTGCTGGGTACAAAGGGGAAGCAGCTACGTCAGTACCGGGGCTTTTGCGCTGAGAGAAATGAGCCACCAGCCGGAGCTGTTCTCGTTTTGTTTATGTGTTACGTGCTGTCTGTGTTTGTTTTTACAGCGGAGGAGTAGGAGCGAGGGGCTGCAGCCACTGAGCCAGCACAATCCCCGGAGCACTTCCCTCAGAGCACGGCACCAACCACTCACCACAATCCCTGGAATAACAGAGCACAGTTTTCGTGCACGGAGGATCGTGGATTAGGAGTGTTTTTCTTTTGTTATTTTTGTTATTTTGTTTCTTAAACTTTATTAAATAAATCACAGATATTTTGGGAGAGTCTGGTTTGGACATTGTATTTATTGTACCACGTCACTCGCATCCTGTCACACCCCCTTATGTGCAATCCATTTTGCTGATGTTTATAAATTGCGGAAGAAATTTGCTCCTTGGTTTGCTTTACCTAGTGTACCCTTTATTGTTTAACAAGATTCCCATAGGTCTTCAGTGGAGGATGCACATCTAACATCTTGACTTAATTCCTTACTGCATGCATTTTTCTCTCGTGAAAATTATATTTAAAATGTTATGTTTATTCAAGTTGCCGAAGTCTATGGGTGATGTAATTAAAAGTATTGCTGTATTTGCTCCTAATTGTAACTGTATTTGAATTATTTTGTACTTGCGTATTGTGATATTTTGCAACCACTGTAAGTCGCCCTAGATAACATAACCTCCAAGGCATACTTTGGCTCCTGTATGAGTTGTTTATGAGCTACTTGGAGAATTGTGCCCTTCATGCTGTCATGTGATGGCACAGTGTGACAGCCCATTCTGGAAAGGATATCAAGCAACTCATCCTGATCATCTGCTCCAATACTTCCATCCAATGCAGAAGTGATGATGTCTTTCTCAAATGGTGCAATGTACCTTAAAAAAGAAGCCATCAGTATTCCGGGTGTAATTTCAGACTCTCCATATACCAACCCAACTGCAAAAGCCAGTGAAAGATGAATTGGAAAGTATGACTGGTCCAGGTAACCCTTCAGTAGTGTTCTTCCCACTGCCTCCCACTCTTCCTTCCCATATTCAGGATACAATGCTGGCACACGCTCATACTCCCCTTCGGCACAGTTTTGAAAGAAAGCTTCCCAGAATGCAGAATAAGCATCTTGAGAGATACCCGATACATCAGAACCTGCTTCATCTACAAACTCTATGGTCAAGGAAGGATTCAAAATGTTAGAATCCTTAAACTCTCCCAACATATCTTGCAGTATGATGACTCTGCGTAAAGTCAAAATGCGTACATCTGCATTTTGCTGTGTTGGAGAGAGTTGCGCTGGCTGAGGAGAGTTTGCTAACTGCTGAATTGGAGGCGAAGAGGGAGAAAGACTGTGGTCTGGGGACAGCTGTAATGTTAGAGAGCCTGGCATTGGCGGAGGCAACTGTAGTACCTGCTGTAGTGGAGACGAAGAGGGAGCAAGATTGTGTTGTGGCGACAGCTGCACTGTTGAACAGTCTGGTGCAGGGAGTGGGAAGAGCAATGATGGTAAAATAGTTATGTCTCCTTTTGGTGTTTGCGTTGAACATGATGGTAGCATTGCCGCGCTTTTTTCAGATATTGAAGAAACAAACGCAATTGCACCCTGAGGCATTGGCTTATTGGAAGACACTACCTGTTGGTTTAAATTAGAAATAAAATGTACTTCCCAAGGAAGTGTGTCATCACAGGTTTCAATTTCATAATTTAGTGGACCAAATTCTATTTCCGAGTCAGAAGAGTGCATGGCACTTAAAAAAGCAGATGACTGTAGAATGTTTCTAGATGCCCCATGTCCAAGCTCACCTTCTGTCAATGTACAGCAGTCAAATTCAGAAGTTTCTTTTAATGGAGAGCTAGGAAAGTTCTTTAATAAATGAGCTGCAGTATCTGGTTCAGATTCAGAGTGGAGGCTGACCTTTGGGGGAACACAGAATTGTGCCAATCCAGATTTTTCACAACAGACAGTTACTTCTGGGACTTTGTCTTCCACCTGCACAAAAGTTTCAACCGCCCCACGATCCAAAGATGCCAAATAGAAACGCACGATTCCCATTTTTACTTTTTCATAGGCAGCCCCAATGGTCATATCAAGTGGCAGCACGTTTTCTTTAAAATCCCATATTTCAAATGATTTTCATTACCTTTCTTTGACTGACCATCTGGGAAGAAAAGATCCTTACCAATCTTTAAAAGGCCATCACAGTCGATATTTTTTTGACACAGAAATTCTTCTAGTGTCACCCCCACCACGAGCACGGACTTGTTTACAATTATGTATCCACCCAATCTCGATTTTTCTGGTGCTTTTTGCAGCATGCTTGTTTCCCAATTTCCTGTCATTGCACTGACTATGCTTGTCATCATCACTTGAATCCTCAGTGGCAGTCAGTGAAGGCTTTAATTTCATTTTCTTTCTCAGTTTTTCAAGGAGAACGTTTTTCCTGGAAGGTACGATCTTGCTATCACTTGACGTTTTCTCAGCATGGTTATCACAATAACTTCGCAAAGCTACTCTATCACCAAGAGCCGGCAAGTACTTCTCTAAAGATGTATCTTCTATGAGCAAAACAGTTGAAGAGTCAATCTGTAAAGACAAAAAAATGATGGAGTACAACTAAACTAATCTATATTCATTCCTTAAAGTTTTTTTTTTATTCTAAAATTCCTTTACTGAAGAACGTCAAACTGTGTATGCAATTTATTCAACTTCCTGTAATGTACATCATTTTTGCACCTGTTGAATTTTACTGTATAACACCAAAAGCATGCAAATGGAGAATTCAATAACAGAAATAAAAAAAAAAAATGTATACAGCAAAACGTTTGTGAAGCTCCAACATTATACGTAAAAATACCTGACAAAGACATACTGATAAAGGGAATGGCATAGTTATGTTATACTGTGGTTGTTGGAAAAATCCACAAATTACATTTTCAATTAAAAGGAATGAAGCCCCCCACAAAAATTATTATTAGTAAGTGCATTTAAAATTCATGTGTAAATTCAAACGACCTGACTGCCTGGTTTCTGGTCCCAAACATCAAGCTGTCAATAAAGTCACTCTAATGAAGCTGATCTTACAGAACAATTAAGTACTCAACACATCAACTACTGGCTAATTGTAAAATATCCCCCAAAATAAAAAAAGGATATTTTTTTCCATTCTACAATTGATGTGTTTAAAGGTAAAGCCTACAGTAGACCCGATATCTGATTTTTAAAAAAAAGAGTGAAAAGTTGTAATAGTGTCTCTCATTAGTACATAATTGAACAAACTGAGGGTAAAGAAAAAAAAAAAACCTGGAATACTGTTACCTTCAATTTGATATTCATGTGCAAATGTCACAGTGAAATAAATAAATACATATATAAAAATGTTGATGAACTTTACAGCTGTATCAGATCCAGGAGTCACCTACCATGCATTTCAACCGGTCAGTTGATCTTTAATCGTTCATCTTTCATCAAGGGTTGATATGGGCATTACAATGCACATCAAACACACTGAACATGACAGCAACCCTCAAAGAATGTTATTTATGTATTCCATGATGTCAGACACAAAACCAATGACATTATTAAAATACACCTCAAATTCATTTAAACATCTCAAGTGATTTGTGGAGAAATTCCCCCCATCTACTACATATTTTTAGGAGGAATTCACATAGCTTCAACTACAGTCATTTTTTGCAATTAGTTATTTGCACAGACAAATGCCTCTGTCAATTCGCAAATCAGACTACTGTATTATGAGCTTCTTTGTTTTATCTCCATCCATTATTTTTTTTATCTGAGCAGATGTCAAATAACCTTCAGTCTTTCATATAGATTTCATATATAAAATATATATATCTGTTGTAGTTAAGATAAATGTATCAATTACAGAATGGTCAGAATTGTCCCTCATTATTTAGCTAGTAGCCGATATGTTAATGACTTAATTGTTCATTAGATCCCTTTCATTGGAGTGGCATAATTGACAATGTGAGGTTTCGGACTGACAACCTAGTAGCCAGGTTGTTCAAATTCACCCTTGAATTTCGCAGTGCCTTAATTATACATTCTATAAAACTTACCTTCTGGGTTTTCATCTCCTGGATTACCTCATCAACAATCCCACGGACACAAAGAAATGCATACATATCCTTTTGAAGTGCCATTGCTGAAGTTAATTTGGGGCAAAATAAACAGAGCTACATTTGTATTGTATAAATACATGGATGGAGGTTATAGTTGCATCCTGAGCCATACTAAAAAATAATGGCATAGTTCTGACATCAAAATGGCAATCGTTTTGGACTCACCACGAAAGAGCATGTATTTTATACGATTGTCAGCTCTCGCGTTTATTTAGAAAGCGCTGATATTCAATTAAAAATAATAACAATAATAATGTCCATTGCTGCCTTGTCAATTTAATATAACAGCTTTTCAACTTCCATGCTTTTCAACTTACTCTTTCAATGTTACGTTGTGTATTTTTGGTGCATTATTAAACATGTTAGTTGCGTGTTTATCTGAGGACCTGCTGATCAATGACAGTAGCTGCTGAATCGCTGTGAACCCGCTTTGACAAAAGATAAAGAGCTCTGTATATGCGCACAATGAGCAGAGGGCACTGAATTATATGGGGAACAGAATTCGATACTATACTAGCACAGTCCACAATATTTTAAGCGATAGTAACATCCATGTATTATAAAAAATGTAATAAAATATATGTTAGGTTTTACTGGGTTACAAGAAAATAATCCACCACTGGAGCTGACACTCTCTTACAGTAGCCTACATGTACAATTTAGCCATGTAGCTAAATTCACACTATCCTCCTCAGCTGCTCTAAATGCGCAGTTGAGTTGGGGGAGGGAGGTGCCAGTCACGGTAGTGGTGACGCAAAAGGGATGCCTCTTCCACTGTGATATTATCTCGTACGTACGAGATAGTTTCTCGTACGTATGAGATAGTATCCCATTCTTTTTTTTTTTCTTCACCTTGCGGTTCAGGGCTGCCATACAATATAACTATTACTTTTCATTGATTATTTATTTAGTTATTCTTAATGATTGAAAACAAAGAAAATGTTATATGTTCGGACTGTAACAAAATTAATTATCTTTAAAATAATCATCAGCAATATTCATAGAATTTTGTGTTACCGTGGCTGAGGGCTAAGTGGTTAGATCCGAACTTAGAATGTTATGACACAAGAGAATTTTTCAAATCAAAACATGTTTTTATCCTGAATAAGTAAGAAATAACCCACGACACGGTGTGCGGTAAGAATTGTCTTACAGCACACCTTGGATTGGGTTATTTTGCGTATAAAATGGCTACACTTTTTCTTGAAAATAATTACACAAAGTAGCTTTTTTAAGGAAAAAAGTAAGAAATATATTATGTATCCTTCCACTGAGAAAAAATAGTCCCTGAACACTGTTTGATTGTAACATATATTTTGTACTTTTTTTATTTGCCATAAACATTACATTGCACATTGCGATTTATAGTAACATTTTCGAGATGAAATGGCATTTGGGAATTGAAAGCAGATTGATTTCCCACATCTGAGGGAGGATTCATGGAACTGCCAAACACTGCACTTGACATCGAGGCAGGGCTTCCCAATTTTTTAAAAATTTTTTGTAGGAAATGATCCTGCTCCTACTCAGGTCTACAAGAGAAGCTGACCAATAATTTCTGAGGCATTGTAAACCAGCATTAGATGATATGTGGACAAAACGACTTCCGTGTCAGTTTGCGCAGTGCCGCAGTCCTTCCCGTCCGTGGCGAGCACAATAGAATTCTATGCCGAACCTGACATTGTTTAAAAGCCCAACGGTTGTGTCAGCAAAGAACAGGAGCGATTTTAATTTTGTTTTAAATATGTTTCTGAAATCGGAGGGTAGTTGTGAGATGTATCTGTTGTGTCTAGTTTAAACACTGCATACTCACTAGTCAGTTTTATAAGGCGATATTTAGTTTAATAACTAGGTGTTGCTGCTGCATATATATTGTGTGGTGATCTCTCAGATGGCTTTTGAATAGTGTTACTGCTACTGCTTGCCTCTGAGTTTTCTTTGTTTTGTTCTCTGACTAAATATATACCAGTATAGTTGCCAATTTTTCTGTAATTCTTAGTGACAGAAATGAAAAAAAATAGATTGTTGAGTGATTTAAATGCGGTTTCAGTTGTATGTTGACATTTTTACCTACAGAAACACTGTTTAGATAATTGTTACTATTAAGGCGTAGTAATAATAATAGATCAAGTAAGTAAGTTGGTCTCTGATGTCATAGCCTTGTTCAGCCAATCACAGCACTTAATTTATCCAAGCCATTTTATAAAGAAGTATAATTCTTATTAAAAATTGATACAAATTAATTAAGAATGATATATAATTGTACACATGAACTCATTTAGTGGTTAGGCCAGAACTGTAGTTCTTCTGGTTATTTAATATGTGATGACTTTGTCATTAGGGTACATTTTGTGCGGTTTAAACACAATGCTCAAACTTGGCAAAGCAAGATAAAACATTAGTTATGCTCTCCATATGGGTTTTTAGAAGGTCAAAGGTTATTTAAAACAGCTTGTTCATTTTTAGTCCTTTCACAATACTTTCATGGTGACCAATACTTTCATCATATTTCATCCTTGGGTTGTCATACCAGTGCCTTCCGACATGCCACTATGCATATCGGACATTCTGTGTCACTTGAGTCAGCTATCCGAGTCTTCAGCTATGACATCCATTGTTGTCTTATAAGGGTTTTTGCAGGAGTTTTCACCACCACATGCAGAGGCCTCAGTACAATTCGTCTTCACACTGGAGCAACCACACTTTCGGGAGCATTCAGATTTCTTGCATCCACAGGCCACAAGTTCCGCAGTACATCGGGCAGAGGGCTTAGTCATCTATGTAGGTAAAATGTTACCATCAACTTGAAAACTCCAGCCATGTCCATCTGCAGAAGCTAAAACTGGCTTAGCAACTACTGAATTCCTCCAAATATACACCTGGTAAGTGGCTCTTTTGAAATGTTGTTCCAGGCTGTCTGTAGGTGGTAATGCTTTACCAACTGCTTCTGACAGAACAGGTGATACCGTACTGCATCTATATTCCCATCAGAAGATGTTTGATCATACAAACAAACTCACATTTTGAATTACATTCTGTGAGGGTACTATTGATGTACCCATATAAGTCATGAAATCTTTCTGTACTATTTAACAGTACTTTCCAAGCTTTCGCTTTGCCAATGTGTGAGAAGCCACTAGTGCTGTCACAACCTGTGACAACATGAAAGGCAGGGAGCATTTCACATAAAGAGGGTCCAAGGCCTTCCACAATATCATGGACTGGAACGTAGCGTGACTTGCTTTTTACTCCTGTATGGAAACACAACTGAGGCACAGCAAGCGAAGCAAAGAAATGAACACATAACATCAAAACATCTGTGTCTGGGGACTAAACAACAATTCAGGAAACATGTGCTGATGTATTGTTAGCATGTAGGAGAATCTGGGGATCAGCTTCTTCATGCAGTGAATACAGAGCTTCTATATTCTCTGCTTCTTGTGATGACTTTAGCTATTTGACCATCTTTAAAAACCCCTGCTAGCACCATCTGCTGCCCTTGATTCAAGAAAGAGTGTGCCATTGTACTCCATGCTTCAGAGAGGAAACTTGCAAGACTAGATTTGTTCACTGCGTTATTGATGAACTTGTCCCATTAAAAAGGTAATGGGGTTAACTACTGATGTGGATTTCAAATGAACAATAAGTCTGTCTTTGTTCTCTCTGGTGTCTTAATGGAGATCGGATTGTCATAACGATCAAAGATCACATCAATTCGGCTGCACATCCCATCTAATAAAGGCTTAGTAATGATGGTCTGCATATTCTCCAAAATTTCAGGCTCCTCCAGTTTTCACCATCTGAATTATAGCCATTCCATCTATTATCCGTGTGGTTGGCATTTTTGATGTAGGAAGCTGTTACTGATTCCATGGGACCTTCAAGAAAAGTTAATAATTTGCTTTATGCTGACTTTCTCATTGAGCCACCTGCATGCGGAAGGGCATAAGGAACAGCAGCTAGCTCATACTGAAGAACTCGCTTCAGATCTATGTCTCGATTTCTAGCAACAACAATTAATAGACTGAAGAGATTGTGATCAGGTGCAATTGGTTTTTATTTTATTGATCCCAATTTTACCTTCACTTTTTTCCAGTAGCAGCAAAGGTTTGAATTCCCAGTCTGGGAAGAGTATGGAAAAACTCAACAATATTGTTGTTCAGTCTTTTATCAACAAATTAAAGCATTGCTGTTCTGCCAATGTTTTGGGCCTGAACAAGGCGTCTGGTAACAGTTGCCAGTTGCAATAATGAACAAACTGGAAGATTCATTGGATTTCAAATTGAAAGGATTTTGAAACATTTCATTTGTTTTTTCCATCAGCTTCTGAACATTGTTCTCATCTTTTCCCAATCTCTTCATTCCTGCCTCTTTGTGGACTTCACCTTTTGACACATCAGTGACATCCATACCACACATTTGTTTTGTTGATGAAGCGATAGCAGCTCTTATATGTGCAGTTAAAAACCAGCGCTGCACTGCTCCGGGCTTCAGAGTGAAACCTACGATCCCGCCTTTTGATTTTGCATCACAATTGATTGATTGTTCTAAGGCCATATCTGTCCACACATCATTGAATTTGCTGGTTGACCTGGAGACTTTAAAATTTCCATTTATAAACTGCTCATGGACAGCAGGTGCTGTAATTAGCAGCATCCTCATGTCTGCCAAGTAGATGTCCAACGAGCATAGTTATTTCTATCAAATGCAAAAAAGTATGGAATCATGTCAGTAACTGAGGCAAGATGAAGCTCCCAATTGACATCACGTTCGGCTCGAATAAAGTTTAACAGAATTCTTACCATTACCAAATATTGATCCCATAGGCCAAATGTCTTACTCTGCTGACAGCCGACATCTTTGAATTCCTTCTTCACAGCTTCAACATCTTCTACTAATACAGCAAGTTCCAGGTGTAATGGCTTCATTTGTTCAAAATCCTTGTCTTCTATTGACTTTTTTGCACTGCTTAATTTTTTTTTAAAGTATTATCTCTTCATCAATACTATTGTTTCCATTATCAGCCACCCATTCACACAATGCTTTCCACTGAAGTCGCTCAAGGGCTTCCATTAACAATTTATGTGCCCTCAGACAGCGATTGTAGGATTTCTCTCTCACAACATTTTGGACTGTATGACCTGCATAAACCTCAGATTCTATGAGTATGTCTTCTAAACCACTTTGTTCAAATCACTTTCCTATGACTGCCATAAAATGAATGGTTGAGTAGGAATCCACCAAGCCTTAGTAATGTGTCACTGAATTCATGAAGACAAAGCCAAGTGATTTATTTTGCTTTGAAGTATATTGCTTCCTCCAAATTGATCACAGTAATGACCTGACCAAGGGATTTCATCATGGCTTGCACTGATTTTAGGATGGTGTACACTGTGCTAAATTCAGTTGGTGATGCAGGAAGTAAAGGACAGTAACCAATCGATGTACGTCTGGAATTCCTTGTTGCTATCATTGCATTAAAGGCACTCCACCCTGGCACCCTTTGAGATGGCCTATCAGATGCTTGGAATTCCACATCAAAAAGCTTACTCGGGCACAGTTGCATCAGCATCCACGTGGCAGCTATGAGTGAAGCTTGCTTTCTTATTGGAAATTATTCTTTGAACCATTCAGGTATGTTCATGTGACCCATAAGATTGACAGCTGTTGGTCGTCGACCTTGCACTTTAAATTCCAAAAGAGACAGACTCTTCAGCGTTGTATTTAAAGATCGATCACGAGATTCCATGCACCCTGAGGTTGTGTTGCTAAATGCTCCTCGAATTGCTGTTGTCTCGTCGGTATGCTGATAGAGCACCAGTGTTGTTGCATGGGTTGTGTGCTTTCCATCTAAGGTATCTTCACAGAAATCAATGTTATCAGCTGCAGCTTGAACAAATATTTCTGGTGATATGTTGGAAGGAAGAACAATACCCTCACTCAAATTTCTGTCTCAATTCTTGCCAATTCATCATAACTTATTGTGTGACCAAGAGATTCAGCATAGTAATCACTTGTTTGGAACCTGTGATGTGTCACACAGACATTGCTAATCCTACATGTTTTGGGGTGCGCTTTTGACCTTTAGAAACTGTAGATTAAATCTTGTGCAATGGACAAGATATGCTGGTGAACTGTTTCATTAGCTGATTCATTTCTTTCCATTACATTAGGGTCATCTTTTTTCTGGCCTTCAATCATAATCTGCAGGAATTTATAGAGCCTGTCTGGTGTCACTTTGGATGCTTCATGTGAACTTATCAAGTGCCAGTGTAGCAAGTATTTATATGAAAGTGCAATAATGTAGCCTGACTACGCCAGAGTGGAAACCCACTCAATAAGTACGGGGAAATTACCCACTCACACAGGTTCTTTTGTTCTGGCACTGGTATGGTTGTGTGACAACACAAGACAGGGAGAAACAGGACAACTGAAATGACTAAGTTTAAATAATTTATTTCCAGGTAGTTTACAATAAATATACAAAGCACCTATCATAAAATTATTCAATAAAGTTATGTAGTATAAAAACGGGAGCTTTGTATATTAAAAGAAAATGCAATAAAACAATGTTAAAAACACAAAAAAAGAAAATATACAAAGCACTATCATAAAAAAAAAACCTGCATATTAAAAAGGCTGGAGCTTTGTATATTAAAATAAAACATACATAAAAACCACAACTAAAATACAGGTAATAACACAAGAGTACACAGATAACAGGGATAATTATAATCACTTTTTTATTATGGTTAAAACTGATGCGATCTTTCTACCATATTGGGATTTAACAGCGCGGCAAAGTTTATAAACAAAGTCCAATCTCTAATACAAGTGGCCTTAATGAGACCGGAGATTTAAGGATGGACTGGAATGCCAGTACAACCTAGAAATCCCGATAGTTTTGTTACCTTAAAATAAACAGAGCAACAGCAACAGCATCAGTTTCTGTGTATCGCTCTCCTTACAATTAAAACCAGCCCAAAACAACAAACACCAACCTTAAAATAAACAGATCAACAGCCGCAGCATCAGTTTCTGTGTATCGCTCCTGCTGTGCTGACAAGACTGACTTTTAAAGCCGCCCCAGATTGATCAACAAGTGAATTACTTAATTAGGAGGTAAGCTGGTTAAAGAGGGGGGTTATTAGCAGTGACAAAAGGTGCAACTACTCGAAATACTACATGTGAATATTGCAAAATCAAATCAACAAACCAGTGCACAAAGCAAACGTGAATATAATAATAAACGTGCCCTTTATATAATAAAATGAATAAAACATACATATAAGTGCTCGAAAGAAAACGTGATTAAATAAACAAATGTGCAAATAATAATAAAGAAAACAAACAACTACGACTACATCTGCATGCTTGGATGTCTTGACACAGAATTTGAGCAGCGTGGCAGTAGCTTCTGAAACTGACATTTTGTTCAGTTTGCTCAATCTTCATCTACTTCGTGGCTAAGTCTGCAGTATAACATAGATGTTATATTAATGACATCTTGCAATGAAATCTTACTGCTGTATACAAGTTTAGGTTTGTTTGCCTGGAACTGGCTTTGAAACACTATACTGTTTCCAAAATGTGCTAGAAGGCGCTTCTTAAGTTTTTCTGTTCTGTATATTTCTGGTCCAGGGATATTGCTTACAGCAAGAAGTTGCCTGTACATGTTTAAAAGTGAAGACATGTCAAAAGCCTTACATTGTACAAAAAGCTGTGGATCAATGTTTTGTATAAGTGTGTTAAATGCTGTTTCATACACTGAGTCATGGTCTTCTGCTCTGTTTTTCTTCCTTTTTCATGTTGGATTTGCTTGTGTATGCACTGTAGCATGACTTGTGGTATTTTGCATCTGGTGCAATTAGATCAGTACCTGTGATACGTATGCAAAAAGCCTCGTCATGGCGACATATTGCTGCATCCCTCACTGTCTTCTCTGCATTTAGTGTCCTAATCTGAAAAAGTTTATTATCACCCTTGTGCTTCTGTCAACTGCAGCTACGGGACAACATGTCTTTAACTCTCCCTGAAAGATGCTCTGGGGGCATTCTGATTTGGTGCTTTCTGTAGGACCTTTAACAGATCTTTTTAGATTAGTTTTACTGATATAGGCTTTGTAAAAATTAGGATGCCACTGGACATTTTTGTTTCCTATCTCATCTATTTCTAGCACTAAGTGAAAAAAAAACTTCATCCTGTCTTATTTTTGCTGCTTCAGAAAAGCATTGGATGGCTTTTAGTGTGGCCTTTCAGAGAAATTCATTTGTAACTTTGTGGCACGCCACACATTTCTCCCAGTTTGTGACCAGACAAGATTGCTTGCTGTTACTACAAAGTAACTGTACAGGTGGTTCCATCTCCCTATCAATGGCTAGCTACTGTACATCTGAAAAAGAGAAGGCACAACAGATCCTCAACATCTACACGCTACATCATTCTCCACCATGAAATGTACTGTATCCACTGTATAATGTTTTTATGTTAATTTGTGACCAAAAGTGGGTGTAAATCAGTTTTAGAACATACAGATGCTTAGTCTAAGCAGATGGCATTGTTTGAAAATGAAGGGCCCTTTAAGAATAAAAATCATCACAGTTCTAACCTTTAGTATAGCCTAATATAACATGTAACATATTTTTTGAATTCTTATTTTATGTACTGTATGATTGCAATATAAAAGTAAATAATCTGAAGAATGTTATTATTTAAACCTGTTCATGAGCATGTACCATTCAGTACTAGTGTAGGCGAATGGAGTCTAATAATAAATAATCCATCTACCTCTCTAATTTGAATGAAGTGAATACATGCGTCCTGTTCCTCAGGCCTCTCTGTCACAGTCTGCTGTGACAGACAACTCTGAGGTAAATTAAAAGACACAGGAAAACAGCGGGAATGTTTTTTGTTTTTTTTTGCCAAATCACAACAAAACAAGTCCTGCCCCTCTCTCTGTGGAGTTGGAGTGTGGAAGATATCTAGTTAGGGAAAGCATGGATGTGGTGACTGTAAGAAAAGCTTTTAAAAGGAGTAATCATAATTATTTTAATTAAAAGCAAGATGTAAATTAACTCATCAAATAAACATTTACATATACTTTTGTTAATTGTTCTTTATTTTTTACAACAGTAATAAAAAAAATGCATGAATCCTACATTCAATAAACTTAAAGATAAAGCCGGCTAAAAGCTAAAAAAAAAAGCTAAAAATTGTAGTGATGTCTTATAATGTAAAGTTAAAAAATGGACAAACGACCACTCGGAAATGTTTACACCCACCCTAGAATGAAAGCCAAGAACATTATCTTTCCATATACTGTACTTTTATAACTCTGTAGAGGGGGTGCAATGGGATTGAAAGTAGAGACCCATTTCGTGAACTGGCTCCCAGACTAATAATAGCTATTATGTAACACTAAAGTACTTTATAGACAGGATGGTCATGTCATTGATTCCATTTAGAGTAGAACTGGACTAGAAGGACCAGCTTGTCCACTTCTGCTTGAGATATATATATATATATATATATATATATATATATATATATATATATATATATATATATATATATATATATATATATATATATATATATATATATATATATAGTGTTTTATGATTATGGTGTACAGAAGGATGAACCATGGTTATTCTTGTCCTGGAGTGCTGTTCCATTAGTTGTTTAATAGGTATAATTAAGGTCCTTTAGAATCAGGTCTGAGCTTCAGTTAAATAATTAAGGACATGGTTAGAACATAGATCGGATATGAAAGTTTCAATATTGCCTACTACTGGGCTAAACTATGGAATTAGTCAGGTATCCTGTATTTAGTTGGGTAGTCAA
Organism: Acipenser oxyrinchus oxyrinchus; assembly: GCA_030684275.1. Classification (NCBI taxonomy): domain Eukaryota; kingdom Metazoa; phylum Chordata; class Actinopteri; order Acipenseriformes; family Acipenseridae; genus Acipenser; species Acipenser oxyrinchus. Next base: position 53,370,595 of record CM060248.1, on the reverse strand, counting down.
TGTTGATAAGATAAAATCTACAGTATAATTAGTAACAACTGAGTGCCCCAGAACTTGAGTGAAATATAAGCCCACATTTTCAATATTACAGAAACAAAACATTATCTTCCTGTACAGTACTTCCAAAATAATTTACTGCGTTGTACTCATCTGGATAAATGACATGTACCCATTGCTTGGTTAGGGTGACCAGAGCCAAAAGGAAAACACAGAGGTTTGCAGACTTTTCTGAATCACATTGGTGGCACTGAAGACCATAGTAATTAAAAGGTTAAACACATCCACTTTCTAACAGAAGGTGATAAATAAGAACTGGCAAGATGTGATAAAGACGAGGTCAAGTTGACTCCCTAGAACAGGGGTGGCCAAAATTGGCCCTTCCACTCCTAGTCTTTGTTCCAACCCTGTTCAAAATTGTTTAATGGAACTAATTAAAGCTCCATCCAGACCCTGAAGTAGTTCATTATCTCATTTTACCTGTTAAACCTGGAGTGGAATGGCCCTCTAGGACTGTGATTGGACACCCCTGCGCTAGAATTTCCAGGTGTTGGAACCCTATGGAAGGGTGGTGGACAATTCACTGGCACACAGGAGACAGAAGTTTATTTGAAACGCCGCTCAGGCGCACTGTTTTATTTTAGTCCGCAGAGGGCACTGTTGTCCGTGGCCTGAATACCGACAACGGGAATACCAACACAGGTAAACAGTTCACAAATGAGGGTGCACTCACAGGTGCTTTGAAAATAATAATAATAATAATAATAATAATAATAATAATAATAATAATAATAATAATACAGAACCCCGGATACTCTCAAGGATTCTGCCCAAGTCTTTTCCCCGCTACTAAAAAGTAATCTTTGTTTCTTTATTTTTATTTTGGTCCTCTCTGGCTGTGCCCGTTCTTTCCACGGTTTGAGGAGATTAACATGATAAATTTGATTTTCTGGCTGTCGGATTTCATAATTAACTTTTCCAACCGCTCGAATAACCTCAAAGGGACCCTGCCATTTAGCAAATAACTTAGATTCCGATGAGGGAAGCAACAACAACACTTTGTCTCCAGGTCGAAAGTTCCTAATTCTTGCATTTTTATTGTAGCTTTGCTGCTGTTTCTGCTGTGCTGCTTTGAGATTGTCATGCGCCAATAGACCGACTAATTCCAAGCAATCACGTAACTGTAACACATATTTCACTATATTTTTAGACTCGTTTGACTGTTCTTCCCAACCTTCTCTTATGAGATCTAAGATACCCCGCGGCTGCCGACCGTACAAGAGCTCAAACGGAGAAAACCCTGTTGAAGATTGTGGTACCTCACGAACTGCAAAGAGCAAATAGGGAAGCAGTTTAGCCCAATTGCGTTTTTCTTGATCTACAAAGCGGCGCAGCATACTTTTCAAACTCTGGTTAAATCGTTCAACAAGCCCATCCATTTGAGGATGAAAAACTGAGGTTCGAATTTAGCGGATTTTCAATAATTTGTACAGTTGCTGAATACAGCCAGACATAAAATTAGTGCCCTGATCAGTGAGAATTTCTTTCGGGATTCCCACCCTAGAAAATATTTTTACCAATTCACTTGCTACAATCTCTGCATTCATAGAGAGTAAGGGAACAGCTTCTGGATATCGTGTTGCGTAATCCACTACTACCAAAATATACCGATATCCTGACTCTGTTCCCTCCAGTGGGCCTACCAAATCTACACCAATCCTTTCAAACGGTATCCCAATAATTGGCAGTGGGACCAGAGGTGCATGGCGAACTGACTTAGGGGCAGCTAATTGACATTCCGGACACTGAGATACATACGTCTGCACAAGACCATAAATCCCTGGCCAATAAAACCGGGCCAGAATTCGTTCCTGGGTCTTTTCAGTCCCTAAATGACCTGAAAATGGGATATCATGAGCTAATCTCATGACTTCTGACTGAAAAGGCCCAGGAACCAATAACTGTTTTATGAGCTGTCCTGTCCCGGGAGCCCGGGTTATTCTATATAATAAGTGCCCAGAAAAATGTGGAAATATCACTGGTCATCCTTCCTGCATATCCTTCCCCTCAATATATCTAACCTGTTTCCAAGCATATTGTAATGTGGGATCATTTTGTTGTTCATATCCCAGGTCAATATCTCGGTCCCAATGGTTAGGTACACTGAGAGGAGTGTCTTTTATGATGTGACCTTCCACATCAGTAACCTCGCAGCCCCGGTCATAATGAACACCTACTCCCTTACCCTGCCGTTTCAGAGATTGGTTTACCTTTGAGTGAAACCCCTCACTTGTCATCTCAGAGTTCCCTCATATTTTTCCACCCGGCGCTCTTTTTGTTTTTCTTGGGCGGATTTTAGGGTTAAACAGGTCGGATTGCAACGGAAAAATTTCGCCAATTGTTTTCTCCCATTGCTTAGATTGTCCCCTGGTAGAAACTAAGACCATTTCCCGACCTAAAATACGATCAAAAAATGGCCAGTCCCTTCCCAGGAGAACAGGGTATGGTAAACATTGCGCTACAGCTACTTTAACGTAAGCTGAATAATCACCTACTGTAAGCCTAACTTTAGTGGTGGGATATACCCGAGTTTCTCCATGGATACAGGAGATAGCCACTTCACCCTGTGGCTCCCAGGATACCCCATCCGAGAGAGTTTGTCGAATTAATGTTTGTGCACACCCAGAGTCCGCAAATGCGTAAGTACTCTTATCCCAGACCTGTACTCTTAATTGATAAGGGCCCTCCCGACATTCCCCAGGGTTCTTACCTGTTACTGCTGACCAGGATCTTTTAGCCATGTCCACCTCCATTATCGGACAATTCCTGGCAATATGTACTGGCTCATTACACCGGTAACATACTGGGGTAGGAGGCACCAACAGAGTCTGTCTGTCCTGCGAGTCAATGGTTTTTTTCTCTCGCCCAAGATGGGGCTAACCTCGGCCTCCATGGTCGAAAGGTCTGGTTACCCCCTCTGGGCTTCATTGACTGGTTGGTCCTAGTTGGTTTAGGGGCAGGAGTGGGGTCTGAGACGACGCCTTCGTTCGCGTCTTCATATGCCTCCGCCAGGATGATGGCCTCCTCGCGAGTGGTAGGTCGATTCCTTTTAATCCACTCTCGATTTCCTGGCGGTAGTATAGACACAAACTGCTCTATCATGATCTTCTGCACCAGTTCTTGGGTGTGTGTTCTTCCGCCTGCAGCCACCGGGTGCACTGATCCATAAGATATTGTCCCGCATCCCCTTGGACAGCTGGTATTCCCGGAAGCGGAGCTGGTATGTTTCCTCCGTGATCCCGAGGCGTGAGAGAATGGCTTCCTTCACCTTGTCATAGTTTGTTGCTTCTGTGGCCATCAAAGCTGTGTAAGCAGCCTGTGCCTCCCCTGTTAAACAAGGTGCTAATTTCATAGCCTAGTGTTCCTTAGGCCACCTTGCTGCTTCCGCCACTCTCTCAAAGGTGATTAAGAAAGCCTTGGGATCATCTTCCGGAGTCATCTTCTGCAATTTGGGTTGAGCTGCAAACATCTGGGCAACCGCTGTCTCCGATGTTGATGGAGGTGTTGAAATCTTCTCCACCAGCTGTCAAAAGAACTGGACGAGCTGTTCCTGGCGCCGTGTTTCTCTCTCCACTCGTTTCTCCTCCTGCTCCCTAAACATTGCCAAGACTGTAGCTGGATCCATCTCCCACAATGACACCGCGTGTGAGTAATAATGGAATGTCCAGACAGCAATTTACGTGCAACCGAATATTTTTTTATTATTTTTTTTTTTGTTACATGATAAAACAAAAAAGAATGTCGTGAGGGAGGGGGTGCTGGAATAAATAACAAAAGAAAGGATTGCTCGTATTTTCCTCAGTCCTCTTCACTATATACCGGACATGGAAGGGATAAAACAAAAGAGACGTTAATGCGTATTCCAAACACCGTGATAAAACAAACAAACCAAAACAAAATAGACAGTGTCTCCCTCAAGCCCAGTAACCCCGTCGATGCTTTCAAGGACCAACCCCGAACACAGTAGCATGTTCCTTTTAGTATGCAAAGCCCCGCCCTTGTGGTCAGTGGAACAGCAATCCCAAACTGACAAGTGTCCTTACAACTCACTTGACTCAAGTGGCCGGAATTTACATACTCGCACTTCCGCCCCTCACCAAGGTGATGCCCCTCATAAAGATGACTTTCGTCATGGTCACGAGACCTTGGTAAGGGAAGTCCCGAGTTGGCTTGATGCCTTCTACTGTCGGGAGGCTGAATTACAGACCGAAACCCCTTTGACTCATCACAGCCACATATGCCAATTGCTCAGCTTCTTATTTGCTCTTTATGTATCTACGTTGAATAAGTAGCTTTGCATTTAATCGCTGATTTCTCTGCAGGTACCCAGCGAGGGGCACCCCCTCTGCAAGCTACACCTGTATTTAGCCCGGCCCAACGTGGTTTACTGGGGCAGAACAACAGGTACACTTGCTACATATGCCAATCACTCAGCTTCGTATTCGCTCTTTATGTATCTATGTTGAATAAGTAGCCTTGCATTTAATGGGTTAAATCACGTTGGGCCGCTGATTTCTCTGCCAGTACCTGACAAGGGGCAACCCCTCTGCAAGCCCCACTTGTATTTATCCCGGCCCAACATGGTTTACTGGGGAAGAACAGCGGGTAAATATGCCACATATGCCAATTGCTCAGCTTCTGATTCGCTCTTTATGTATCTACGTTGAATAAGTAGCTTTGCATTTAATGGGTTAAATCACGTTGGATCGCTGATTCCTCTGCAGGTACCCAGCGAGGGGCACCCCCTCTGCAAGCTACACCTGTATTTACCCCAGCCCAACGTGGTTTACTGGGGCAGAACAGCGGGTGCACTTGCTACATATGCCAATCGCTCAGCTTCTTATTCGCTTTATGTATCTATGTTGAATAAGTAGCCTTGAATTTAATGGGTTAAATCATGTCGGGCCGCTGATTTCTCTGCAGGTACTTGACGAGGGGCACCCCCTCTGTATGCTACATCTGTATTTATCCCGGCCCAACGTGGTTTACTGGGGCAGAACAGCGGGTACACTTGCTACATATGCCAGTCGCTCAGCTTCTTATTCACTTTATGTATCTATGTTGAATAAGTAGCCTCTCTCTCGGGTGGTGGTGGGACCAGCAGGTACTCTCCCTCTGCTGGTGGAGGTGCGAGCGACACCCAGTCCTCCCATGGTGGTGGAGGTGGAACCAGCAGGAACTCTCCCTCTGCTGGCAGAGGTGGGAGTGACACACAGTCCTCCCAGGGAGGTGGAGGTGGCACCAGCAGGTATTCTCCCTCTGCTGGCGGAGGTGGGAGCGACCAACAGTCCTCCCACGGTGGTGGAGGTGGCACCAGCAAGTATTCTCCCTCTGCTGGCAGAGGTGGGTGCAACACACATTCCTCCCACGGAGGTGGAGGCAGAACCAGCAGGTATTCTCCCTCTGCTGGCGGAGGTGGGACCAGCAGGTACTCTCCCTCTGCTGGCGAGGTGGGAGCGACACACAGTCCTCCCACAGAGGTGGAGTTGGAACCAGCAGGAACTCTCCCTCTGCTAGCGGAGGTGGGAGCGACACAGTTCTCCCACGGCTGTGGAGGTGGAACCAGCAGGTACTCGCCCTCTGCTGGCGGAGGTGGGACCAACACACAGTCCTCCCACGGCAGAGGGGGTGGAACCAGCAGGTACTCTCCCTCTGCTGGCGGAGACGTGGGCTGTAGACATTCGGCCTCCCCCCTCTTGGGTTTTGGACGCACCGACTTCCCCCTCTTTGGCTGTGGACGCACCGACTCCCCCCTTTTGGGCTGTGGACGCACCGACTCCCCTCTCTTGGGCTGTGGACGCACCGACTCCCCCCTCTTGGGCTGTGGAAGCACCGACTCCCCTCTCTTGGGCTGTGGACATTCAGGCTCCTCCCACTCAGGCGCAGGATGTTCGGGCTCCTCCCACTCAGGTGCAGGACGTTCGGGCTCCTCCCACTCAGGCGCAGGACGTTCGGGCTCCTCCCACTTGTCTCCTCTCCTGCAGCTGTAATCCCAGTCTTCAGGGAGGGGCCAATTAACTGGGAAATGCCCCCGTTCCCCACAGATGCAGCAACAGTAGGTCTTATGCTGTGGAGGAGGGTTGCCCAGCTGATCTCCTCCTGTGCCTGCTGTTGCTGCTGTCTGCAGCTCTTCCTCCTTCCTCCCAACCTCCTTCCTCCCTCACTCCACACGTATTTAGGAAAAAAAACAAAAAACAAAAAATCTGCAGTACCCTCTTCTGCCTGCGTCCAGGAGGCGCTGGTGATCCCACGCAGGACACCAAGTGTGACAGGGTGGCTGGGCGGTGACGTCAGGTCAGAAGCAGGAACTAAAAACTGACACCAAATACTGCAGATTTAAACAAAAAAAGACGCGGCGGCGCCGTTTATTTAAATAATACAAAAATAACATAAAAGGTTTAAACAAAAACACTGTGCTCACAGAGCAAAAATAAAAGGTTTAAATAAAACAAATCACAAACACAAAAAACAACACACGTCAGGCTGGGCAACTGCTTTCACTGTTCCTGTATTTAATTTTTAAGTTTAGTTTTCTCTCTCCTCACTCTCTCCGCTCTCACTCCTTATACACCCACCTGGAACATGGAGAGCTGCAGGCTTTTTATACCGTGGCCGAGGGGTTTAGCTAGCTGGCAATTATTCTCTTACCCCTCGGCCACAATCTGCACGGGTAGAATTATTATGCGTGACTGCCAGCTAATTCAATAATTACTAGCTGACAGTCACGCATTCCCACGAGGTATTTTAAAACTAAAACAAAAACACACGGCGCTTCGCTGTCAATACAAATACACTAATAAATCATAAAACAAAACAAATACAAAATACACTGCACAGGGGCGGAGGGGGAGACCCCGTTCTCAAAATAAATAAAAACAATAACTGTACAGGGCTCCTCCCCCTGTTACAGGGGCAAATTGTTTTCTTCTGAAAGTGGGATGTTAGCTTCTGAAAATAAACTTTTTAAATCGCTAATGCTGGCGGATCCGAGAGATCAAGAGAAAATCATCAAATTGGTGGAACAAAATGGAACGTGATATGAATTGAGACATATCCAGCATAATGCTTCTGATAGAATATCAAATACTTTCGGGCTGCTGTTGCAGTCAAAAGTTAACTGTGTAGAAAAATAAAATGTTTCTTCCCAACAAATCCTGAACAGGTGACGAAAAGATGAATGGATTGGCATTACTTTAAATGCGTCTGATATACAGTGCCTTGCAAAAGTATTCAGACACCTGACCAATTCTCTCATATTACTGAATTATAATGGTACATTGAAATTTCGTTCTGTTTGATATTTTATTTTAAAACACTGAAACTCAAAATAAATTATTGTAAGGTGACACTGCTTTTATGTTGGGAAATATTTTTAAGAAAAATAAAAAACTGAAATATCTTGCTTGCATAAGTATTCAACCCCCACACATTAATATTTGGTAGAGCCACCTTTCGCTGCAATAACAGCTTTAAGCCTTTTGGGGTAAGTATGTACCAGCTTTGCACACAGTGTCGGAGTGATTTTGGCCCATTCTTCTTGGCAGATTTGCTCCAGGTTGTTCAGGTTGGTTGGACGACGCTTGTGGACCGCAATTTTCAAATAGTGCCACAGATTTTCAATGGGATTGAGATCAGGACTTTGACTGGGCCACTGTAGGACATTCACCTTTTGTTCTTGAGCCACTCCAATGTTGCTTTGGCCTTGTGCTTGGGATCATTGTCCTGCTGAAAGGTGAATTTCCTCCCAAGCTTCAGTTTTTTAGCGGACTGAAGCAGGTTCTCTTGCAGTATTTCCCTGTATTTTGCTCCATCCATTCTTCCTTCAATTTTAACAAGATGCCCAGTCCCTGCTGATGAGAAGCATCCCCACAGCATGATGCTGCCACCACCATACTACACTGTAGGGATGGTGTGTCTTGGACAGTGTTAGGTTTGCGCCACACATAGCGCTTTGAGTTTTGGCCAAAAAGCTCTATCTTGGTCTTATCTGACCACAAAACCTTTTCCCACACCGCAGCTGGGTCACTCTCATGCTTTCTGGCAAACTCCAGACGTGCTTTCAGATGGTACTTTTTGAGTAACGGCTTCTTTCTTGCCACCCTCCCATACAGGCCAGTGTTATGCAGAGCTCTTGATATGGTTGACTGGTGCACCATTACTCCACTCCCAGCCACTGAACTCTGTAGCTCCTTCAAAGTGATTGTTGGCCTCTCTGTGGCTTCTCTCACAAGTCTCCTTCTTGTTTGAGCGCTGAGTTTTGAGGGACAGCCTTTTCTTGGCAGTGCCTGGGTGGTGTGATGCAGCTTCCACTGCCTGATTATTGATCCAACTGTGCTCACTGGCTATCCAAACACTTGGATATTATTTTGTACCCCTTCCCTAATCTATGCATTTGTATTACTTCATCTCTAACTTCTGTAGAATGCTCTTTGGTCTTCATTTTCCTTCAGATTCACAGCCTGACCAATGATCCTTCAGCTGTGGGGTTTTTATCCAGAAAATGTGACAGCAACTTTAATGGTTCACAGGTGGAGGCCAATGCTAAGGTATTTGTGTCCTCGTTCGGGTAATTTCTTTCATCGGTGTAAACTGGGAGCTTCCACAGCACAGGGGTTGAATACTTATGCAAGCAAGATATTTCAATTTTTTATTTTTCTCAAATATTTCCCAACATAAAACCAATGTCACCTTTCAATAATTGATTTTGAGTTTCAGTGTTTTAAAATAAAATATCAAACAGAACGAAATTTCAATGTACCATTTGTAATTCAGTAATATGAGAGAATTGGTCAGGGGTCTGAATACTTTTGCAAGGCACTGTATCTGCTTTTGCTAACCGAGAGCCGCAACCTGCCAATTTAATTGAATGATTTGCATCCGATATGGTGATGTACTGTAGAGAAAATTCCAGTTGAAAAAAGTCCATTGATTAAATAATTAACTAATATCTTAGTCTGGATGATTCAGAGGTTTTGTTTTAAAATGGAATATTTATGGGAGTGCAGATTTTACGTGTTGGAGAGAGTGACTTTGGAGCTACTGGGCTGATGCGTTAGAATGAGCGTCCCAACAGAAACTGCACGTATGGATGTTTGTGCGCTGTCTGAAAGAGCATATATCGGAATTGAAATTATATAGGTGGAGCTATCGGAGACTTAATCGTAGGGACCTGGGGTGGTATCAAACCGGAGGTGACTGTAGCTACTGTATAAGCGGATGAGTTTATTGCAGGAATGGAGGAAAACTGTAACTGCAGAACCTTGCTTTTCTTGCTCGATGTTGGACACCTGTTTGTCCAAGTTGCTGAATTTGGTATTGACTGAAGATAAGGTATCCACGAATGGTTGCATGAATGCTTTTATTTTGTTAAAAATCTGGAATGTTCCTGCTGAGTTTCGCTGACTGAAGTGGCCGCCTGCTGGCCTGATGTGCTAGCTACGGGGTTAGCTTGTTCTGGGACAGACTGCTTGCTGTCTGAGCTGAGCCGATAAACAGACAAGTGCAGCTGGGGAGTTTTCTTGGGTGGAAAAATTGGTTCTGCCGAGATAGAATTACAATAGAAAATGAAAAGAGATTTCCGATTGCTCCCTGCTGGAATCTCGCTGCCATTTTTGAGGAGGATCCTTTATGAGTTTGTTGAGAGTCCAGTCCTTAAAGTACAGTCACTCTGGAGGTGTATCCTGGGCCTGGAGCCATTTTGATTGACGGGGATTGACTCTTTGGACAGTGGGTAGTGGTATGTTGTCCTGCTAGGGAGGCAGCTGTTCGGTTGTTACTGAGACGCCTGATAGAGAGAAGATTGGTGGGCTGACCAGATCCTAGGTTGAAGTTGTCTGAGAATATTCCGAAGTGATCTTCAGAGACCTCTGAATCCGAGGAAGAGTTGTGCAGTAAGTACTCCATACTTAATTTGTTCTTTTTTAATGCTTTACACAGAAAGAAATTGCTGGGGGTCTTGCAATCCACTTAGGTTCACAACAAAATGAAAAAACACAAGCCAACTACTTAGGGGTAACTGATGGTTAAATAGAGTAGATTTAATTGATGAAAGGAGATGATAGGATAGAGGGGGCTTAGCTCCACCCCCGATCCACACTTAACAAGTTAACATTTAAAAAAATGTTAAAGAAAATTTAAATATTGTCAAAAGGCCTTAAAAAGGAACTATATTATCCTGGATCACCACTGAAGAAGGGAAAGTTAACCCTTTGCGGTCCTATGTTGGACCTGGTCCGACATCGCAATTTTCCCTTTCCGGTCCAATGTCGGACCCTGTCCAACATCATCAAAAAGACGCAAAAAACAGGTCTCTAGTTGTTTTTTCTCCGGAAAAGCCGAGAAAACCATTCAATGGCTGAGTGAGACCGATAGGAGCCGAGAGAAGCCGAAAAAAAGGGGCGTATCTCATGAATACTGATAGACCTGACACCACATAGATAACACGGACATAAACAAACAAGATAGCTGCTTCCGCATCCGGCGCTCAAAGAATATCACAGACATTTGCCAAGCTTTTTATGATGTTATAGTAATAAAATAATGACTTGGATCGCATTATTGAGGAGTTTGGTGATAAAACGAGTGATCAAGAGATGATTTATCGGTATGTACTATTATTAAGAGTTATTTGAAAAATATAGCGAACGAGGGATGGGACAGGGCTGGAGATGCAGCACTGAGTGTCCTGTTGATATGCAGTGCCTTTTAAACCGGTTTTACTGTGAAAAAAATACTTTTAAACAGCGCGTCTAAAATAAACTGCGCATGTGAAAATAAACTGAACCTGACGCGCCTGACGCGCCTGACACGCGCTGAATAAATGGACCTCAAAGGATTAATCATTGATGAGTTCACAAAGGACTGATTTGGCCTGCCGGACTGGTCATATCAATGCAAAGCAGATTTCATTAAACAAAGTCCTGGAAGGGACAACACCCACAACTATCACCCAAGGGATCAACACTGCAAAACAAATTGAGTATTCTCCATTAAACTAAAAGAACAGAAAACAGTTACAGAAGATATACTTGGGGAATGTTATAAATGTATATTTGCAGGAAGGCTGATGTTTGTGAAATGTAAAGGGGTGTATTATATCGAAAATATTGTTTCATTAACAAAGGGGCAGAAATAACATTTTATGGGAGTGATTTAACAAGTATGCAAGGGGAGAGTAAATAGCTATCTAAGAAATTGAGTAAAGGTGCTTGAATAAATAAGAACAAATGAAATGGCTGTTAAGTTTATGTACCATGGATTCTAATTAAGAGATATAATTAACAACAGATTGGTAAAGAACTACGATTTTGTAATATTTTACTAAATAGAATTCACAGAGATTTTGTAATTTAATATTTACTGACTTATATTTACTCAAACATTTATCCTGCTTCCATATTCATATTATTAGTATTGAGTATTGTTATTTCCTATAGAAAAGACAAATTATGGACAATTATAGACTGCATTCTTTTCCATGTAATTGCTATTTACACTAAAGATGAAATATTAAATGAACTATTATTGATTTCTGAAACGTAATGTACTGATTTATACTAATTTGATATGAATGTCCACTTTTGGTTTTATACTTGTGCTAGAGTCATGGCCCAGGCAGGCTACCAACAGGAAATAGACCCAGACAGAAAGCTGCAGTTTTAAAGCGCTGATGCGCACTTTATTAAACAACACAAAACACAGGAACAAACTAAACACAGCACAAGGGCCAAAATAAAGGTTCAAACAAAAGAATAACACACTTGTAGGCTAGATATTAGCCTTCACTACCAAGTTGAAACAGTACAAAAAACTCCCCCACTCACAAAGGATTTTGCTTCCTTTTATGCATGTGGTCACTCCCCAATTACCTAAATGGGGAATGGCCAAACCTGTGATTGCTGTCAGGGACAGATTTAACCCCACCCCTGCTAACCTTACATTCCCACACACACACTATTTACAGCAGCAGGGCTTCTGCCCTGCCACAATACTGTATATATTTTCTAACTTCTTGATAACATTCAGGAAAGATCTTGCGGTGTTGTGTGGTTTACTGCCCAATTGTATGTCCCTCAATCATTAGTTATTTAAGGTTTGTTTACTTCAGTGGTGCACAACTCAGGTCATGGAGGACTGGTGTCCCTCCTGGTTTTTGTTCTAACCATACCCTAAATTAGTTAATTGGATCAATTAAGCTTCTAATACGGTCCAATAAAGTACTTTAGGGTGCAGTTGGAATAAAAACCTGCAGGGACACCAGCCCTCCAGGACTGAGTTGTGCACCACTGGTTTACTTCATAAAAATAAGTCAGTCTTCTTCAGGTAACCTTCAATCAAAAGAGTTTACTTCCGGAACAAAGCAAATCCAAAGACAGTACAGAACGCAATCACACACATGCTGCAGGTACAATCTTGAACAATAAAAATACTGCAGGTCAAAACCTACAGGTCTCTATAGATGGAAGTAAATTGAGCGACCAATACTGCAGATGAGCCTACAGGTCTCGGAAAAATGGCAGGATTCCAAGCAACTATGAGCAACGAAATACAGTTTACAGACATTCATATACAGGCCAGAGTAGCGATCTCCTATTTCCAAAAATTGAGTAGTTTCAGTTGGGTTGATTGTGGTGTTTTCTGATGCAAATTTAACAATTAGCATATGAGCGTGTTTCCATAAAAAAATGAAAAATACCATTTGATTGGTGGTATTTGTTTAGTCTCATTATTTTTTTTGCTGTTAACTGTTATCACAGGGTGTCCTGCTTAAGGTCCTTACATTTTCTGAATTGTTTATTGTGTGCAAACTCTTTCCAACCCCCTACCTACATTGCTGTGTGCAGCAGACCACATACCCCATATAAACACAAGTATTTACATTCCAGTTACTTATGAGGTGTGCAATTTGATTGCCATGCAAAACCAAATCACAAAGGAGTTAGGAGAGGGAGAGAATCTGTTTGAAGAAAAAAAGGATGTGTGTGTCAGCATTCCTATGCTTTAAATCCAGCACCAATTACCATTTTTCACAGGATAGAACATTTTGGACCAGGATATTGTGACTCCAGTGCTTTGCTATTATTATTTTTATTTTCATGAAAACTGCTTTCTGTTATAGTACACAGTCTCTACAAACATTTTTTCAATCGATATTTTGAGCTAGCAAATGGTGAAATCATAGCTAGGAACTGCAAATCTTTTTTTAAATTTTTTTATCAGAGGTATTAGAACCATTAAATATAAAATATTCATTACTGACCTGAAAATTAATACAAGTTTTGCTTTCTGATTTCAGCTAACACTGGTTGCTAATAGTACAGAAATTGACACCCACATGCAGTCTGACAGTCCAGGTCTAAGTTACATAAATCAACCAAATTACCTCATTCTGCCAAATAAACCCTCAGGCCCATATTAAGCAAGTTTAAGATTTATCAATAGAGAAAGCTGAGCGAGAAGGCTCTTGAGTGAGAAGGCTCTTGAGTGAGAAGGTTCTGTGCATACGACCATTTCCTAATGTCAGGTAATGGGCAACAGTGTTTCTGTAGATTTTCCTGTGTATGAACTTCAGGTATAATTACTTCTATGCCTTCTAAAACTTTATTGTGTTTTTTGCTGTTAACTCTGTGTTGTTCATCATTACAAGCACACTCAGGGAGCTTATTAAGTGTAAAATGCACCTTGTGTGGGTAATTGGGGGATGGTTAAAATGTAAATTCCATGTACAGACAGATTTAGAAGCATTGAGATTTAATAACTGGATGAATAAAAAGCAATAGCTGGAAAGGAGATGTTATCTGGTCTAAATGGTGCATGGAGGGGAACGAGTGGTTGGAAGTAATGTTATGCTGTTGGACTAATGAATACTGCCTCAAGTTTCGGATGAGCACTGTTTGTCTGTGGGTTTACACCAAAGATTAAACCACATTGATCAGCCCTTGTCAGTATAGAGTAGATGAAGAATGTTTGCCACATTCTATTCAAACTACTGCAATGTGTGTAGGATGAAGTGAGTCGGCAAAATGTTTGTTTATTTGACTAAGAGGCAGGTCAATTTGATTTTAGTATCTTTTGCTGTTTTACTTAGCATTCAACATTGACAGGCACGTTGACCCACTAATCGAGTCTGAAAGTGAGGTGGTGGTAGGGGAGGTGAAATTGACAGCACAACACAGACAGATTCCCTGTTGTATTTTTTTTCAAATTAAGTAATTAAATCTTTCACCTTAGAGTTCACAGTACAAGCAAATGATACTTTAACAGCACCATGGCAATGTGTTATTAAATATGCAGTTGCTGGGGGCTTCCGAGTGGCGCATCCAGGCGCTCCTCGTGGAGTGCAGCATATGCCCTATAGCTTGGAGATTGCAGGTTCGAATCCAGGCTATGTCATTGCCGACCGTGACTGGGGTTCCTAGGGGCAGCGCACAATTGGCCAAGTGCCGCCCGGGTAGGGAGGGCTTAGGTCGGCAGGGCAATCCACGGTTCCCCGCACACCAGCGACCCCTATGGCTGATAGAGTGCCTGCGGGTCTGCAGTGGAGCCATTCAAATCTGTGTTGTCCTCTGGCACTTTAGGTCTGGTGGCTTCGCTTTGGATCTGCAGTGTGAAAAATGTTGGATTGGCAAGAACACGTTTCAGAGGACGCGTGTTTCAGCCTCCGTTTCCCGAGTCGTCTGAGGGTTACAGTGGTGAACTGGGATAAAAAAATAATAATTGGGGAGAAAACTGGGGTAAAAACCATTGGCGATAACTTTAAAAATTTTTTTTAAAAAAATGCAGTTGACTAATTATTAGTTCCCTTCCTGATTCTGTATTAATTTCCACAAACCAAATTATAATATTCATAGTCAAATTCTTTAACCATTAACCCTTTGCGGTCCATTTATTCAGCGCATCTCAGGTGTGTCAGGTCCAATTTATTTTCACACGTGCAGTTTATTTTAGACGCACTGTTTAAAAGTATTTTTTTTTCACAGTAAAACAGGTTTAAAAGGCACTGCATATCAACAGGACACTCGGTACTGCATCTCCAGCCCCGCCCCACCACTTGTTCGCTGTATTTTTAACATACCTCTTCATAGTCGTTCATACCGATAAATTCTCCTGATCACTCGTTTTATCACCAAACTCCTCAATAATGCGATCCAAGTCATTATTTTATTACTATAACATCTCAAAAAGCTCTGCAAATGTCAGTGATATTCTTTGAGCGCTGGATGCAGAAGCAGCTATCTTGTTTGTTTATGGCCATGTTATCTCTGTGGTGCTGGGGCTATGTGTATTGCTCATATACGCCCCTTTTTTTCGGCTTCTCTCGGCTCCTATGGGTCTCACTCGGCCATTGAATGGTTTTCTCGGCTTTTTCCAGAGAAAAAACGACTAGAGACCTGTGTTTTACGTCTTTTTGAGGACTGGAAAGGGAAAATTGTAATGTCGGATCTGGTCTAACATAGGACTGCAAAGGGTTAACACCCCCCATTTTTGTACACATTTTGTGTCATGCGTTACTTTAAGACAGCAATCTAGAATGGTTAGACTTTCTCAATGATTTCAAAGATTTTAAGAAAGTGTTTTCATTCAAACCTACCATATAATATTATTTACATGATTAATTCCCTCCCAACAGTTTCATTTAAATGAAATATGAAAAAAAATACAAAAAACAAAACAAAACATATGGTCGTCTACCTTGGAATAAAGCACATTATCAGTGACAGCTGATGGCCAAAATAAATGGGGAGGCAGAGAAAAGGCAGATGGCTTGGGGACCCTGGCTTAAGCCCTTGTATTCTCACTGACAACACTTATTACAACATTTTACCTCAATTTGGCTGTTAAACACATCTTCTCCACTAGCCAGCAGAGAAAAGAAAACAGTATCCCATAATAGTTTATTCAAATATACTTAATTGTTATACTGCCAGCATTAAAACATGCACTGTATACAACATTAATAAAATAGCATTTTGATTTCAAGACCACGTCACTTTAACATACATTGCATAAAATAGTTTCTAAACAACGTTGTTATAGCAGGAGAAAGGCAGAGAAAAAATCAGGCACATCCGGTGATTGGCTAAAACAGGAGTGCATCTGCCTCTTCCCAAGGTACAGTGATGACAGAGAAGAAAATCTGGGTTGGACATTGTAACAGGGCGAGGTGCCCTGTACATTGTTTTGTTTATTTATTGTAGATCGGGGTCTCCTCCTCCGCCCCTGTGTTTATTTTGTATTGTTTATTTATTTTTATTTTCGCTCTGTGAGCAAGTTTCTTTTTGTTAAAACCTTTTATTTATTTTTGTTTTTGCTTAATAAATAAACAAAACAATGTACAGGGCACCTCGCCCTGTTACATAACAGGGGCGGAGGAGGAGACCCCGATCTACAATAAATAAACAAAACAATGTACAGGGCACCTCGCCCTGTTACAGACATATAAATAAATAAATAAATAAATAAAAATAAAAAAGCGTATTTAAATATTTTCAAGTAGGCAGTGCCTCCTGTGATGGGCCGCTACTGCACATTATAGATGTGATGTATTGTATTCCTCAATAGTCTCACTGTTTCTTCATGACCTGTAAATCCCAGTTTGTGGCATTAGCTCATTATTGGGGTATGTTGTCTTGAGCTGTATAAAACTCTCCAGTATAAATATTCTGTGCGGCAGGAAATCTGGTCCACCCTGTGCACACCAATCAGCATCCTCTCCATGACTAATGATGTCATCATACCTACTGAACTTGTTGTTTTTAACTTTAGCATGGTATGTGGTGACGCAGATTCAATTGCAAGCAAAACATTTCTAACAAAAAACATGCTGCTCAAGGAAAGCTATTTCCTTAAACAAACTGGGGTTCTGGGTATTATTAATAGCATCAGCAAAAATGCCACACAGATTATACATTTCCCTACCTATTATTAATGTAAGAACGCTTATTATGGCCCCCACTATATTGTGGTAAACCGTACCGGTACAGACAAATTATGCCTAATCATTTTTTGTGCAATGGGTTACATTGTCAAATTCCAATCATTGGAATGAAATTGTCAGACCAGGTACCATTTAGAGGTCAATAAGGGGTTTCAGCCTCTAAAACCAGACATTTTTCATTCAGGGAAACTGAAATAAATCTATTTGGGATGGTTCAGAGTTTCTGCCTGAAGTTGCACACCATTACTAAATACACATAGTTTTTTATTAGAGACTGACCTCTTAAAATATGAGTTCTGTAAAGTTTCTGTAAAGTTTCCAAAAATGTACTGTTCAAGGAAATACAAAAGTTAAGCTCCTTGGCCAAAAATTTTAATGGTGGACAAAAAATATATATGGCCAGTGTTTGGCACATTACTGAAGAAAGTAACATATTACTCATTTCTTCAGAAAAAGCAAATATAATGTCCTTACTTATTACTTAATAAAAAAAGTAGCGCATTATATTACTTGTTATATTTCTTTCTCTTGTCTTGCAAAACAGTTGTTGTGACTATTGTTTACTATTTGACTATCTCTGGTAATTCATGTATTAAATAGGTTTGTAAAATGTTTATAGTATAACAAACAAACAACTCTTAATAATTGACTGGATGTAGCAGGTTGTAAATTGTAATCATTACAATACATGCGACTTTGCGCAAGTCATAAGGAGTGAAGATTAAAAAATGACAGTTACATAAAGGCTTTTTATAAGAGAATAGCGAGCGTTAGTTGGGGGAAAATGGACATAATATATATATAAAACTGTGTTAGATAAATTACTTAACGTAATATACACATGTATTTTGAGTTCTTCAAAGCGTACATTTCAAACTATTTTAAATGTTTTGTTTATAAATCAAAATGGCCCTTCTTGTATTGCATCAAAAGGAGCTTAGGTTACTGAAGAAGCTGTTTATGTACTCTGTACTCAAGCCAGTTAATCCTGATTGGGCGCACACATGCAGTGAAAGCTGTGTTCAGGGTTTCCAAGTGTTCAAGGAAAATAGCAGTTACGTATTTAGGGACTGCCGTAAGCCGAGTTCTTAGTGTTTCCGGTTTGAAGGTGTGTGGTGCTGACTGTAAATACAATAATGAGCATTTACAGCGGTTACAACTGAACTGAAATGTACTTTGGCATTTTTTGAGGAATGTAACTGTAATATTACTCCAATTAAAAATCTAACATGTTATATTACCGCATTATTGACAAAAGTAATATTATTACGGTACTTAAGTAACGCGTTACCCAACTGTATATGACTGATACATATTCTCCATTAACATTGTGCTAATTACTTTTTGCTGCCAATTACATATTAACATGGAGCAATTGTCATGAATGTAGCAGGAAATATCAGTTTTAATTTCCTGTACAGCCCTTACAAATTCAAACAGCATACTCATGGAACCGAGTCAGTTTATTTGAGATGCACTTTTTAGTATTTTTATAACACTCTTGATCTTGTTTACCAAGTTGTTGAGATTGATGTTCAGGTGTTTTCGCAGAACTTAAAAGGAGTTTTTTTTTTCTCCTGAAGGTATGAGTTTAAAATTTTAGTACACACTGTACTTTATAATAAATAAAAATAGCTAGATCAGTATACTAACACTGGATTAAATTTCATTACAGTCACTTCTTCTGAATCTGAATAGCCTTTACTGTGTAAAAATGTAACCACAGGTACAGGGATGAAATTAATTCATTTGAAATGAAACCATTCTAAAGCTATTGATTAGCGTTTATCAAATAATAACCATTATATATATATATATATATATATATATATATATATATATATATATATATATATATATATATATATATATATATATATATTGTGAACAGGTATAGTCCACGTAAGTATGAGATGCGCAAGTGGTGTCTGTTTTGGTGCAGAAGAACGTGACAGAGACCCAGGTCCAAGGAGATTTCTGTTTTAATGATTTTCCTTTTTCTCTTATCTTCAATAAAAATGAACACACAGAAGTTCCAGTTATCAAGACAAATAGACAAACTCAAATAAACACAGTCCAGGACTTTCTTTGTGGATCGAGACCCTCAGGTAAGTAGTTGCTTGTTGTATCCAAGTTCCTTCGGTGTTGACTTGGTATTGTGGTTTCTTTCTCTTTTCCAGGTTGGCGCGGACGTCCACCAGATGGCGCTTTGGAGTCGTGATCGTCCCCGTCCTCTACTCACAGGTTTGTACTCCCGACTGCCCCGGAGGTCTGTTGCGGAAGATACGGCCCCAACACCCAGCCAACCTTTCGTTAAGGTAAGTAATAACAGTGCTGTGTAGATTAGAATTAGTATAGGTGATCAGACAGTGAGCAATGAGCGTTCTCTCTCTCGCCTCTCTTTTGTTGCAGGTTCCACTGTTTCCTGGACATAAAATAAAGTTGTGTTTCGTTTAAATAACCCTGTTTGCGTCCCTGCGTATTATTACACCGTTCAACACTTCCAGATGGACACAGTTCTCCTGGGTTAATAACTTGCCCTGTTCGTGGGCTTTTGATACAGTCTTTAAGCACTCTGTTTGAATACACACAAGTCCCGTACTTCAGTAGCTCCCAGCATATCAAAGGTAAAACACAGCGTACTCACTCTACAGCAATCCGTGTTCTCTGCGTTGCTCCGATACAGGGAAGCGTGTAGTCCGCCGTGTTGTTTCAAGGTAGAACCACCGTGCACTGTCCCGCTGTAGAAACAATTGTTGTCTCCGACTGGTGACAATGGTAGTCCGCAAGGTTGCTTCAATGCAGTGCCCCAGTACGCTGTACCGCTTTTAGAAACAAGTGCTAAAATTGTATTCCTCTGGTTTACCACTGGTTAATATCCCAATCTCGCAGCTGCCCACTTTTGTCTTGGTTAGGTACTCTCCCGTCCCACGGCTCGTGTGTGCACCTGTTCTCACTCTTCTCCCCACTATCTGATTCCAGCAGCTTTTTAAAGCTGCCGCTGTTACCCGTCATGCAATGTGGGTTTTCCCCGTTGTTGGGAAATGTAGTTCCTGGTCGTTCTGTGTCTCTTCCAGGGTTACTCCCTGTACCTGCTGTCTCTAACCCCTTCGAAACTCTTTTAATCTCACAATATATATATATATATATATATATATATATATATATATATATATATATATATATATATATATATATATATAAAAATAAAAAGTTGTTTTTGGATATAAAGGTTAAAATGATTAAATATTATATATATATATATATATATATATATATATATATATATATATATATATATATATATATATATATATATATATAAATAAAACCGGAACGTCCGATAATAAATGCTTTTTTTGGTAATGTAAACCTTTTAATTTTTTTCATTTAATTTAATTTTTGTATGCTAATTCACACCTTTATAACTCAATAAATGTGTTGTCAAGCTATTAAGAGTAGTTAAAGGGTTAAATACCTTATTTTCTACTTTTGTACCGTATCTATTTTCTTACCTTCTTAAAAGATACAACAGTTTTGTGTGATTTACTGCTCAATTGTTAATCTCGACAATATTTAACGTGTAAGGAAGAAAAGTATATTTACAAAGTGCTAATTAAATCAAAACCATTACACATACTAATTAACTGTATTCTTACATTGGACATTATAACACCAATTCTTCCTACACTGTAGATGAGGGAAAGGCGGTGTTAATTGCTGTGTAACACAAAGGGAACTATAGTACTAACAGTAACACCCCTTGTTCTAATGACTACATATTTAAACATACATTACACAGTTCTTGATTAATGTAGTGGTGTAGTGATAGTGATAACCAATACCTCCCCCCACACACTTTTTTTAAACAATACTGGTACAGAAAAATGCTAATGTTGCTTTCATTAGGTGCCTAATTCATTTCCTGTGCTACTGGTCAAAGAGTCTTATTGAAGCCACTTAAGACTACAGTAGCCTACTTTTTGGACTGCACCCCCGTTAGCAACAACATGGGACTCTTAATAGACTGGATATGCATAATGTATTGCTGTTACACTTATTAAATTGACTCTCTATCCTTTGTACAGTGAAGCTTACACTCTAGATATAAATTGAGAAATTGTCTTAGAGGTGAATATTAATGT
Organism: Acipenser oxyrinchus oxyrinchus; assembly: GCA_030684275.1. Taxonomy (NCBI): domain Eukaryota; kingdom Metazoa; phylum Chordata; class Actinopteri; order Acipenseriformes; family Acipenseridae; genus Acipenser; species Acipenser oxyrinchus. The sequence goes on along the minus strand of CM060248.1, from coordinate 53,349,457 downwards.
AAAACACAGTTTATTTTTAGATTGTAATAGCCTTACACTTACTTTACAATGTAGTGCTTATATTACTCATGCAAAATATGTTATTTAAGCATTGTCTTCTTACTTAGCTGATAAGGACTACAGTAATGATACAGAAAGTTACTAAAATACGTATTTCAGAACAGGTCCAGGCATGTGTCCTTCAGACAGGGCCATTCTGGCAGGACATATGTGTCAAAGTACCTAATCAGGTCATGATGCTGTCAAAAAAAAGTATCTTCTTGTACTGTAGGTCCTTTACCAATTGGGGTAGAATTGTTAATGATTAATAAGCTATGCTTATATTGTCTGACACTTGGTTTTGCCTTTTAAACTTTAATGAAGTTTTCAAAAACTAAATAGAAGTCTAGAGTGTATGTTTTATGAATGAAGTGATGCTGTTTTAATTGATTTTATTTTAATTCATGCTATTAATCTTAAAGAAAAGCTGACATATTTATTTGACTGATCGTGGGGATTTTGTAAATATTTCCTGAAAATATACTTCATACAAATAAAGTCAAAATGTGTGAAGGATGTAACACTCCCTTAGATATGGATGTGCAAACTGGACAAAAAAAATACAATATGTACCTTTTCATTTAATTCTGACCCACAGGTTCCTGAAAAATAATTTGTGATGCTTTATACATTGACAATAAGATAGATATTAAAATTATTGTTTAAGTCTCAACAACCACCAATAAAATAGTAATAGCTAAAAGCAATTAATCCTTCAAGCCCCAAACATATAAATGTTATAAGAGTTTAGGTTATTATCCTGCTATTTCTGCCTGAACACAGAGTTCTATCTATTTTTACTCTAGATTCAAAGTTCACTGTGAACCTCTACTTAACCCTCTGCTTGGGTGCAACTTGTGAGCTCACTTCCATTCCATCATATTAGTGCCTTTGTAAGTATAACAACACAAGCAGACAGGATATAAACATGGCAGCTTCTGCAATGAAAATCACCATGCAAGCAGTTGTAGCTGTTTTTGCAAGACCTCAAACCCTGTCACTTGAAATGCTGGAAATAGCTTTTTCCTTGTTTGATGCTTTTATATCCTCTGTCTCTGCCACTGCTGAATCTGATAATCTAAAGTGTCAGCAAAGGCTTTGCTCTATAAACTTTACCAGGCAAGAAATTTATTTTGAGAAAAAAGTTAAATGAGCCAACTCCTGCCTCCAGACATGGGTTGTGTGCCAACTGCAGCAAGGAGAAGACAACAATCTAGACATTCCTACCACCTGCCCCTCCACTGAAGGTTTTACTCAAAGACTGCACATTCAATGTCAACTATGATCACATTTATTTATACAGTATTGTGGCAAAGTGGTGAGTGAATACAGTTGCGAGCAGTGCAGACTGGATACAAAACAGACAGACAATGATTTCCAGGTGCAAGTGTGTTTATTGATTTAATTAACAATGTCCAGAGCCTTATGGCGAACACCTGTAAATAAAAAGTGGTATTTTTAAATCCCCGGGTTTGACTCGTAACCAAAAGTCCAGTTTTACACACCAACACTAAACACAAAACACAAACACAGTTCCTAGTGATAGTGAATAAGTGCAAGTGATGTATTACAGTTCTCTGTGAAATGCAGGGGTGAAAGTTATGTCCGGGTTTATGCTGGCTTTTGCTACAGCTCCAGATCGTGCTACTGGTAGTCTATTAAAAAACAGACGACAGTTAACAAACACAAGAAAAAACTCACGTTTCACGATACTGCAACACACACTCCTTATAGGTTTAAAGCACTAACCATTTACCAAGGAAAAGATCACTTACACTATGTCCCCTATTTATACCCTCGCTCATGACCCCTAGGTTAACAAGCGCATCTGCTCCTCCAATCCTCAGATGCCACGCCGTTTACAGTCTGGGTCATTGAGTTTGGGTACCGTGGCTCCGCCCCTTTCCTAAATGACCGACTTCTACCTACCCAAAAGAATAAATTGTTGTGTCATTTAGTTAAGGGTACTCTGTTCCTTTTACACAGTGCCCTCACAGGTCGAGAGGGAGATCTAACACCAAGAATCATTTGATCTCTGTCACAAGTATACATGTAAGTTGTGTGAATGATGAGAAAATCCATAAAATATAAGCTTGAGAAGCTGCCAAGTCTGTTTCCGATTTGTATTTTACATAGTGATGCCATCACATACTGAATTACATTCTGGTCCATTTGGAAACAACCTAGTCTTGTTTTGTGCAAAGACTGGCTGTACATTTAGTTTTCTTTACATACTTGCTGTGCCAGTAGCACTATATCAATGTTTACAAGTGCCTATTAAGAAACTACAGCCTCCTCAATGGATGTGACCTGGCTCCACAAACTTCCTGCCAAATTAATACTAGTGTGGAATGTAAATTGTTTGGAATGTAAATTCCTTTGCTTGTTTTCTCAGAATGTGATGCTGTCCTTAACATTTTAAAATATATGTATTTTTGGTCCTCTCTATATGAAACAGGAGATGCTTTAGGCAAAAGATTATTAAGAGTTGTTAAGAGTTGTTCTTTCAAATGACAATATATAGCTACTTCAACAATACTCTTGCATAATAATATTAATTAAAAAGTGGACGAATCTAAAATTACCAAACTAATGTTCACAAATGTCTTATTGTTAGTGTTCTTGCTGTAAGAGCCACCTTCAATAAGTGAGTCAAATGACTATCTCAAAAGTTGGGAGCAGCTTGCTCTCTGAAGGGGGAGATTGGCACGGGTGCAAATGAATAGATTAGCAGGAGAATGGAAAACAAAATATATTTAAAGTTATTTGGCCAAGGGTTCCCTCTGGCCAGCAGGAACCTTCCTCTCGGAGGGCAATGCAACATAGTCTGCCTCTAAGGTCAGGAAGTGAGCTTCACTTGCCCTCAAAAGAGGACCCCTGGCTCCACCAATGCAAAGAAGCGAGAAAATTGTTAGGTTAAAAAAGAAAGTTAGTGATTACAATGTTGATTAATTACAATTAATATATATATATATATATATATATATATATATATATATATATATATATATATATATATATATATATATATATATACAGTATATATAATTTTTAACTAATCTAAGCACTCGGCGGAGAGGAAAAAACCAGCCTTTGTGGGAGGAAAACTCTGGTGGTCCTGGCAGAGAGATGGCCCCCACTCCGGGCATGCTAGCAATACTTGTTGAGCGGAAATACTATCAAGGGAAGAAGAGCAAATGTAAGAATCCACTGCTGAAGTAGGATTAGTTGATTTAAACTTTGGCTGCTGATGTTGCTGCACCTATATGGAATGAATGGAAGAATATAATTCGGGAGGAAGAACAGCTTTAGAATGAGCTGAAACAGAAGATTGCAAATGTATGAATTTAGTTGAAAATCAGTTCCCTCAATCTAGGAGGAAAAGGTTGAGCTGAGGGAGCTGGACGTCTGAATTGCAGTGTTATTAGCGATACCTGGAAGGTGTTGGGCTTCAAAATAAAATTATTAATAACTGAAATCCAGACTAGCCGGTGAAGAAGTTGCATAATTATAGTGGGTGAGGAATGGCCCTTATTAGCCCTTATTAGTGTGAACAGCAGATTGATTATCACAAAAGATTAAGATTTTTCTACCAAAATGAGCCCCAAAGATCTGCTCAACGACAATAGGGAATACTTTAGGTAAGGCTGTGGATTTAAGCTCAGGAGGAAGATGTATTTATTTATTTATTTATTTATTTATTTAGATTTCTGGGGTCAGACATCTGAGAACCATTGATTAAGAGAATACTACCAAACCGATAGAAGAAGCATCCGTATGGAGTGAGAGGTCATGGGGGGCAGCATTGGAGTTATTGTAAAACAGAGAAAGGCCGTTCCAGTGCTGTAGGGGAGAGGTCTGAAAGGATTAAATGAGAGAGCAAATGCATTCCAATTTATCGGGAGGCAGTCGGGCTTTAAATCGAATAGCATCCAAAGTTATTCCTAGGAACTCAAGAGTGTGAACTGGACTGATGGTTTTCCCCTGTGAGAGGTGGACACCGACTGCTGAGAAGAGAGGCCTGAGTTCTAATAGTTGCTTCAGCAACTCTTGAATGTCATTAAGAATGAAAGAAGGCAGATGGAACCTGAATGAGCATCGCCACAAAACTGCACATATATAAAAAATGGCATCCTTTGGAAATGCAGAATGAGGAATTGAAATTATTGCACAGCTGTCTTTCACCTGAATGTTTGATGGGTCTTCCATGAGAATCTTTGCATGTTGAAAAAGCAGGCAGAGCTGAAGAATGAATAGTAGAAACTGCAGACGCACGATACCTAAAAAAAAAATAATAATAATTAATTAATTAAAATGTTATCGAGAGCAGGGGAAGATAATTTGAGGCTGTGTCCAAAAGCAGCCTCGTTTTCAGTCTCCTCATCAGAGGTAGAAAGGGCGGTGGAAGCACAAATTGCAAGCGTTAGCATAGAGACTACTGAAGAACTTATTAAAGATCATGATCAGCTGAGACCAGTAATCAGTGTATTGTCCAGTGCTAACCGAGAAAAATGCTACCGCCATATCTATCATAAGAGATCAACAGTGTTAAAAAACAAGCACAATTCTCCAAGAGTAAGTTTTTTACACAGCCAAGGATCCTGAGATTTTAGTAACAGACAGATATCCACAGTCAACTACCCTATGATCCACTGTTTATATTATTATTTGTATTATTTAATGCTTTTTATATGCTGGTGAAAACCCTATGTCTTATTTGTATTATTATTGTTTGCAGCACAGACAAAGAGTTTTATATTTTTGATATTAAATACCTTGTGGGGATGCGTGACTGATCAGCTAGTGATTATTTAACTAGCTGACAGTAACACATCCTTATTAAACTTGTGCAGACTTAAATAATTATTATCTAGTTAACCCCTCGGCCAGAATATAAAAGTCTGCAGCTTTTCTTGTTCGGGGAAAGTGTTCAGAGTGGAGAACGAGTGGAGACAGGAGGTAAAATTGGAGTTAAAAGATAACAATTGCTAGACGTGCTGGATTTGCACCAGCACGAAACTACTTGTTGCTGTTTGTCAAGATTGGCTGTTCGAGAACAGGTGTGGGCGTGGCAGAAGCAGCGGGAGAGGTGAGCACTGCTGCTCTACTGATGAGGATGCAATGGCTGCCTATAGGAATGGAGGTGGATAGAGGATGAATGAGTTGGTTGATATCGTTAAAAATCTGATAATGCAAATGAGAGGAAGGATCAGATGAAATTGAAAGCTGATGGGTTGTAGATGCTGAATTGGAGGCGAGTGAAGCTTGCAAAGTTTTGATCTCTCCTGAGTCTTTTGAGGAGGACAGACAGCCTCGTCTGATATGGAATTGCAATATGAAACAAATAAAGCAGCGGCTCGCACCCTGCTTCAATGGGCAATCTTTTTGAAAAGGCTTTCATGAGTTTGTCGATGGGCCAATCCTTGTTAAAAAAATTTGCACTAGAGAATCGTCCATTTAATGAGTTTAGTGCAGCGAAGAGAAATGTCAACCGGCACAGCTGGATAAGCAGGGATTGAAGCAGTAGCATTGTCATATGGAGGAGAAGCAGGACGGGCGGATTTCTTTGAAACATTTTTCGGTGGATTATTTGTTGAAGGAAGACAGCCAGAAGGAGAGAGAATTTCTTCATCTGAGTCAGATGAAAATGAAAGCTGCCTCGGGTGAGTAGTCATTTTATACTGATTGAAAACAAAGGTTTTGTTTTAAGATTGGGTCTGCATAGTAACCACAAACTGAAAAGCAAGACGAGAATTAGGAAACTGGTTATGGTTTAAATAGGGTGACTGGCAGGTAATTAAAGGTTGACTGACAGATATTTTAGCTGATTCAGGGGAGGAGTCCCGGTTCCAGCCCCCCGAAATACACAAAGGTCCGACGTACATTGCAGTATTTTTAATATACCAGTTTACTGCAGGTGGTTTACACTTTTACAAAAAAAAAAGTAAATGTGGCAGCATTACTGATTACATAGCCTAGGTCTAAACTGACATAAGTAAACTGCCTAAATTACAGATGAAAAGTTCACATTCAAATTCAATGTGAATTTCTGAAATTTCTGATGGAATACCCTTAATGCAAGGTTCAGACAACCCCAATAAAAACACATATTACTTAGCTAGAACTCAATTGCTGTCTGAAGATATTTGCAGTATGTGAGTCTTGGGTCAGAATGCTAATTAATTATGGATCCTGTAGCTGTGCTTAAAACATGTTCTGCATTGTAAACCAAGTTAATACGCTTTGTAATGATAAGTTACAATCAAACGGCATCTTGATTGAGACTTGCTCATGTCCAGCACATCCATTATCTAAACTACAGGAACAGCATAGTGATTGCATCATTACAGTTATGTCTGCCGCACCAATTTACTTATAACTATAAATCACACAATTATTTCAGTAACAGGAAAGGGAAAAGCAACAGACCTGTTCTCCTTTTTCGACTCTTAAAGTGACTGTAGCTAACAAATAATTATATAATCCTTTCCTGTTTTTCAGTTTAATTCATTACTGTATATACAGTAGTTTGGAAAGAAACATGTTTTTTTTAATATACTTGATGCCAAGACTGGTATAATATTCAATGTACCTGGCCAGAAACCTATTTAAAAATGAAGACAAAATGTAGCATCCAGTCATTCCGCATTTGTAGTAAATGCATCATAACCAACTGCAAGCTTCTAATCAGCAGCTGGGCATGGTGCAGCAAGCAGCAGGAATAAAAGGGTCCCAATTATACAGATCAAGGTGCTGAAAAGCCATAGGGGTCAGAGCACTGCTGCTGCCGAAGCATCGGCCCGTCTGTGCTGCTGAACGACTGGGTGTAAAGAAGCGAAGTGACCAATTCTTGCGACGATCATGTGTATATTCCGAGGTCAGGAGTTGGTCAGGGGTTTGTCCCGGGAGAAGGAAGCCACAACACACCAGTGTTCATGTGTATATTCAGTCTGGAGTTGGGTGAACTGCCCGAGGGACAGGGATAGTAGATCCCACCCAGTCTCCCAGACAGGTGTGTAAGCCTCCATTTGTTAGCGGAGCAGCGAGAGCCGTCGTCACGGCACCTTTTTGTTTATAGTTTTTGTTGTGTTTTTAGTTTGCCTTTTGTACACCAGGCTCTGTGGTAGCGTCACGTGAGCTGTTCCTGTATGTCTATGTAAATAAACATGCGCGCATGTGGGGTGTATCAATCCCAAGCTTCCAGTCTCGGTCTCCAGTCAATCAAGCAGCATTTACACCGTCACGTTGTGGCTACGGGATATGTCTGGAGACAGGGTATCCAAAATATCAAGCCGTCAGGTTAAAAAAAAAGTAAATTGCACTCACAAACACACACACACGCAACACACACATTTATAGTGCTCGGTTTATTTTAAATGTATAAATCATTGCGATAAAATAACATTAATGTATTCTCCGTACACATTTACATTATGTAAATATAAATCTGCACATTAGGCATATACAGCTATGGTCAAATGTTTTGCATCACCGTATTGCTTCATAAATTCAAATGAAACCTGCTAAATAATGTTACATTGACATATTGATTTACATACTGCTTTGTCGTTTTCTATATAATATTATATTATAAACAAAATATTATAAAAATAATTGTTAGTAATTAATAATTACAATTATTTTTATAATCTTTATAATTATTAAATTATTAAATCTTTAATTATTAAATGAAACATAATACAAGAAATAGTCATTTGAAATATTTTAGTTTTTTTATTAACAAAAAAAAATGTAATTTATTAATCTGCCTTGCTGACTAAACTAAAATGAGATACCAAGTCAACAATAACAGATACATACAAGTTAAAGTCCCAGTTAAACAATACAATAACTTTGGGTAGCTCACTTATAAATACATATTTATATCAACATCATGAAATCATTAATAAGGTGATTGATAAATCTGTAATGAAAAACAAAATGTTTGTATTTATGAACTTACAGTATTTAAACACTCGCTCAACTTCTTTCTCCGACAAGTATTTATAACGAACAGTTCTGACCCTACGCTATGCTTTTCTTTTTGTTTGTGACGCTGTTTTGTATTCATTATGGGAGCTTTACAGGAGGGCGGGTCTCAAGGTTCCCTTGACTACAGATCCCAGGCTGAGAGCAGCTTCAGTGGTTGACTGACACAAACCACTGGAATTGAAAGTGGCTGAGATGTGGAAGTGACTTTTATGAAGAGTGATCATAAAGAAGACATGAAGTTTTATAGTATAATAATTGATAGAAATTGTACAGTTTATTAATCGTTCAAAGTCTATTTTGGTGTTTAATAATCGGAAATTAACCGTATTTTCGATTAATCGCTCATCACTAATATATTATTATTATTATTTATTTCTTAGCAGACACCCTTATCTAGGGCGACTTACAATTTTTACAAGATATCACATTATTTTTTTTACATACAATTACCCATTTATACAGTTGGGTTTTTTACTGGAGCAATCTAGGTAAAGTACCTTGCTCAAGGGTACAGCAGCAATGTCCCCCACCCGGGATTGAACCCACAACCCTCTGGTCAAGAGTCCAGAGCCCTAACCACTACTCCACACTGCTGCTATATGGTACCGATCTTTCAACAGTCGCATTAATATAACAAAGTATACTGGAATCTGTGCATTTGATGGCGGCTGTGTTATTATTATTATTATTATTATTATTATTATTATTATTATTATTATTATTATTATTATTGCTTTTGTTTTGTTCTTTAATATAATATAATGTAAAATAGTTTATTTTATTTACTTTGTGCCCACAGGGCCAGCACAGGTACATCTCAATAGTGTAGTACAAATGTAAAGAGAGACATTTACTAAGATAAAAATAATAATACAAATGCTTTTAAAAAGACAAAATTCCTGTTGGGCTTATTTATTTATGTATTTATTTATTCATAGATTCTATTGATTTTTTAGTATTACATGCAGGTCAGCCACTATAAGACCATTACCTTTATTTAAAATGTGCATGGATGAATGTGCACGGTTAATCAACTAATGCCCATAAATTAACCAATCCAAAATTTTAATCGAGTGACAGCACTAATTTCAATATATACTTTGGTGTGTATGTGTGTGTTTTTTTTTTGTTTACTTGTAGTTAAGTTTTTGTGATGCTAAAACGTTATTTGCTTATTTAGGGTTTTTTGCTTGGACAATACTAAACCAGGTCTGTCAGTATACATCATAATGTAATATAAATAATGTGTGTGTAGGTAGATATTGGTTTAAACGTTTAAACGCTGACACATAGCATTTAAACGTTCATAAAAATGTACCAAAAGCACATCCCTATACAGTACCTTACATATACTGCACACACTTTACAGAAATATATATTTTTAAAATGTACATTGAAAATTGTGTAGCGTACAGGTGGCTACAAGTAACACATAGCCTACCTGCTACTTTTGTTTTCTTTTGGAATACTCAAATTTTCTTCTTTGCAAAAAGCAATTAAATTCTTCAAATTCAAAATATTATAGTCCACATCTTGCATTTCAAACTACTGGAGTTCATCTGTATTTCTGAAAGCTTCTTGCCCTTTTCCAACTGATCAATCTCAGTTTGTTTAAACTCTAGAGTTTGTTTCTATGCTCTCTTTTAATCGAGTTCTTAATTTTATCAATTTAGTAGCTACTTGTATCTGTTGTTGGGTTTATTTTTTCCAGTATAACAGTCATTTTTTTTCAATGGGTCTCTTTAGATAATGCAATTCCTAGCGTCACTAAATTGGTTATGATTGGGGACATATCAGGCATATCAGAATGTACGGCATAACAGTGTCTGTATAACAAGAGACTCCTGGAAGCGAGTGAGAGGTTAAGAAAACCTACATTCACTTCCCAGTAACTCGCAGTATGAAAAGAAGATGTACTTGTCAATGCAGATCAGTTGGGGGGAGATCATATATTGCCAGAAGATTGTAAGCAAAACCGCGGGGCCTTCTTCACTCTTCTGGTTCATGTTCCAAGATACCTCCCTCCTCTTGATGTGCAGTACACACAAGCACATCGAAACCTCGCATTAGAGCAGTGGTTCCCAACCTTTTTCAATATAGGGACACCTTGGTGTTTGTAATTTTCCCACGTACCACTTGCCACGCATTTTTTCACAACAGCATTTTTAAACTAATTTGTATGTGTATATGTATATGTACATGTAGAAAGTAAAGTATACTGAGCATCAAAGGAAACATCACTTATATTTGGATAAAATTCACTAGATGTGATCGAAAAATGAAAACTCTGTTTTAGAGCAGGTGCAGTGACTTTTTATTGTGCCGATTAACAATTGACATCACGAAGATGCTGCAAAATGATCTGTCGATTTTGGGCAGGTGTTGTGACTCTTGGTCTCCCAGTTCATTGCCTGTCATTGACAGAGTGTGTTTGGTTATACCACACCCAAGACGGCGAGCCACAGTACGCTGCCCTCGTCCAGCCTCCAACATGCCGATTGCAGGAAGGTGCTGCTCTCTTGACAGGCGTGGCATATTGTTTATTTTCTGTGATTTTCTTTATTGCTTTTATTCAAGCTTGCATTTCAACAGCTGAAATCACTCCATATCCAGTGTCCAATCAACTGTCTCACTAATTAGGTGATTAAGTGCTTATGCTTCAGTCATAGTCACTCAAACGTGTCATGGTCAAGGATGAATGATCGAGTGAGTGCTTTAGGTCATACTCAGATCCTGTTCTGTTCAGTTCTGGTCACCTCGCTACAAAAAGGATATTACTGCTCTAGAAAGAGTGCAATGAAGAGCAACCAGAATTACTCCAAGTTTAAAAGGCATGTCATATGCAGACAGGCTAAAATAATTGAATCTATTCAATTAGTCTTGAACAAAGAAGACTACGTGGCGATCTGATTCAAGCATTCAAAATTCTAAAAGGTATTGACAATGTCGACCCAAGGGACTTTTTTGACCTGAAAAAAGAAACAAGAACCAGGTGTCACAAATGGAGCTTAGATAAAGGGGCATTCAGAACAGAAAATAGAAGGCACTTTTTTACACAGAGAATTGTGGGAGTCTGGAACCAACTCCCCAGTAATGTTGTTGAAGCTGAAACCCTGGGATCCTTCAAGAAGCTGCTTGATGAGATTCTGGGATCAATAAGCTATTAACAACCAAACAAGCAAGATGGGCCGAATGGCCTCCTCTCGTTTGTAACTTTCTTATGCTCTTATGTTCTAAATGTAAACACCAGTGTTGGTCCCCGCAACCCTTACCTCATGTAGCAAATTAATCTATCCATTTCAAACACAAATTATTGCACTCAAAGTCGCCAACTTTGCTCGATGTACACATAAAAAACACACCGGAATACAAAGACGAGGTGGGTGGGAAGCAATTAGAAACATTTGAAAATGATTGGAGAGTATACAGGATGTTAAATACCACTTCTGGTGGGCTGTGATGTGTAAATTAAACAGGGTTGGTGGCACACAGCCAATAGGATTTATAGCAATTTGGTCAAATATGATGACGTCAAGAACAGACTGTACATTATTTCCAGAAGTAGTGTTAAGAGAATTTCCTTTTGGCATATAGTCAGATATTAAATTATGTGAGATATTAAACCTGCCTGAATAAACCCATATAATAACATGGAGTTGAAATCGATCATTCACACTATGGTACAGTTCACATGTCAAGCTACAAATATCTTTTTGTTTCACATTCACTTCTGTTACTATATGCAGCTCTCTCTAAAAACATATAATATGAAAATAATAGGAATATTACTATATCCCTGGTAACACTGTAGTAAATATTTTATATCGTTGAAAATTAAAACTACTAAAACAGTGGTTTTAAAGATTTTTTTGTTTTGTTTTTTTTGTTTTAATTTAGTCATTTCAATATTCAATAGGCTACAAACATGATTTGTGTTTTCCTACCAGTTTTCCTACAGCCTATCCTGTTCAGACGAGTTAACAATGCAATTTAATGTATGTGTTACAAATAACAAAATACTTAATTTACGTAATTATTATTATTATTATTATTATTATTATTATTATTATTATTATTATTATTATTATTATTATAAATACATGTTCCTAAATGCAAGCATTATGTTAGGAAATTATACCGTTAAGACACATCTCATTCTCCGCCTGGTCTGAGGCATGTGTTAATTGTGATGCCGGTAAGGGTCAATTAACTGTGCAATACAGATTAATGAATCAGACGAATAATATGCTAATGAGAAAATTGATCTCTAAGGGCACGTTATTCTAACGTCGCGCTGAGTGATGTTTTTTGACAGTAAAAGGCGTTTATGCATCACCCGATGAAATACTGTCACGTTAAACACTATTACTGGCACGATAAAGGAGATGGTAAGTTTCATGCATATGGGCCATTGTGTCAAATCGCAGCCCTGCTGCCCATGGTGGCCCTACACCCTATTTCATTTTTTTCCAATGTGTGTAGTAGGAATGAAAGTTATATACAGTTTGACAAATTTAGATTTAAATGCATAAGTTCTGCATTGTCTTTGAAAATAGCTAAGTCGGTTTTATTATCCGATGCAGCTTTCTCAAATGTCAAAGCATGGGAGTATGTTTCCCAAACCACTGAATTATGTTTTGTAAATGTGATGCAATGGCAGAAGTAAACATCTGGATCCAATATATCAACTAAAACAGTTAAACATGAACAACTGAGAGAACAAGAAACAATCAAGTACTTGGCATTCTGTACACCACACAATATACCCCGAACAACTGCCTTGAGCAAACAAGAGCAAACAATCTTATGTATTCCCTGACCTTGTGAGACAGATGGAAATGCAGCACCTTTTTATTCATTGTTAAGGTCCTGTTTGCTCTTATACTGCATTAACACTAGAAGCCCCACGGCAGTCATTTTGGCAGTTTTTGGTTTTAAAATGTAATTTTCTCCAGTCATGTAACACATATGGGGCTGCACGTTCGTGTACATTTCTGTCCGTATGTATTTAATATTCTCACAAAGCATGAAATGCAGAAGTGCAGAAATAAAGGAGATATAAAGGAGATATATTACATTATACCTAAAAGGCCACACAGAAAACAATTGTATTGTGATTATACAGAACGGTATTCTACTTTATTATTTTTATTTACCAGTCCGCAATATGTTTAGCTGTAATCAGATTAGTCTCTACTCTCTGCCTGAGTGAATGACTGACAGTCTATTGTTTTCAATCAGCCATTGAAGGCTGGCGCCTGCTTGCCAGCTGCGCTGCTTTGGTCAGTCAATTAGCATCGGGACTAGTTCAAATAAATACCAGAGACCCTGGAGTTTTACAATGCAACAAAATATGAAATTGATGATTGGATCAGATGGCACGGAAGTATTCCGTGAAAACTGGCTCCTGACGGTGGTCTGTTCAGGTGTTTTGCAACGTGTTGGACCTAGCAGCCATCAACTCCTGGGCACTTTACAAAGAATGCACGGAGAAGAATTTACCAAAGAGAGAATATATTTTACAGTTAGCTCAGCAACTTCGCAAGAAGCATTTGGAACAGAGGGAGACTGCCAAGCGTGTACCCACAGCTGAAGCTGGCAACCCTGCTGAGAGCCGCAAGAGACGCCAATGCCAGGTTGGAATAAAAATAAAACTTTGGACAGCTGTGCCCTGTGCAGAAAGGTGGCATGTAGAAGCGCATTATCTGTGTTGATTGTTAACAGCCTTATACTCAAGGTAAAGGAATAACCTTTTGTCGAAAAAAAGAAAATTAGAATTTTTCTTGTGCTGTGCGCTTCTGTAAAATGTTTTTTTCTAAGTTTATTTATCTACGTTGTTCAGTTGCTTCTGCTCATCTGATAATAAACTAATTGCTGTTGAAAAGTTTAAAATGTATTGCTATCGTTTCAGTTTTATAGATATGTATGTTGTAAACCGATGTCTGTTCAGATGTTTATTTATTTACATTTTCTTGTTTTGATTTGTAAAATAAATATTCACACACACATATATATTATACGCGCTTCAGTTCTTCACATGTTTATGTGACATACTCAATAAAAAAAAAAACTACATCCGACTGTTTCTCATTTTGTTACACTATTTACTGTGTTTTGAAAACAGCAGTCAGAATGTGGGTCCTCTAGGTATGAGGTATGAGTATGAGGTCCGGTCCTTCTAGTGTTAATGATTGCTCGACTGGGAACCTGATTGGCTGGGATAATTATACTGCATTCATGTTAGGTAAAGATTATTATAGTTTGGCTTGGTAAGGATGTGTATAACAAGTTTGTTTAATCTCTTATTTAGTTTGGCTATTTGTAGAGTACCCCAAACTATGCAGAGGCAGTTATTTCCCCATGTGTGATGACTGTGCCCCCATCTCTAAAGATGATGGCCTATAAGCCAGTACAATCAAGAACCAGAAACTTAGCTATGCAAGGATTTAGATTCAGTCACAAAAGTTAATAGACTTGAAGATGTCATACTGTTTATTAGATTATGTATTAAATTACTAGCTTTCAAGACCTAAAAAGTCTCTTCTTCAGGAGCAAGTAGAAAATTTAAAAACTATGTCATATCAGAAGAATTTTTTTTTTAAACACTATTTGAGCGCTGTAATCCATTTGAATGAATGCATTTGTAGTGTGTTTAGGTGAGTTTTCTTCATTGGAACATATTCGTTGGTAACGTATGACTTGGTTGTATTTTATTGTTTGTTTAAAAATACAAAAATGACAAAACATTACTTTACACATAATACAACACATCTGTTAGTAAATGAGAAGATTGGAGCTGAGAAACCTTTGCATGAGGCATTAGGTTCAATAAGGTGACACTGCAAAAAATAGATTTTAAAAAACAATGTAAATAATTCTAGTTGCACTGATATGCTGTCATGCAGGAACAAAAACTATTTAGCATTGTTTTCTCAGAGGTCACTTGGCAAGGAGATACCATACAGAGACAGCTAAAATTATGTAATGGAAAAGAAACAGTTGCTTTCACTCTCTCCCTATTAAGATTGCATTTTTTCATATCCTGAAGATTTGATCGTATCAGAACGTGACTGATATAGTTTCTTTTTTGTTATCGTTAAAGTGTTTATATAGCTAAAGGCAAGCGCTGATTAATAGTTTGTACCAGACCAAAAGGTTTAAAATGTGCTTAATGTATTGGTGATCAGATTTAAAGATGTTGTGCATGATAATCTTTTATTTAGAGTACTATAGCTCCATGTTTGTGCTAACAGACAGTATAATGGATATAATAAGCAGGAAAAGCTGCTTTATATAATTGAATTTGCTTTATCATACAAAATGCTCCAATGACGATCATGCTTCGGCTTAATATAGTTAGGACAAAGCTTTATGTTTTTATTTAATGGAAATGTTGGTCCCTAACTGTAGTTAAGGGAAAAACATGTCAGTGTAAAATTCAATTTCTAAAGCATGAGTAGACAGGGGGCTCAATGTAATTTATTTAATCCAACAGAAGTGACCTAGGGCAGCAGTGCTCCACTCAAATAATGCATGGGAACTGAGCACTAAGTAATCTAGAGACTTGGAGACCCCATGGGTGACACATGGGGTCTGTAAAACTACAAAAGAGCAATATTCCAGAGTAGAACATTGCCATTGCTAATTCCTTTTTTTATTTTTGCTGACAGTTATTGTCTTCTATAAGTGATTCTCAAGTAGCTTTTTTTAAAGCACTACACATGTTAAATATAAAGAACTTAAACAGTACAAACAACAATCATTCTGAAATAAGGATAATAAGGATAATATATAGTATGTATATACAGTATATATATATATATATATATATATATATATATATATATATATATATATATATATATATATATATATATACACATTTTTAAATATATAATTAAAGATAGTTTTGCTTGCTTCTTTTCTTTGTCTGGGTCAATTGTGCTTCAAGTTTAATCTGCTGAAGTATAACTGAATAGCTATAATTATACATTTAGTCATTTCACTGGAGGGTATATACTGTAGTTACGTGGTTTGTGTTGCATTTGTGCCGTTGTTGTGTAATAAATGGCTATCTGTGCTCTTATTGTTTATTGTTTGAAACAAGACTTCTAATACTTTAGTATTATACATACTAAAGTAGACTCCCTTAACTAGCAATCACTGCACAGAACTCTACACTGAACTAGTTTTCTCTTTAGTATTATAGTGAACTTGTTTGTATCAATGACTATTCTATTTACTTTTTTTAAAAGGCTTTATACAAAAATAATATGAACTGTATACTGTAAATAATTACTGGATTAGTTGTGACCACAAGAGAGAACCGAGACCTTGCTAAAGTAGTCAAGATAAATATTACAGAGGTGCAGGGATTTTAAAGTAAAAAAAAACAACGCACTTACAGGTAACAAAAAAATATCAACCTAATCAAACAGATGTGATACTGCAAAGGAAATAGTACATGTATGAGATGTTTTCAAAAAAAAATGTTGTTATGAAAAGTAGAATCCAAGTGTGTGTTTGTATTCACCGGGATCGCATCATCACATAACCCAAAAGGTAAAACAGATTTGCCATTTTAAAATGACAGACTGTGTTTGTATCCAATCTATGTCCCTTTTTACTGACATTGGGTGCAGATAAGAACCACAATGTCCTCAAATGGTATTACTCAGAGCATATTACTCAGAACAATCTAACAGCTAAACACAAATAAGTCTACAGCACATTATGTATACTATTTTCTTATGTTGCATTACTGTATATAAAATACATATACATATGTGCACAAAGATAATGGTGTTTTTGGATGTTATTTCAGGTTTAATGCAGTTTGGAATTACCACTTGTGGTCCTTTGACTCCATCTATTGGAAAATTGCTGCTCTCGTTTGTCACACGGGAATAGGATGGGAGGGATTAGATAAACGAGTGCTGACTGTATGTGGGATTCAGTTATATCAGGGGTTTTCAACCCCTGGGGGTACTTCAAAGGGCCATAGGGGTACACAGGACAACTCAGAAATGCAAAAATAAAAAATGCATGATTTTGACTGAGCGGATTTCTACTCCGTTAGGAAGTATATAGTAACGTGATAAGTGTACAGTGCAGACTATTTTAGGATTGTTTATAACAACTTTGCTGAATAGAAAGCGGTGAAGAGATTCCTTTTGATTCAGTTCATCCAAAGACTTGTACTTAGTTCTAAATTATTCTTAAGTTTTAGTTCTAAATTATTCTTAAGTTATAAGAATTACTGTTTGGTATTCTATCCTAAACCAGAAGTTTGTCAGTCCCAAACTGTTGTGACATAAATTATATATTAATTAAACATGGAAAAAATGATTTGTTAATCAGATTATTCACCATTTATTACAACTGTGGTACCATTCAGTAGAGTAAATATTGTAAAGGGGTAATTGAGCTGAAAGAAGGGGTACAGTTGTAAAAAAAAAAAAAAAGGTTGAAAAACCCTGAGTTATATAATAGCCATTTTCATCAATAGCTTTATAAAAATGTTTAAATTCTACATGGATTTTATAATGTATCTTATCTGGGCAAGGAGCTTCCAGGCACAATATGTTAACTGTAACAATACAAGTAGACAGGACACAAAGATGGCAGCAGCAGCACTTTGAGCAATTTGACCTATTTAAAAAAAAAATAATAATAAAAAACTCAAACCATGTCAACTTGAACTACAGAAAATGTTTTGTTTTTTATTTTCACGAGGCATGAGCCAGGTCTGCGTAAAGGGACTACAGACTAAAGAGACTAAGTGCCTGTGACTTTAGCAACAGAATAGGGGTTTCCCCTTCACTACTCGGAGAACCGCCATCGCTGAGGTGATCGACCTCCAAGGCTGGGAAACGAGGTAGCTTCCCCCAAGGGGAAGCTAAGGAAGGACAGAGGACGAACTAAGGTCTCCATGGCTTACTGAGACGTTTAAATTGAGAGAGGTCAGACTTGGCTGACGCGTCGAGGATGCATGGAGAGTCTTGCGATCTTTGCAAGGAGAACAAAAGTGCTGGAAAAGAGAATAAAGAAATAAACACAAAGAGGGCCAGGGCTCAACAACCCCCGTAAGAGCCATACGTTGTCAATGACTAGTTCGAAAGTTGGGAGACTGGCACGGGTGCAAATTAATAGATTAATGCAAGA
Organism: Acipenser oxyrinchus oxyrinchus; assembly: GCA_030684275.1. Taxonomy (NCBI): domain Eukaryota; kingdom Metazoa; phylum Chordata; class Actinopteri; order Acipenseriformes; family Acipenseridae; genus Acipenser; species Acipenser oxyrinchus. The sequence goes on along the minus strand of CM060248.1, from coordinate 53,331,262 downwards.
GAATGGAAAATCAAATCTAGTTAGAATAGTTTTGACCAGGGGTCCCCCTGACCAGAGGGAACCTCGGAGGGCAAGACCACACTGTCGACCTGGAAGTGAGCTTGCCACAGAATTGAGATGAGGCAATAGGTAATATGTGAAGGAGAGGGAGACGGGAAGGGAAACTTTTTGCCTTTCCCCTAAATAGAAAGGCAAATAGAAAGGAAATGCACAATAGGCGATGGTATTGAATTCAATCTAGATACTGTAAGTTTTGATAGTTCCCAGGGAGAGATGCAGCTTGTCTTTTGCATGAACGAGAAAAGAAAGAATGAAATCCTGGTTGATTCTACATGACATACGCATCCACACACAATGTTTTAGAATTTTCACATCCTAACCTTGTATTTAATGTATTATGCTTTGTTTTTCACTGTACTTAATGTATTATTTTTACTGTATCTTGTAAAGTGCTATGTGACGGTGGTCCACTATGAAAGGTGATATATAAAATAAAGATTGATTGATTGATTGATAATGTCTTTCCAGGCTTCAGCTGTAAGATTAATGAGAGGACTGAGATCTGAAGCTGTTGTAGAGCAAGAAGATATGAAATTCCTTGAGGAATGATGCAAAATTGAAATGTCCCAGGAGAGAAAGAAGGTTCTGTTTAGAAATGGAATGGTTGATCTCAAAGGATTGAATGATACAGCGAATGTGTTCCAGTTTATCGGGGAGCAGTCGGGCTTCAAATCGGAGAGTATCCAATGTCATTCCTAGGAACTTAAGGGAGTGGACTGGACCGATGATTTTCTCCTCTCAGAGGGGGGTGCCAACTGCTGAGAAGAGAGACCTGAGTTGTGCTTCAGCTGGAGGGGCTGATGGAGGAGAAATAAGGAGAAAGTCGTCCAATAAGTGCAGCAGAAAGGGTATATGATTAATATTTAGTAGAATCCAGAAGAGGACTTTTGAGAGGGAATCAAAGATCTTAGGGCTGCTGCGGCATCCAAAGGTTAGTTTAGTGGCAAAGTAAAATTGTCCCCTCCAGCAGATACCAAAAAGATGACGGAGAGAAGGTAGTATAGGCATGACTGAAGGCATCGGAAATGTCTTCTTTAGCTAACCAGGAACCATATCCAGATATTTTGATGGAATGGATAGCATCAGATATGGTGATGTAATGAAGAGAAAACTGATCGGAGGGAATGAATGAATTAATGCTGCTGACAGAAGAGCCGCGAGGGGCTGAGTGGTCAATGATGAGGCGCTTCTTGCCTGACATTTTCCTTGTAGCTACTCCAATAGGATTGATGCGGAATTGAGGGAAGGGAGGAGCTGGAAACGGGACTTCCACGACTCCCTTTCAGATCTCGGAATTGATGAGAGAGTCGACGACTTCTGGTTCCTTTATAGCAGATTGGAGGTTTTTACAAACTATAGAGGAAGAAGGGATGGATTTTAAACCAGAAGAAAAAACATTAGTAAGGCCAGAAATGAGATAATTAGCAAAAAGACAATGGGTGGTATTGAAGAGCATATGATAGAGCCGGGATGTTGATGGGGGTAGAGGTGATTAGTAATGATGAACAGCATTTAGATGAAAGAGGGCAGATGGAACGTGAATGAGCATCACCACAGAAACTGCACATATGTAAAAAATGGCATCCTTTGGAAGAGCAGAATGAGGAATTGAAATTATTGCACAGCTGACTGCCAAGTATTGAGACCAAATTGGCATCTTTACCTTAAATAATATTGCATCTGAGTTGAGGAGAGAGAGAGAGTGGCAATGAACTACACAAGCAGAAGAGGATCCAGAACTAGAGGTGGTCGCTAGAGTGAAGATTGGCAGCTCGAGAGCAGGTGTGGGCGTGGCTGAAGCAGTGGGAGAGGTGAGCGCTGCTGCTGGTGACACTGATGAGAAGTAATGGCTGTTGGTTCCAAGCGAGTGATCCTGCTATCTAGCGCATCCAGATCGTCAGATACTGTAGAAACTGAGGTGGAAAAAGGATGAATGAGTTACCTGATCTCATTAAAAATCTGATAATGCAAATCGGAGGAAGGATCTGATGAAATTGAAGACTGAGGAGTTGTTGTCATGGGATCTGAAGCGAGTGAAGCTTGCACAGCAGAGGCGAAGCGTGAACTGACAAGTTTGGATCTCTGTGACATTTGAGAGGGAAAAACAGGTTTGGGCCAATATAGAATTTCAATATGTAACAAATAAAGCAGCCGATCGCTCCCTGTTGGAAGGCCAATCCTTTTTTGAAAAGAGCTTTCAGGAGTTGGTTGATGGGCCAATCGTTGTAAAAAAGTTGCACTGGAGAATCATGCTGTTTAATGCTTTTATAGCGGTGAGGAGGAATGGGAGCTTCTTGAGCTTGAGGTGCTGAGACAGCAGGACCGGGCACAGCTGGATGAGCGGAGGTTGAAGCAGCAGGATTGGCGGAGGCTTGATGGAAGTCTTTGGCAGCATTGTAAGATGGAGGAGCTGGACAATCGGATTTCTTTGATAATTTTTTCGGTGGATTATTTGTTGAACGAAGACAGCCAGAGGAAAAGAAAAATCTTCACTGGAGTCAGATGAAAAAGAAAAATGCCTCAGGTGAGTAGTCATTTTAAACGAATTGAAAACAAAGTTTTAGTTTTAAGTTCGAGTCTGCAAATCTGTGTGGTAAACACAAACTGATAAGCAAGAAGAATTAGAGAGAATTAGGCTAGTTTAAATAAGGTAACTGACAGATAATTTTAGGGTGACTGACAGGTAATTTTAGCGGGATGACACAAAGGGAGGAGCCCCGGCTCCAGCCCCCCGAAATACAGCAAGGTTTTACTTAAATCTGTTAGGCCTATTCACATTCACTAAGTATAATGTTACAGTTTCATCAGGATACTGGAAACTAAATCACTTTATGGTGTCAGTTTAAGGATTGAAGTGGGACTAGAAAAATTACTTTTCTTTTGCAATTATCATGTCAGCAACAAAGTCCAAAGATTATTGTTTAAAGCATGCTTATTATTATGTTCCTCAGCCTAGAGTGTTTTTCTTAACATAACAATTTTATTAAAAGCAACTATTGTTTTTATTTAACTAAGGTAACATTAAGAAGACCAAGATTACTACTAAACAGGGTCTGTGAAACTAGCTGTACATGTTTTTAATTTGAAAACATTTCGGTGTACTTACCATTACAACAACAGCTGATACGTTTTTATTTTGTATTACAGTTTACTATACATGAACAAGGCTTTTGAGCATATAATCCTCCTATTTTATTATATACATAAAATAGTAAACAAACCATAAGGAGTGGATGGAAATTGGAAGGTAGAAATTACTGAAAATATCATACCAATTGTAATTAATACAATAGTTTAAACTTATGGCTTTGTGAAACTCGAAACTGTTAAGTGTCTTGCAATAAAGGGTGAACTCATTTCCTTAAGTGCTCCTACTGATAATAAATCTTGAGCTCTTATCGTCAAGTGTGCTTTGTCTGTGGTCTGTGTGATATCCCCAGTGGCCACTTCAGTTTAATAGTGTCCATTCCCGCTTTGCTCTCCCAAAATGATTGTTGCGATTAAACTTGCTAGAAATAATTTTCAAATGTTCAGTGTCATTTTGTTATACCAGGTAAGCATTTTTTAAATGTTTTTATTATTTGAATCCTGGTAACACAGGAGTGGCATGTATATGGGCGGATGGGATATTTGCATTTCATATTTTGTATTTAGACCAGCCCCAACAATGTTCCTAGGTCTGCAGTTGGTTATTATTTTTTGGACCAATTTGGATAATTTAAGTTTTGTTCATGCTTTATCAAAGTGCTTCTGGTTTTGTTTTGTTTTCCATTAAAAATGATACTGCTTAAGACACAAGCATTACATATCAGCTAAGTCTGTGAGAAACTTCTTTTGTTTAAGATCAGATGTTTAGAAGATTTGTGATTGGATACCAAATATCTAGACGGTACAGTAGTTCTCTTTAACTGTTGGTAACCTTGCACGGCAGACTTTAACTGGTGTTTACTAAAGCAATACTGCATAAGGAAAAGCGAATAGATTTCAAGGACTTTAGCTTGCATAGACAGCAAATAATCAATAATGGTGTTTGGAAAGAATATGCTTTCAATTAAAAAAATAATACATTGGGAAACATGATAGCCTTGTTACATGTCTTAAAATGTATTCAAAAACACTTAAATACTGTTGTATTAGAATATTTTATATGGGATGAAATGTGTATGCTTTGCTCAGATTTGAAATGGTTAAATCCTAATGTATTTAGGTCTGATTAAATGCTAGTCTTGTATGTGCAAGCTATTCCCTATAGACACATAGAAAACATGCTCTGCTCCCAGATCAATGCTTGACACTGAGACTCACCTCAGCTGACAGGAGCTTCTAAGTAGGAGAAATAATTAAAGCATTGTTCTTATTGCATTTACTAATATGCCTGTTAGGAAAAGCAATGGGAAATAGACCCAGTGGGGCCATATACAATATTGGCATGAGACAGTTGCTGGAGTAAATCAAGTGTGTGTGTTTTTGAATTTTTATTCTGTTTCATATGGAGCTGCTTGCATACTGTTGGCTCAGAATCAGAATATAACTTATATTGCCCTGTTCCGTGTGACGCTCAGATCTAGGAAATGCTATCCTTTGGAAAGATGTATCATTATGAGTGAAGAAGATGAAGAATGCAGGTAAGAACTCATTTTCTGTGCATTTGTTGGTTTAAAGTACCTTACAGAATCTTTAGGGAGCATTGAGTTTGCTGTTCATCACTGTTAAGGCTATTAAGGAGCTGTAGGTTAAGGATTTGGGTTCATTATAGATTTATTTTACTTCAAAAAATATATAATAGAATTAGAGAAAAAATACACATTGACAAAGGCATTTTATGAAACATTAGTCTAATGTTATTAGTATAAATGAAGGAACGTAAGTTAGTGTGTAAAGTTTTAGCATCATAAACATTAGACATATTGGTCATTGTTAAACCTGATCCCTATAACTAATCTTGTATCCATATCAAGATTAACTGACACCTCTAGAATTGGCACCTCTAGAAAAATACTGTGTTCTGTAAAAATATAATAATAACCCAAAACTATACTCTACCCTTATAAAAGTGTACCACAGTAAAAGCATAGCAACGTCTAATAAAGCAAGGTAAAACATAAGTAAGCATTGTAAAGAATAACGAGGTATGGTAAAGCATATTAATAGCCATGGCAAACCAGGGTAAGCTATGGTAAATGCATAGTTTAACAATGGGAAAAGTATGGGAAAATTGCAAAAACAGTGGCATGCTCCAAAGATCTTTGATAAAGAAGACCTTTGTGTGGCCAAATCATGAAAGTGTAAAACGTTTATATTATTTATACAGGACAAACGTAACTTAAGAGCTGGAATTATTCAGATGTTTAGTGAATCTACTCATATAAATGATTGTAATATATGGCATATTACATACATACAATATATTACAGTTTTATAAACATGGTAATATACTTTGAAAACGGTCTGCCCCCCATTACAATCCTAAATCATTTAGCACTGTAGCAGCTGTAGAATGATACAAAACTAAATTCAAAATTATTGTTATACTATGTATGAGTCATCCATGATATAGAAATGTTTATGCATTATTCATTAGAAAAAAAGAAAAAAAAACTTTGTTATGGCAGCCTATTCAAGAGTGGATTTCAAAATTCGGTAAATACTATCAAGTGTACACAAGTAAGACAGCCAGTATTGTACCGGCCAAATCGGTACAGTCGGAGGGTATGTGTTTCTGTGGCTCTCAGAAGAGTAAGCGGCCGTGAGACTGTCTGTGGGAAGATGGCAGGCTGCTGGATATGGAGCACCATTTGTGCCAAAGTAATACATCAATTAATGAATCAATTCATGCAGAAATTCATAAATTAATTTGTCAATTCGTCCATCAATTCATAAATTAATTCATCAATTGGTGCAGCAGTTCATAAATTAATTCATCAATTAATCCGTAGGAAAGGCTAGACGGGCTTCTGGGTGAATCAATTGCTCCATGATTGACCTGTGAATTTACTAATTAAAAGATGAATTGCCAACTGTCATAAAGGTGAAAACATTTCTAACTATTTGGAGCAGTTACTAAAATGTAAATCAATGAGAATCCAGTCCCAAGCAAAATTGCTTCAGCCAATAACCTTGCAGCTTATTAGAAAAGGTGTTTCAATCACAGTCACCGCAAAAAAAACAAAAAACTTTTACTTTGATGGTGTATACTGAAGCCCTGAACCGCAGATGAAAAAAAACCCCCACAGAATCTATCTTGTATATAATAAAGTATAGTTTTATATTCACAATATTGATTACAATTAAGGAATACATATGGTCTTCTGTAGTGCAAAACCCAAAGTTATTCATTTTGATTCATGAATTAGATTTTGGATAGTTTTATCTGCTTATGTCATATTGGTACTAATATTTCATTTAAAAGAGTACAGATTTAAATTATTTTGTAAGGGGTTTCTCATAACACACATTTTTTAGGCCTATGACTATGTATTGCTCGGTTATTTATGTAACAGCTTTGAGAATCGTTATTGTAGTTTTTATGTCTGTGGTTTGAAGGCCGGAATGGTATGTCAGATCATAAATACATGGAGGAGCACAAAAACGTACAGGCGTATAGAAAGAAGTTCCAAAATGTATCTTTGCTGAAGTCCTAAACTGAATTAAGTGATATCAAATTGGCCAGTTCACCTGCCATCTTCACCAATCAAATCCATTCAAATTCTGTCCACTGTGGGAATTTAAGTCAGCCGAGACTGTTACCTCAGCACCATAGCTGAAGGTCTGTTGAAAAATTACATTATAATTGTATTGTATACAGAGGAAATTAATGTTTTGACACCAACTGTAATGCCGCTGTAATAACACAGTAGTCTGAATGATGCTCTGACTTGCAGCGACACAACACATCCTTACAGATGACAAGCATTTATTTAACAGTTCATAGAATTTTTGTGCAAAGTGATGTGAAATGACATGTGTTTGATGAGGCAACTCCCTCAAACCACACAGTTGAATAATATTAAGAAACAGTGAACTTTTCTTTTAATGCTTTTCTTTTCCATGTTTGCTAAAAAGTTGTTTTTGTTTTAAATGTTGGTTCTTCATAGTAAAGTGAATAGTAGGTCAAAATAATGAGATGCATACTGTGATACAGATACTTGCAACTTGTGTTTTACCAAAATTAATAAAACTGTAAAACAAAACAAAACAAAACAAAAAAACACCAGTTATCATTCTTCATATTTTTGTTTGTTTTGTTATTTGATACTGTATGAAAGCACCATGATTAGAATGTATACCCAGACTGAAACTCATAAAATAGTATTGTGTATAATAAAGTATTGTACTGTAATAAAGGGATACATATGGTGATGTAAATTAATGAGTGCCGATCCTCATGGATTTCCATTCAGCTGCTCTATGAATTATGGCGCTCTGCCTGAGACAACATTTCCATTCTAACAATTTCTTTGAAGAAAGAATGTTACAATTTTAAAATCTAAACTTGCTAAGCTTTGAAAAATTCCATCCCAGTCTCAGTTTGGTGATACATTGCCTCTTGATGGGTCTCTAGAGATCCAGGATACATATCTGATGTTTTTCTTATGTCTTGCTGCTACTAAGCTTAGCCTGACCTGCACTTCCTGTGGGCTATTGGAATGATGGTCCATTTCCTGAGGAAGAGATTATTATTAAATGTGGTCCTGCATGTATGTAAGATACATCAAGGAAAGCAAAATATTAGGTCAGTTCATTCAACCAACTAGAAATTGCAACTAGAAAGCAATGCAGCTGTGGAGAAAGGCTTCCGTGGGTAGATTGACCTACTTTGGCATAAGCAGGTCAATCATCTCAAAACTTGCCATATCAGGGGGCTCCCGAGTGGCACATCCAGTAAAGGCGCTCCACGTGGAGTGCAGGATGTGCCCTATAGTCTGGACGTCAGCGAGTTCGGCGTCCAGGCTATTCCTTTGCCGACCGAGGACGGAGCTTCCAGGGGCAGCTCAATTGGCCAAGCGCCACCCGGGGGGAGGGAGGGAGGGCCAGGGTGTCCTCGGCTCACTGCGCACCAGCGACCCCTGTAGTCTGGTCGGGCGCCTGCGGGCTTGCCTGTAAGCTGCCCGAGAGCTGCGTTGTCCTCCGACACTGTAGCTCTTGGGTGGCTGCATGGTGAGTCCGCATTGTGAAAAAAAAGCGGTCGGCTGACGGCACACGCTTCGGAGGACAGCGTGTGTTCATCTTCATCCTCCTGAGTCAGCACAGGCTTAGTAGCAGTGAGCTGAGCCTAAAAATAATTGGCCATTCCAAATTGGGGAGAAAATAATAAATATATATATAATTGGCAACGACTAAATTTTCGACAAATTATAAGTGATTAGAAACATTTACTAAAGATTTTAGGCATTAACACTGATAAGATAAAATGTTTGATCTACTAGACTTGACTTTTAATTTTACCTCAATAAATGAATCAGATTAACTATATGATAAGAAAAAGCTAAAAAAAATAGGATTGCTGTGATGATAGAAACATCTTACTGCAGTAAATAAAAGTATTATTATTTGATTTTTTAGCAGGCGCCTTTATCCAAGGCGACACAGAGACTAGGGTGTAATGAGTGAGCTGGGATTTGAATCGGGGACTTCCTGGTTACAAGTCCTTTTTTTAACCACTGGACCACACAGCCTCCTATAAAATAATACAAAACATAAACATAACTATAAAAAACGAATTTAGATCAATACGTATCTCTTGTGGGTATTTGGCAGGAACAATTGTTATCTTTACAGTTATTTGATATAAAGGTTAAAGTTTACTTGTATTTAAGGAAGTACTGACACCAGGATATTTGCTGTATCTGCCATTCCGTGAACACATTTTAACTCGCTGTGTACCACCTAAACAGCTATTGAGATGAGTCTCTTTCTGTTAACAAATAGTGTAGTTGGTACATGCATATTGTTTTGTTCTTCTTCTGTGGGGAAATTTAAATTTGGAAGATTGTCTTTAACCAATTGAGACACAGTAACCTACATTTGAGATACTGTATTCTAATGAAAAAAAAACACATTCCAAAGTATGGTACAAAAAAAATAACAAAATACACTTGTCCAAGTTTTTTTTATTTTTTTTTATAAACTTAGTCGTTACTAATTATTTTTATTATTTTCTCCCAATTTGGTATCGCCAATTATTTACTCGGGAGGGCGAAGACGAACACACACTATCCTCCGAAGCGTGTGCCATCAGCCAACCGCTTTTTTTCACGCTGCGGACTTACCATGCAGCCACCCAAGAGCTACAGCGTCGGAGGACAACGCAGCTCTCGGGCACTACAGGGGTCGCTGGTGCGCGCTGAGCCGAGGACACCCTGGCCGACCTAGCCCTCCCTCCCCGGCGGCGCCGGCCAATTGAGTGCCGCCCCTGGAAGCTCCCGTCCTCGGTCGGCAAAGGAATAGCCTGGACTTGTACTCACGACGTCCAGACTATAAAGCCCATCCTGCACTCCACGTGGAGCGCCTTTACTGGATGCGCCACTCGGGAGCCCCATCCAAGTTTTTAGGTGGTCACTTATTGAAACCACTGTGATGTTAGAAACCCTCATAGTCAACACTGAATCTTCTATGTCCAGTGGAATACAGCAAAACAATTTCTCAGAGCTCAAACACAAGCCCACTTTGCATTCTGAGCACATCCTCCTGGATCTGTGAGGGTTTTTCCTTGTACTGCATGCAGCGTAGCGGCTCAAGGTGCTATGAACAGGCATGTGTCATGCCTGGCTTGTGCGTTGCTCAACTGGAATGTAGGGTTTGTATCGCAGATTTGTCTCTTGACGTCTCCTTTCCTTAGAGCTACACTTCACTGAGCTTGTTCCTACGAGTCCACTGACAAACCTGCAACGGAAAGCTTTCAACATCATATTCCTTATACAAGACAAATGCATTTACCACAGTTACATCAACAAAGTGCCACAGAAGTCTGTGCCACCACTTCTTGCTCTTTCTATCAATGGCATAAAAGGATTTCAACATGTCAATCTTATCCACACAGCCCATGTAACGGTTGTAATCTACAACCATTTTAGTACAGGGCACCCAAACAACAGACCCATCTTTTTCCTTTCTTTTCACTTGTGTAATGTCAGTAGGACAGTGCAAGGTTGACAGTAACTGGAAAGCATGTTTATTCTTCCATCTGACAGAGGACACTCACAGTTGAAACTGAGAAATCAGTTTCTCCACTTTTTAACTCCTTCTCTAATTTCAGGCTTGGCAAACCTTTCCTATTCGCCCGCACAGTTCCACAGCAATACAGTCCCCTTGCCTTCATTTCCTGCAGTAAGGGCATGGATGTGAAGTAATTATCAAAATATATATGATAAGCCTTTCCTTCCAATCCAGAACAGAGTGCCTTTACTGCCCTCTCTCCTAAATTATGATCAGTGCTTCCTCAGACCTTTCCAGTATAAATCTGAAAGTCACAGATGTAACCGTTCATGTCAGCTCAAGTCCAGATTTGATACCCTCGCTATACAGGTGTCATGGGCATGTACTGTTTGAATGAAGCCCTTCCTTTAAATTTGACCATAGTTTCATCTACTGCCTGCTGCATTGTTGGGGAGTAATGTTCTGGAAATTACTTTAGTTTGTCAGTGAGTGGTCTAACTTTGTAAAGCTTGGTCACAGTTTGTGTCATTTCTCTCAGGGGTCATTCCACGCCAACTCAACCATAAAGGGGACATTTCGTTGCGCGTCCGTCTCAGATTTTCCTTGAAAAATTCACCTGGGGGTTTTCAGACACGCTGAGTTCAGAAATGATAGCCATTATTTATTTTTTTTAAATGTCCCCTTCAACCTTTGACCTTGTAAAGGTCAACCTAAAGTGAGAAAGGGACCTTGACCAGAAAAAAAAATCACCCTGGGTGCAATTTAGATGCTACCGTCATGTGTAGCACTTTGTTCTACTCGTATTGAATAGGGCTTTTCAGAAAAAAAAATACTAGGAGCACCCTACTCACTTCTGGCACTTCTTACCAACTAAGTAAGGTTTTGGTAGTCTGAAATGTTTCATCATAACAACGAAGTCCCAAGTCCCATATGCAAGTTCATAACCCCTCAGCTCTAAGCTAGTACCATTGGAAGCCCACATTTGTTACTTTTTCCTCTAGATCAATCCTCAGAGAATGCACAATTGAAGAAATAGCCAGTTTGGATAGAACTATGTGGTACTTTAACCTCACCAACGTGGCCATAAGCAATTCTTGAATGCATGACAAATGCAACTTCCAAAATCTGCCAAAAATCAAAAATCCCCGGATACCATAATATTTTACTTGATGCTTGTAGGTCTCATAAACATCTATCCAAACATACATTTGGGTGATATTTTTGTGTCTCCCCATGCAAATTATTACAGCCTAAACTTGGTACAAATAGCACAAATTCAAATTTCAAGGGGGTTTAATGACCAGTGGTGGGACTTGAAACCAAAAGTTTTTTACATAATTTGGAAGACTGGTTCCTAAGGTTCTTACAGCAATACTTACATTTTAGGACTCACATCACCTACAGGGTAAAGGGTTAGGCTGAAGTTCGAATAAAACTCATCAGTTACCCCTCGTCTGGCAATTTGCCAAAAGTGAGTAGGGTGCTCCTAGTATTTTTTTTTTCTGAAAAGCCCTATTCAATATAAGTAGAAAAAGGTGCTACACATGATGGTAGCATCTAAATTGCACCCAGGGTGATTTTTCTGGTCAAGGTCCCTTTCTCACTTTAGGTTGACCTTTGCAAGGTCACAGGTCGAGGGGAAATTTAAAAAAAAAATAATGGCTATCATTTCTGAACTCAGTGTGTCTGAAAACCCCCAGGTGAATTTTTCTAGGAAAATCTGAGACTGAATGGCAAAGGCACTGGTTGAGTTGGCATGGAATGACCATTGAGCATTACTGAATTATCATTCAGATGAATGTTTGCAAGAAGCCAGCTAAATCTATTTACAGCAATAAGTGATGAAATGTAATGGCATCTTAGCTCAGGGTGGGATGACCAGAAATCAGACATGCAGGAGTTTTTTTCACCCCCATGAGTTGATGGCAATGAACACCTTCAATTCATCTTTTGTTGTTGGCTGAAATGGATTGCCTTTTTGTGTGGTATACAGGTTGGTTTGAAATACAATACGCTCTACCAGTTCCACATCAAACAAGCACATGAAAAATTCTACTGGATTTTCCAAGTTATCTACGTCTTTGGGGCCAACATCTGTAAAATCTGGCAGATTTAGGGGAATTGCATCCTTCACCCACTTCATTATTATCATTATTATTTATTTCTTAGCAGACGCCCTTATCCAGGGTGATTTACAATTGTTACAAGATATCACATTATTTTTTACATACAATTACATTATTTTTTTACACATTATTTTTACGTACAATTACCCATTTATACAATTGGGTTTTTACTGGAGCAATCTAGGTAAAGTACCTTGCTCAAGGGTACAGCAGCAGTGCCCCCCTCCCACTCCCACTCCCACCCCTCCCCTCCGGTCAAGAGTCCAGAGCCCTAACCACTACTCCACACTGCTGCCCACTGGCTTCTCTACATGCACATCTGCTTCAGTGTCTATGTCCTCACTATCTGCCTCACTTTCAGAAAGGTCAGTGTCCCTGGTTTCTAACCCCCCCTCCCTGACTGGTGCTTCCTGGGAGCAACTCCATATCCTCCTCATCAATTCCTTCTGTCAGCAGTCTTTTCTACCTGCCTTTTTTTTCTACGAACCTGAAAAAGAACACATTTGGATTTACTTTTATGATAAGTGAAAACATTTGCATAAGAATGAGCATGTTTTCAAATAGCCATCAAAGCACACAAAAATGCATTGGATTATGGTGCTAAGTATATGAAGCCAAGTAATGTAAAATGCAAAACTATCAAAACACAAAAAATGCACACATCTTATACATATTTCTACTCTACATATGAAACATACAGTACCTACTTAACATATGAAACAGGCATATGTAAAGTTTTTCACAACACACAATAACACACATCATAGTGGTATGGAAATAAAAACACATAATATAACACGATTTAAAACTACTAAAAAGATACAATTTCACAAATCTTGTACATATTGCTACTCTAGGTGTTATTTAACACAAGAAACAAGCAAAAAACACAGGAAAAAAAACTTACCTGAAACCAATTTTCAGTACATCAAAACATACACAGCAAAAACATGGCTTCCAATTAACTCTCTCCAAATTCTCAACCTCTGACATCACTTACTTTTTCTGTTTCCTGTTTAGTCCACTAGAGGGCACCCATAATGAATACCAAACAGTGGTTGTAGCTTTAATCCACAATACATTAACTGGAAACAATTACAAATCTGTGGTTTCATATTGAAACCACAGATTTGTAATTGTTTCCAATTGTTTAAAAAGGATTGTGTTGCCAAAGTTAAAAAGAGGCCCAGAACCATAGGGTAGGGACAGCTAATCTGGAGACACAGAGATCTTCACATTGCCAAGAATAAGGTACCCATCTGTGAAATTACATGTTGGATCAAATGTCTGTTGTGGGTAGATCCAGCGCTCCAGATACGGGTTTGGGTTTGTTTAATGTTATAGGGCACATTTTTTTTAGCGGTTTCCTCCGACAATGGTTCCAGTTGGATTTGTTGCAGTGTTGTCAGATCCCCCCCCCCCCCCCAAAACAAAACAAAACAAAACAAATAAAAACCTCAAGATGAATGCAAGAAAAACTTTAGAATTTAGCACGAGGGCTCAAGTTCCTGTTTTCCTAATTGTAAACACAAACTGGTGAAGTGTTCCATATCTACTGAATGTATTAGACACTGGATTCCAACTTTAATTAATTCCAGAAGCACACAATGTTAAGTCATATTACAGTAGATTCTTGTTAATTGCATAGCCTTACTGTAACTGTTGCAATTACCAGCAGGTGCAATTTAGTAACATACTCAGTGTAATACATTTAATTGTTTACCTGATAATTGCATTCAGTTGTGAAGTACATTTCTTTTTTTCCCCCAACATGGTGTGTTAAAGATGTCTGAAGAGAGGCCCACATTCTTATATGGTTAACATGAACAAATCATACCTTTATACACTGTTTTATTTATTTTTAATTTGATCTTTATTAATTACATTTAAATATTGTATGACATCCACTGAGCATTTAATTTAAACTTCTTTAAAATGACTTTCCTCTCTGAAATGTAATCAAAAAGCTTACAATTGGATTCCTTCTATGCCATAACATTTTAAGACTTCAAATATGTAAGGCCAATTCACTCCTGATAAATAACTTATTAAGAAAAAATATAGCACACCATTTTGGTCATCACTAATTCATTTGTTAATTACATTTTCTTACCTGTTTGCAGGTAACTTTATTGGTAACATTATTGAAATAGGATAGGTCTACATAATGTATTGAAAGTTTGTAAGTGAAAATGTGCAGCTTTATGAGAAAGTCTGAAGGTGGATACATTTGTATATACAGTTCATATAAAAAATATCCACATTCAAGAACAAACATAACCACCATTCCAGTTGCCCTTCCAATCGTTTTGCAATTTAAGTCAGTCGTATATATTGTTTGATAATATGCTTAAAATAAGATCTTTATAAAACAGATCCACTTTTCTGTCAATTAGATATGTTGGACTGTGAGATGTTTGTTTATGTATTAGCTATTCCCTTTAATTTCTTATTATAAACAGATTGTAAGTACAGTTTCTTATAGCTTCTTAAATGTACAATCATAGGTTATTGTTTAACCCTTTCTGCACTGAAGCTTCGATATGTTTATAGCACTTTAAGAGTTAAATAAATAAAGCATTACATCTTTAAATGGTCATGTATACTACATATTTGAGGGCTATGTTCTGCTAGTTCTTGTTCATATTATAATCATCTTCCAGCTATTGTAGCTGAAGTTTACAGAGAAAGGTTTGACTAAATACAGTAGACAAGATTTTTTTTATTTTTTTTAATTTTTTTAATTCAAAATTCTCCAGTAATTTGTGATTTTAAATGTCACAGCAGACTTCATGACTAACCCAATGTGTACTTTGGACAACTTCTTTTAAAAAAAACAAACAGACATGTTTTATTATGAAAAGGAATACAATTTGATTTTACACCTCAAACACCTCAAACCAGCAGGGTTGAGTGGATAGTAAAGAGTAAACACACGCTGATGTGTTGCACGCATTAAATGCAAATAGCTGCCAGAAAATATATGCAATAGCTTTTGAAATGTTCGTCAAAGACCAATACCGTCTGTGAGTAATTTCAATAGGCATTGTCAGATAAGATGTCCTTTAGATACTGGGTCTATTTTTTATTCTTAAAATTGTAATTGGTTGTTGGCATTATCATAGTTTTCAAAATTGTACCACTTGAATTATAATGAAAAAAAATTAGACTGCTTGGCATAATGCTTGTTTATATGTGTATTGGACCTATATTCTACTTGGTATAAGGAATTAATCTTCTTGGTGGACAAGTATTTTCTCTTTTGATTAAAGAAAACAGACCAGAATAATTCAGAACTAAATTAAGTCTCATGTCTCACTGTATATTACTGATAAGACCCTGTGACTGCTCCTGCTTCACCATGCCCAGGAGGTCACTTTAGACTGAA
The DNA here is from genome assembly GCA_030684275.1 of Acipenser oxyrinchus oxyrinchus. Classification (NCBI taxonomy): domain Eukaryota; kingdom Metazoa; phylum Chordata; class Actinopteri; order Acipenseriformes; family Acipenseridae; genus Acipenser; species Acipenser oxyrinchus. The sequence goes on along the minus strand of CM060248.1, from coordinate 53,315,533 downwards.
ATGAGGACTACAGTTGTTTCTCTTGGAACATTTGTGAACCACATTGTAATTTACTGTTTATCTTTATGTTTATATACTGTGAAGATGATGAAAGGACTTTTCTCTTCACACAGTAGATAAAGCATTATCCCAATTATCCATTGTGGGAACAAAATTGCAGTTACTGTTTACTGGGAATTCAGAAACATCCCACACTGTAAATAAAAATACAGGTTAACACTATGGGGAGTGGCCCAGCTCCAGAGCTGATGGAGACCCCCTGCTCCAGCTCCAGGCTGGCTCCAGAGCTGATGGAGACCCCCTGCTCCAGCTCTAGGCTGGCTCCAGAGCTGATGGATACCCCCTGCACCAGCTCCAGGCTGGCTCCAGAGCTGATGGAGACCCCCTGCTCCAGCTCCAGGCTGGCTCCAGAGCTGACAGAGAACTCTTGCTCCAGCTCCAGGCTGGCTCCAGCAGCCCTTGCTCCAGGGCCAGGCTGGCTTCGGCAGCCCCTGCTTCAGCTCCGGAGCCTCTCCAGTGCAGCTCCACACTGCTGTTGCAGCTCCAGCTGCTTTTAGCTGCTCCGGCTCTGGCTCCGGAGCCACTAAAACCTCTCATCAGTAATGTATGTTCTTGATTATCATAGTAACATCCTATTTAATTTTTATTTTAATTGTTCAAATCAGTTTAAATATGTGTTTTAGAGACAAGAATTTGAAATCTGGTTTTAAGGTTTTATTTTCCTTTAACTTAAACTAATTATGATGAATCTAGACTGTATTCTCCTTGTATATTAGGGGCCTTCCCAAAATGAACAACATTTTCTGAAAGCCAACAAAGCATGTGCTGGGGGTCAAGAGCAGTGTACTCTTTTTGATTTAAAAAAATGACATTTTTATATAGCTTGAAGTATTGATCGGATTTGGATCTTTTTTTTAATTTTTTTTTTTAAATCAAACAGTAGGTATGAACTTGGGGCCAAATATTCAAACGCCTCGCAAGGGGAGTTGTAGAGATTTTTTTCCGCAAGTCCTTTGCGAAAAAAGTTGTACTTTTGAGTAAGATTCAAAATAGATGCTGCGTTGGAAAAAATGGGTTTGCGAGTTGTTCTCTCGCAAGTGCTTTTCCTTCAAATCTGGGGGAGGTATCATGAATAATCCTGCAAGTTCACCACCACAAGCTAAATTCAAAAGTTAATTTGCTTGCAAATCACTATGTTGCATGGAAATCACTTAAGACTGGTTGCACTCCTCTTAATTATTTCGAGGGAAGTATTTCAGGACAATCTCTGTTTCTAGTTAAAGAGTGAACATGGCTTTCAGACAGCTATATTTGCAAATGCTAGCAGAGCAAGACAAAAAGAGGAAATATTGTGCGGGCAGAATATACAGACAATGTATAACATTCCTTGACTTGTCTACTGAAGAAGTCCTTAGTCGATTTACACTTTGATTAAACATAATAACATTTTGCTTTATTTCCAACTCAAATATTTAATTTATTTGTGGTTTATTTTAAATAATACTAATTACCAGTGCTTCATTTGTAAAGAAAGAGGTGCAAGCAATGACAATAATACCGTTCTTAAGAAGCGCACATTCAAAATCATAACACGTTTATTTGAAAGAGTATTGTACGTACTAGTGTTAGAGTTTATAATCTCCAGGTATATCGAACATCATTATTAGCGCGCTGTGAATGCAGCAGAACCCGCAGTTTGTGGAGATTGCGAAAAATAAATAAATAAATACACATTTCTGTTTAGGCTAGATAGTTGTTAGCTTGGTTTGTTTTTATTCTGTTTTAATTAAATTCTATTCATTGAAAAAAGGAAAGAGAGAACCAGACCATTATTGTTTTTATATTTTTTTCTCCAATCGCCGCCCCGCCTCTGCTCGCTCAGCAGCACCAGCTCCAAGCGCTTACATCACCACTCCAGAGCTGCCACAAGTATAGCAGAAGCCCAGCAGTTACCTTCAGCTGAAGATTCCATGGCAGAGCTGTACCAAAAATCATGGATGTCATGAAGCAGTTCATGCAGCCGTTTGCAAACGCCCTGTCTGCAATTAATACTCGCCTACATGGCATGGACAATCGCTTGAATTCGGAGACAATCCCATCCAGCACTGTTGCAGTCCCTCCTTGTGCCTCTCATGTGCCAGTCTCTGCCCCCACCTTCACCGCATCTTCCACTTCAACCTCCTCCTATCATCAAGAACCTATATGTTAGCAGCCCTCTCTCCATCCACCCGCTCCTCTTACGCAACAGGCTGGGCAGCTTTCTCCACCTTCTGCGCTCAGAACAGGATATCCTTTAACTAAAACTGGATCATAGCTTTCATCATTCACGCTTGGAACACACTGCATTTATTCCCAACCTACATGATACATGATAGTAATATAATACATGACATAGTAGCAGCAAGACAGCAGTTAATAGCAGATATCAGGTTTAAAAAGACATCATTACCGGACACTGGTTCTCTTCCCACCTCTCTGCTCTCGTGACCAGAGCAGGTCTTTCTCCCCAATTCTACACTACACACTCCTTCAGGATTGGCGCAGCCTCTTCAGCAGCCAGAGCTCGCGTCAGCCATCACCTGATCAAGACCATAGGTCCTCTTCAGCAGTTAACTCCTACGTCCGATTGCTGCCATCCGATACCACTGCAGCACACCAGTCTATATCTAGCATGCCCAGAGTGGGGGCACCTTCTCCACCAGAGGTTTCCTCTCCGCCGAGCGGATGGCCGACACATAGCTCGTTCCCCTAACCATTTAATTGTTTATTTATTTTGTTTGTCATTGTTTGTCTTTTCTTGCTTTTATGTTATACATTGGCACACGGTCTTTGTTTGTCTTCACAGGTGCGGGTTCAGCAGGGAGCCGGTGGTCCTTCCTTTGGGGGGATAGTGAGTCATACTTCCCCAACCTGGAGTTCCAGTAACTCCACAAGTTCTTCGTGTGGTCAGAGGGGACCACCGGCCACACTATTCTTTCGCAGCTCATGCGCTATATCTTGCCTCAAGAAAAAGGCTCTGTCTTACTTCCTCCCGGGACGTGGCCCTCATATTGTTAGTGCTTGAGTCCCATAACTAACTAATGAACCTGAATGAAATGATGGAATTTCATGCATCAAAATTGATTTATTTTTTTTACAAGGTTAACACAATAACTTCCTTGAATGTTATACAAAGTTTTATCACAGACTGTTAGCCTTCTAAAGACCATTCAGATTTCAAGAGGTCACATGAAGGAAAGCAGCGATGGATTATGTAGAATATGAGCCAAATTTTTTGCAAAATTCCCCAAAGAAATAGACTCCTCAGTAACCAATTGCTGCTTTTCCAAAGAATCACATGTTCAATGTTGCTACATGATGGAAGTGCAGCATGGAAATACCTGGAAGGGACATTCAGTTAATAAATGCATTCATTTATAATAAACTGAACCTGATTCAGATTGATTAAATGTGACAAGTGCCATAGGATTCATTTTTTCAGTTGTTTTGTGTGTATTGTTTCGATTATATGTGACAAGAATTTTGAACTACGGCTATATTTTATGTACAATCAATATTTTTTGGTTAAAACATAAAAGCTAGTTCTAAACTCTTACTTCACACTAATAATATATTTAGCAAATATAAATAAAGCCAATTCAGAAGTCATGTCATTTACAGAAACATGATTATTTGTCAGTGTTTCATGTATTTCTTTAGTTTATTATAAGCAAGCACTGGTAAAATGAGGTTCCCAAAATGTAAATACACATGATATCAGTAATATATTTGTCATGTGTGCCATGGAACACTGGGAGAAATACTGATGGGGTTACAAGATTAGTTGAAAACCAACACACACTTTCAAAAATACTGAAAAACTCATCCAAGCACTTCTGTTAGTGTCCTCCTTTACAATATATAAAAAAGGAAACAAGAAACTAAAATTATAAAGTTGAAGTTTTTAATGAATACTGTTCAAGGACTTTGATGTGTCCATAAATCTTGGACCAGAATAAATTAAATTATAAACATGTCTCTGAAAAAAAAGGAAAAAAAATCCTTTCATGACACATGTTGTTGTAAAACTATGTCAAATCCCAATGTCTTAAGCCCGACGCACACAGCCCGACTCAAGCCATCCCAATTCATCTCATCTGAGTAGCACAGATTCTGTGATCAGTTGTGCTCAGTTTTGGTTTGATGTCACAATTGAATTTTTCCCGACTGGGCGTTGCACACTGCTAAGACTGAATTACTGACCACGACTAGATACTGGTGATTACTATGTATGCAGATTTAATTAATACTGCCCTCTACACATGCATGGCATTGTATGCTGATTAGACAGCGCAGACAGCGCCGCGAGGCAAGCAAAAGTCAGAAGCGCTTAGCCTATTAATTTAGCTATTGACCATTTACACCGTGCAAACGTTTCAGACAGTGTTTGACTTTTTGTATAGCTTGTCTACTACACTTTAGCCTGTGGTAAATAAAATCCAACCTGTTGATTTTTATTTGACTTTGGCGGTTTTCTGGGGGTTTTTTTTCTCAGCGTGCGGACCTAGGGGCTTGTGATTTATTGTGAACTATTGGAGATCAATGCACCGGTTACTTCTATTTTAGCGCAGTAAGAAAATATAGGCTGCCAGTAGATTGATAATAAAAAGGTAAATTGATAATTTACCTTTGATTAGTATACGCCTAAAAAAACTATTCAAATGTGCACATATCTGGTATTTTTGAATTCGGGACACTCAGAGCAATTCAAGACTAATGCTGTCAATATTCCACCATCTTGTATGACACGCTACATGACAAACTACGTCACTTAAACCTGCTTCACCATTGGTTGACACCCTTATGACTAATCGGTCTCAGCCAATCTTGGTTGGCAACCGCCGCACACAGACAGACTGATCACATCTGAACGAAACTGCGTCTGAAGAAGATTCAACATGTTCAATCTTAAAATCTGAAGACATCCCAACTGAAATCTGCATAATCTTGGTTTTAAGGGCACGCACACTGCTGCGATTCATCCAGACTCTGTACGGCCAGTTGAGATGAGATGAGTCGGGACAGCTTGAGTCGGGCTGTGTGCGGCGGGCTTTACACTTTATTTACTTCGATAAACAGGGTTTTGTATGTAGCAAACCTCTTCAGTGGTAGACTACCATAGGATTTCAGACAGCTGCTATGTTTCATGTAATCAGCATAAATAATCTTGTCCTGCTGTTGGAATCTGCAATGAGGTCAATTTAACTTCCATGGAAAACACTTTTGTTTTCAGTTTCAGAGCGTGTACTGATAGAGTTCCCCACATCACTTCAGAAAATGTGACTTGGAGGAGTCTTTCCAGAAACAAAGTGCAATAATTAGTAAGCTTTGCTGATACTTATCTAAAACAAGAATAGTGAATTCTAAGAACCCATTAAATATTATATTAAATAGGTAAACATTAGAAAATGTTGACAATATAAAGTATCCCTTTAAGAGTAAAAGAAAATCTTAACAGAAGAGTGCGCACATTGGAGCATTATTCATTTTGGCCAATGGCATGCAATCGGCTTGGAAAATTAAACTTGTATCCAAGAAAGTTCCATATGGGGCAAAGGACTGCAGACACATCTGGTTTTAATTTGTGTTCCTTGGCTTTTCTTGAAGTAAACCCACACCCTTAGAGCACTGAATAAGCACTACAAAAGACTCAAGATGCCATGATTAATAACTAAAACAATGAGACCTAATGACAGTTTTATAGTTGTCTCACACTAAAACAAATCTACTTTAATACTATTGCCATTCACTTCCAGACAAAATCTAAATACAGAAAGTGTCGACTAAAAATAATGTTCACACAGGTGTTAGGAGCATAAGAAAAATATTGTTGCTGAATCTATAGCCTTCCAGATTTCTATTGCTATGGTACAACATCCTGGCTATCTGCAGCACAGCAGTCAGTACACAAAGTTGATACAATTACTGCATCCATCTCATTTAAGTTTGTTTTATTACTGATGCTATTATTATTATTATTATTATTATTATTATTATTATTATTATTATTATTATTATTATAGTGAAAAGTGTTGAATTTAAATCAAGGGAAGTAATGTTAAAACTTTACAATGCATTAGTAAGACCTCATCTAGAATATTGTGTTCAGTTCTGGTCACCTTGCTACAAAAAGGATATTGCTGCTCTACAAAGAAGAGCGACCAGAATTATTCCGCGTTTAAAAGGCATGTCATATTCAGACAGGCTTAAAGAATTGAATCTATTCAGTGTTGAACAAAGAAGACTACGCGGCGAGCTGATTCAAGCATTCAAAATTCTAAACGGTATTGACAATGTCGACCCAAGGGACTTTGACCTGAAACAAGGACCAGGGGTCACAAACGGATGGTGAACTCACCACACCATCCCACAATCACAATGAAACAATGCTCAGGGACTATTTTATCTCAGTAGAAGGATACATAGTACCTTTATTTTTTCCTTAAAAAGCTAGTTTGTGTAATTATTTTCAAGAAAAAAAATGGTGCCATTTTATAAGCAAACCACTCCAGGGTGTGCAGTAATAATTGTTTTACCACACACCCTGTTGTGGGTTATTTTTTACATATACACACAGTTGAGTAAATGATCCAATCTTTGATCAACCGTACTGTCTAATCAAGCGAACGCGACTGTATTCACGTGATGAATTATGTGTGGTGTATTACGTACACAGCTTCTGCTGCTAAGAGAGCTACAAGATTTAGCTGCCAAAAAAGGAAATTAAAGTTACAGAAATATTCAGACCACCAAAACCTCGATGGAGCATTGTGTGCTTTAACACTAGAACTGCCATGGCAGTCATTTTGATGGTTTGAGGTTTTCAAATTGAAATTACTCTGCGTGTCTGAAAGTTATGCAGTTATCCGTTTATGACTTTTCTTAAATACATGTATTAAATACCCTGATGATGTTTGAAAGGCAGGATCATGAAAATAAGGAAGTTATAATCCCGCCCACCTAGAACCACCTGTTTACACACTATTCTTTTGAAATGTTTATTTTATTATAGTTTTTCATTTTTTGAAGTAGTGCTTTATATGTGGTAAGTTAGAAAATAAACCCTTTTATGTTTAATTGTTCATTTAAATACAGCGTTTTGGCTGTGCACATGTTTGATATGTCATGCTTAAATAAAACTAGAGTTGTTTCCGGTAGTTTGTCTTTCATTTTAATATTGATGTTGTTTAAAATTTAACCGTCATAATGACTGCTGGCGGCGGTGTTAGGTATGAGAAAAACCGTGGCGTAAATTGTTGGAGTTAAGCAAATGAAAACAGCCACCTTGTTCTTGATTTTTCTTTTATTTAGTCAGTAAGGGCTGGAGATCCTATGTTATTCAGCAGCTAACGTTTATTCTATTCATTTCAATTGCACATTATTACAATGCAGTAACAGCAAGTATAGAAACATTTTACTGAATTTTTGAAGTTTAATGAAGTTCTGCATTGTGTCAAAGTTGTACTGAATTGTATTCTTTGATGATTTTCAAAGCTTGGCATATCAAGGTACGTTTAATTACAATATTTCATTACCTTAACTGCAGGTGTAAGTTTAACTGAATTGCATTAATTTAATGATTTGTAAAGCTTCATTTTGTATGCTTAATGTGGTAGAATAGGTTACTAGCTATATATCATCTGTAGGTACTTGTGTACTAAGTGTATGCTAACTTAATTCTTTACATTATTAAAATGTACAGTAATTGTTACTAATACCACTTTGATTATCCATACAAATCGATTATGTGAACTAGTATTGGTCCCAATTAGTTTGGACAATTGATTCTCTACTGATTAGAGAGAGAGAGAGAGAAATTCAGTGCGTTTACATGAGCATAAGAATTCCGATATTTTTCAGAAAACTAAGTTTTCCGAAAACTAATTCCGATTGCACATTGTGGGGAACCTGAATAGAGGTATAGGATTTTAATCTTTGAATTTAAGACCTGACACTTCGATAACACACTATATTGGATTGGTCTCTGTTCTATCTCAGAAATGTCCGGTCTTCAAGTAGTACTTAGGCTACTACAGTACTTTCCATGTGAAAATATCCTGCGTTTTCCGAAAATTTCAATCCATGTATACAGTTGAATTCTAATTAGATTTTCTATCATTAATCATGGAAACACAGAAAAGTGATGCTTTAAGAAAATCAGTTTTCTGATTCAGTTTTCCGAAAACATTAGTTTTCGGTAAACGCTTTGTCATGTAAACGTACTGATAGATGGGCTTCAGTGAGTTACAGGGTTTCTGTGACATCATAAATTATGAGACTGAAGGTCGAGTAATTTATAAACTGTCACAGAAACCCGAGATAGGATTGTTTTCCTGTAACTCACTGAAGAGGCCCTTCTATTATTTTTTATAATACATGGATACCCTTGTGATGCTAATATTAAAGAAGACAAGGTTCAGCAGTACCATTGGATTTTTTAAAACATAGTGTTTCAGTGCTGTACAGATATTCTATGTCGTTATCCGTTAGTGCTTCAGCTTTATTTGGAAGATTGCCTTTACCTTGTTTTAATTTCCTGTTCCTCTCCAGTTTCTCTGAGATAAGAATGGACCAGCTTTATATGAATTTTTAAGATATTCTCATTTTGTTGATCATTAAAGAACATTTCTGTACTGTGGGTGTTGTCGAGTGATTGAAAACAAGACATTTTGTGTTTGAATTGAAAGTGACGGTCTTGAGGAGTCGAATGGGTCAAAGTTCAAGTATATTTTCCTCTAGAGGAATTATCAATTTTTGACATCACTACTGTTGTATTATGCCTTTTTTTCGAATGGCTCAGGATGCAAATGTAGCCTTCATCCATATATATAATATTTATATATATATCTATATATATATATATATATATATATATATATATATATATATATATATATATATATATATATATATATATATATATACACTACCAGTCAAAAGTTTTAGAACACCCCCATTTTTCCAGTTTTTATTGAAATTTGAGCAGTCCAGTGAATAACCTGAAATGGTACAAAGGTAAGCGGTAAACTGCCAGAGGTTAAAAAAAAAAGTTTAGGTTACCAAAAACTGAAAAATAATGTACATTTCAGAGTTATACAAAAAGGCCTTTTTCAGGGAACAAGTAATGGGTTAACAACTTACAGCTGTTCTGCAGCAATGGAAGTGAATTAAGCCTTGAAAGTTGATGCTAACAATTCCTACAGGTGTCCCAACTTTTGATGATTACTTACAAACCCTCTGTCTGTATAAAGGCAGTGTTGGAACAGACTGTGTTACTACACCCTCTTAAGCATTATTTGGACAGTATTGTACTGCAGGAAGTAGTATATTGCTATCATAATGGCGAGAAAAGGCAATTAACAAAGGAAGACAGACAGACCATTATAACCCTTAAAAGTGTAGGTCTTTCCTTTAGAGAAATTGCAAAGAAAGCCAAGGTGTCAGTGAGTACAGTTTCCTACACCATCAAATGGCACTTGGAAACTGGAGGAAACTCTGACAGGAAGAGGTCTGGCAGACCCAAAGCCACAACAGAATCAGAAGACAAGTTTCTGAGAGTCAACAGCTTGCGTGATAGACGGCTCACAGGACAACAGCTTCAAGCACAGCTTAACACTGGTCGAAGTAAGCAAGTCTCAGTTTCAACTGTGAAGAGAAGACTTCAAGCTGCAGGTTTGACAGGTCGAGTGGCAGTAAGAAAGCCATTGCTATGATGGCAAAATAAGAAAAAGAGGCTTGCCTGGGCCATGAAGCACCGCCAGTGGACTACTGAAGACTGGAAGAAGGTCTTATGGAGCGATGAATCAAAATTTGAAATCTTCGGTTCATCACGCAGGGTTTTTGTACGCCGTTGAGTAGGCGAAAGGATGGTTCCTCGGTGTGTGACACCAACTGTCAAACATGGAGGAGGAAGCTTGATGGTCTGGGGCTCTTTTGCTGGATCCAGAGTCGGCGACTTGCACAGAGTGAGTGGCACCCTGAACTAAAACGGCTACCACAGCATTTTGCAGCGCCATGCAATACCCTCTGGTATACGCCTAGTTGGTCAGCGGTTCATCCTACAACAAGATAATGACCCAAAACATACCTCCAGGCTATGTCAGAACTACCTTAGAAGAAAAGGACAAGACGGTAGGCTTCAAATCATGGAATGGCCAGCACAGTCTCCAGACTTAAACCCCATCGAGCTGGTTTGGGATGAACTGGACAGAAGGGTGAAAGCAAAGCAACCTACAAGTGCAACACATTTATGGGAACTTCTGCAACAGTGTTGGGAAGAACTTTCCGAATAATATTTGATTTCCATTGTAGAAAGAATGCCACGAGTGTGTTCGGCTGTTATATCTGCAAAAGGTGGCTACTTTGATGAGTCAAAAATTTAGATTAAATTTTGTTAAACAAAACGATTCCATGATTTCTTTTTTATCTCCAATTGTTTATTTGTTCTATGCTTTAATTTCAGAGTACATTGAGACATTAAACTGCGTAAATTTCAATAAAAACCGGAAAAATGGAGGTGTTCTAAAACTTTTGACCGGTAGTGTATATATATATTATAACCTATACTATGGTGCCAAAAAAATATTATTAGTTGTATTACACAAGTTTATCTTCGCTTGCTGCATTGCAGTACGCCAAACTTTGATTGGTGAAAAGAATGGTATTTGCAACCAACAGTTCTTTATTATAAAGAGGCTCCGAGGTAGAACGATCAGGGTTGGAAGATCAGGAACTTTAATTCAGGAGGTAAGAACAAACATGCACCAAGGCATGCCTGTCTTGTAACGTCCTACAGTAAAATAGAGAAAACATCCACAGAAAAAGGATGTATTAGAGGCGCAAAAAAAATTACATCCCAAAAGTAGACAAATCTAAATCTAAAACAAAATGGCCAAAATGGTTTAATAAATCAATTTAAAAAAAATATTCCGCGAAAAACGGCACTTACAGAGCGTTTGAAAGGGACCAAAAACAAAGTACACAGAAAGAGTACTTGGAACTGCAAACACAAGTCAAAAAGGAAGTTATTAAAGCCAAGAGAGAGATAGAAATGAACATTGCTAAGGGGGCTAAAACCAATTCCAAAATGTTTTTCCAATATTATAACAGCAAGAGAACATTCAAAGAGGAGGTTAAATGTCTAAGAGATACAAATGGCAAAATCATAGACGAAGAAGAAAAGAAATAGCAAATATATTAAATGATTACTTTTGACAAGTTTTTACAAAGGAGGATACGGACAACATGCCGCACATGTCGACCTGTTCCTATCAAGTTTAAATAACTTTAGCATAACAGAGGCAGAAGTGATAAAGGGACTAGGAGCTTTTAAAATAAACAAATCCCCTGGGCCGGATGAGATCCTCCCAATAGTACTCAAATAAATGAAAGAAGTTATTTACAAACCCCTAACCAAGATCATGCAACAGTCTCTTGACACAGGGGTTGTACCGACAGACTTGCAAATTGCAAACGTACTAACGATCCACAAAAAGGGAGACAAAACCGAACCAGGTAACTACAGACCAATAAGCCTGACTTCTATTATATATAAACTTATGGAAACTACTGTGTAATAAGATCCAAAATGGAAAATTACCTATATGGTAACAGTATCCTGGGAGACAGTCAGCATGGTTTTAGGAAACGGAGATCGTGTCTAACTAACCTGCTCGATTTTTTTGAGGATGCAGCATCGACAATGGATAATTTCAAAGCATAAGACATGGTTTATTTAGATTTCCAGAAAGCTTTTGACAAAGTCCCGCATAAAACATTAATTCTCAAACTGAACGCAGTAGGGATTCAAGGGAATGCACGCACATGGATTAGGGAGTGGTTAACATGTAGACAACAGAAAGTACTGATTAGAGATTAAACCTCAAAATGGAGCAAGGTAACCAGTGGTGTACCACAGGGATCAGTATTAGGTCCTCTATTCCTAATCTACATTAATGATTTAGATTCTGGTATTGTAAGCAAACTTGTTAAATTTGCAGACAACATAAAAATAGGAGGAGTGGCAAACACTGTTGCAGCAGCAAAGGTCATTCAAAATGATCTAGACAGCATTCAGAACTGGGCAGACACATGGCAAATGACATTTAATAGAGAAAAGAGCAATAAAAATGTGCATTATAAATATCATATGGGAGATACTGAAATTGAAGAAGGAATCTATGAAAAAAGACCTTGGAGTTTATGTTGACTCAGAAATGTCTTCATCTAGACAATGTGGAGAAGCTATAAAAAAGGCCAACAAGATGCTCGGATATATTGTGAGAAGTGTTGAATTTAAATCAAGGGAAGTAATGTTAAAACTTTACAATGCATTAGTAAGACCTCATCTAGAATATTGTGTTCAGTTCTGGTCACCTTGTTACAAAAAGGATATTGCTGCTCTAAGAGTGCAAAGAAGAGCGACTAGAATCATCCCGGGTTTAAAAGGCATGTCGTATGCAGACAGGCTAAAATAATTGAATCTATTCAGTCTTGAACAAAGAAGACTACGTGGTTATCTGATTCAAGCATTCAGAATTCTAAAAGATATTGACAATGTCGACCCAGGAGACTTTTTTGACCTGAAAAAAGGACCAGGGGTCACAAATGGAGATTAGATAAAGGGGCATTCAGAACAGAAAATAGGAGGCACGTTTTTACACAGAGAATTGTGAGGGTCTGGAACCAACTCCCCCATAATGTTGTTGAAGCTGACACCCTGGATCCTTCAAGAAGCTGCTTGATGAGATTCTGGGATCAATAAGCTACTAACAACCAAAGGAGCAAGATGGGCCGAATGGCCTCCTCTCGTTTGTAAACGTTCTTATGTTCTTATGTTCTGTTTGAACTGAGGAGATGTGCTATACAGACCAAAATGCTTGGTTAAGTGGCCTGATGAGGGAAACCTGATTCAATCAACCAATTAATAAACTAACTGTGAAATTTCTCAGCTGGAACAATTGTATCGTATAATAGAACATTGCAATCCATTAATTACATTATTAGAGACAAATAATGATGCATTTAGTGTCATTTGTTATATATACATGTCATATATATATATATATATATATATATATATATATATATATATATATATATATATATATATATATATATATATGACATATATATATATATATATATATTATTGCAAACAGATATATTGTGTATTTAGAATCTTGATCTTAAAACACCCCAATAAGACTGTATTACATAAAGCCAAGAAGGAAGAGAAATATCAACTATCTTGCATTTTCAACATACAGTCACAGTCAAAAGTATTTGGGCAGTTAAAAAAATGAGAAAAAACACAAAGTGATTTCTATAATTTCTAATTGCTCTATTGAAAGATATAAAAATTAAAGTAGAGATTCAGCTTTATAATAAAACAACACATTATTATAAAACATGCATAAAATGAAATATAACATGCAAAAATTAATTTCATGCTGGGGGGAATAGTTAAGCCATCTACAACTCAGATAAATGAGTTAGTATAAATGGCTGTAAAATATGCTAAATCTTTGGAAACAACTACATTGAGATAATGTATTACCTTGTCTGCTGTAATTCATCTTGAGATGGGTTATTGCACTATACTCGCATCTTAATCCATTTCTCCCAATTATGCCGGAATAAAGTAACAGTTTAAAAGGCTGGTATTTATTGCCCTAGCTACTCTTACATTATTAACTCATTGTAAAGCATATTTTCCTTTATAGCTTATTCTAATACAAGGTTTATGGGAGGTAATTGAGCATTTAATCCTGTATGTTTTTATCATGTATTTAATAGAATATATGTGATGAAAGCCTCAATGTATAATTTCAGCAATTGTGTTTTTATTTTTTTATTTTTGTATTTATTTTTATAGTAAAATAGTGCTGCATTAAAATACAATTAATACGATTTTTGGTAACAGTTATTTTTTTGCAGAACAATGCTCTGAAATATAATCAGAATAGATCCAGCCAAGGCAAAGTAATATAAGTATAACGATGTAACAGGGGAGGACTGTGCTGACTGTCTGGCGCATGTGTGGTTCTGCAGGAAGAGGGCAGCAGCCTTGTAAGATCCGCCTGTCAGTCATGGCGATGACACGGAGAGGTGGGGAAGAGGGTGTGTTGGCTTTCCCTCTCTCTGAGTGGCTGAGCAGCGGGCCTTGGGGGATTACTCGGCCCATAAGTACTGTGCTTGGTTATGCATTCGGGTGGACATGATTGGGAATACACAGAGACACTGGCTGAGAAGGCCAGTGTAAACATAGACCAGGCAGGAATGCCAGTGGTTGGAGCAAGCGACCAAAATAGGCAAGCACGGCTGAGGAAGCCTAGAGAAAGAAAATAATATAGAAAATAAATTGTTACTTATCCGAGGGAATGTGTATGAATAGAAGGGGAACCTTGGCCACCCCAGTGTATAGTGCATAACAGCGTAGGACAGAGACCTTATGATTGGCTTAGTGGCAGCGGGGGCACTGCGTAAGCAGCACCTTTATTTTGTAGTTTTATTACTGTGTTTTATTTTCCCTTTTCTTTTGCCTTTTGCTATTTATTATTTCAGAGCACATGTGAGTGCACCAGCATTTAACTGTTTACCAGTATTGGTATTTCTGTGGTCCTGTTTACCGTTGCCAGGATTCAGGCCACGGAACAACAGCACCCTCTTAAAAGAAAATATATAAAATAATAAAACTGGGCACCAGTGCGGTGTTGCAAATAAACCTTCTGCCTCCCATGTGTGTCAGTGAATTGCCCACCACCCTTCCACACGGGTGTCAGGGTGGGATACACTGGCACTGTCAACCCAAAGCAGTGCAAGAGCAAAGAGGCAGAATGGACCCGCAGGCTAGCACTAGAGCCGTCCCACGAGCTCCATTGGTGCCATTGCCCCTAGAGGAAGCTCTGTTTGAGCGTATTGGAATGGATATAGTTGGACCGCTAGAGCGGAGTGCGGCAGGATACATACAGAAATACTGACCGATCAAGGCACCAACTTTATGTCCCGGCTAGTCCACTGAACATGTAAACTTTTGGGGATTAAGACCATTAGGACCTCGGTTTTTCACCCCCAGACCGATGGTCTTCTGGAACGTTTTAATAAGACCCTCAAAAACATGTTGCGCAGATTCATTGACAATGACGTGCACTACTGGGACCAGCTGATTCCTCCCCTTATCTTTGCTATCAGAGAGGTACCTCAGGCTTCTACAGGGTTTTCACCATTCGAGCTGCTGTTTAGGAAGAGACCCCGGGGTGTGTTCGATCTGGTCAGAGAGATGTGGGAGGAGCAGCAGGACAATTAGACCAATACTGTCCGGTATGGGTTGGACCTGCGCAAACGTCTTGAGTCTGTGGGAAAATGGGCACATGACAATTTGCAGCAGGCTCAATGCAGACAGGAGACGCAATATAACAGGGGGGCCCAGTTACGCACGTTTCAGCCAGGGGATAAAGTGCTTCTATTGTTACCCAGCTCTGAATCTAAACTTCTGGTGAAGTGGCAAGTACCTTATGAGGTTACATGCTGGTTTGGGACGGTGGATTATGAGATCTGCTAGCCGAAGCGACAGAGAGAAAAGCTCATTTATCATGTAAACCTCTTGAAGCCTTGGTTGCAACAGGAGGCTTTGTTAGTGGCACAAGCAGATGACGTCACAGACCTGGGACCTGATCTTTCTGTGTTGGTGAAAAAGGGGTCGGTACATATTGCAGATAATCTGACACTAACACAGAAATGTCAGGCTCTGGCGCTGGTGGCGGAGTTTAATGATGTGTTTTCTCCCGTCCCGGGGCAGACTCGAGTACCACACCATCACATTGAAGTTGAGTCGGGAGCGCCAGTTCACCAGAGGCCGTACCGCATACCTGAGCGAAAAAGGCAGGTAATAAAGGCGGAGATTGATTAGATGCTCAGACTGGGTGTAATAGAGGAGTCCCAAAGTATCTGGAACAGTCCGATTGTTTTAGTGGATAAGCCGGACGGGTCAACTGGATTTTGCATTGACTTCAGGCAAGTTAATGAAAAATCGAATGCTTATCCCATTCCCTGGGTAGATGAGTTGCTGGAGTGTCTAGGCACGGCTTATGACGAAACTGGATTTAACGAAGGGGTACTGGCAGATACCCCCAGAGAGAGGACAGAGTTTTCGACTCCCTTCGGGTTGTACCAATTTAGGACAATGCCCTTTGGGTTGCATGGAGCACCAGCCACTTTCCAGCAGATGGATGGATCGCATTTTGCGGCCCCATCAGCCGTACGCCGCTGCTTACATAGATGACGTGGTTATCCACAGTGAGGACTGGCCGAGTCATCTGTGTAAAGTAGCGACGGTGTTGCAATCCTTGCGGGAGGCTGGGCTCACTGCTAACCCAAAGAAATGTGCCATTGGGAAGAGTGAGTCGGAGTATTTAGGGTATCGAGTAGGGAGCGGTCAGACCAGACAGCTGATTGCTAAGGTGAAAGCCTTGGCTGACTGGCCGATCCCTACAACCAAAACCCAGGTGCGCTCTTTCTTGGGACTAGCGGGCTGTTATAGGAAGTTCATCCCGAGCTTCACCATGCTTGCTACTCCCTTGACAGACCTCACCCAGAAAGCTACCCCAAATACGGTTCAGTGGATGGAGCCGTGCAAGTGGGCCTTTGTTGCTCTGAAGCGAAGGCTGTGCAGCAAGCCAGTGCTGTGCAGTCCTGATTTCAGTAGGCGGTTAACCCTGCAGTCGGATGCGTCAGACAGGTCTCGGGGCAGTGTTGTCTCAGGAGGTGCAGGGAAGTGAACACTCAGTCCTGTATATCAGCAGGAATCTCATTCCCCACGAGAAAAACTATAGTACCATCGAGAAGGAGTGTCTCGCAGTAAAGGGCGGGCGAGTCACTCCGGTACTACATCTTGGGGCGACATTTCACCCTGGTTACAGATCATGCCCCCTAAGCATGGCTTCACCGGATGAAGGGTAACAACGCCAGAATCACGCGGTGGTACTTGGCCCTGCAGCCCTATGCCTTCAGGGTTGTCCACCGAGCAGGAAATCTGCATCAAAACGCAGATTTTTTCTCTCGGGAAGGCATGGGGTTGTAGGATTTTCGAATGGACTGGTGGTGCCATTCTGAGGAGGAGGACATGTAACAGGGAAGGTCTGTGTTGACTGTCTGGCGCATGCGTAGTTCTGCAGGAAGAGGGCAGCAGCCTTGTAAGATCCGCCTGTCAGTCATGGCGATGACATGGAGAGGTGGGGAAGACGGTGTGTTGGCCTTCCCCCCTTTCTGAGTGGCTGAGAGGCGGGCCTTGGGGGATTGCTCGGCCCATAAATACTGCACTTTGTTATGCATTCCGGTGGCCGTGATTGGGAATACACAGAGACGCTGGCTGAGAAGGCCAGTGTAAACATTGACCAGGCAGAAACGCCAGTGGTTAGAGCGAGTAACCAAAATAGGCAAGCACGGCTGAGGAAGATAGCCAGCCTAGAGAAAGAAAATAATATAGAAAATAACTTGTTACGTATCCGAGGGAACGTGTATAAGTAGAAGGGGAACCTTGGGTATTCAGGCCATGGACAACAGCGCCCTCTGTGGGCTAAAATGAAATATATAAAATAATAAAACTGGGCACCAGTGTGGTGTTGCAAATAAACCTTCTGCATCCCATGTGTGTTAGTGAATTGCCCACCACCCTTCCACAAAGGATTAAACTCAAGATTAGTATTCTTTGGTTGAGATAACATAACGTTATCATACCATGAAGGTTATCATGCCACTAAGGTCTGACCATGTCATAGCACATTTTGCCTTGGCCCGGGTTAGGCAAGTTTAAATATTTAGGCCAGGGAGCCCCATCTTTATCTAATGAATATATAAAATGAAAGTGGGGACTATGCATATGTTTACAAAAGTTATACTTTTCTTCATTTCTAACATGCTATAGGTGTCTATATGACAGGTGATGAGTATTCGTAAAAAAAAAACCACACACACACACGCAAAACAACCATACCTTGTTTATCCCAGGCCTGCAAATTGTTTGCACACAAGGTGCGTCAAAGGATTTGGTTGGGAGAAACAAAAAATGTTTTTACTACATTTATAAATATCAAGATATGAGTGGATATAAGCAGATAATGTTTCATGAACTAAATTCATCAGTTATGTTTTTTTTCCTTATTACTGATAATAACGGAATGAAGAACTATTATTTTATTTATAAATATTTATTGTGTGAAAGAAAATAATTGAGAGAATAAACATTTACTCTGGCATTGCAATTACTCAGGTGAAACAATGTCTTGTAATTTTCCCAAACATCAACATTTTTCAACATAACTTTTAGGAAGTATTGTTAGGTCCCTCAGGTCATAGAATAATTTGTTTGTATACATGTATCTGTAATAATAAGAGTGTTCTGAAGAAAAAAAAACACCAATTCTGTAAATATGCTGTAAGTAAAAAATAGATTCTTTGTGAATTTTGTATAGGAAGAGAGTCAAATACAACAAAAAAAAAGAAAACTGGTCCTGGGGGAGCATCCCACTGAAAAACGCTTGGTCCTTAAAAAAAATAATGCACTTTTTCCTAAATTAGTAAAAAAAATATTTAATCAAACAAAAAAAACATCACTCAAAGCGAGAGGCTTATTTTAATCTTTCCAATAAACAAATAAAGAAAGAAATGTTTGTTTTATAACAGTGCTGTGCCTAACATATCCTCTTTACAACCCAAAATAATGCTCACACACAGCATAATCCTGACAAGAAACATTTTTTAAGTCAATAAATAATTGTACTTTCTTTTATCTGCCTTCCGTGCCTTTATTCAACCAACAGAAATCAGTAGCCTACGTGAGGACAGATCTGGAGCAGCCACAACAGTGAACTTCAGAAAAATAAATAAAAGAGTAGCCTCATTAAATGTAATTCATGTAGCCTACAGTACACCATGGTAGTCCCCATACTGTGTGCAATATTTATAAGCAATAGTATCAGGAACAAATATCAACTTTTTGCCATTGAGCAGTTTTAAACATTGTAATAGATATGTCAACAACTGTTCTTATATTTTTGACTGATAAAAAGTATTTTGTTCTATTTATTAATAGTTGTTACTAGCCAATGCACAAAATGTATCTGGCTGCTTGCAGAACCACTGCTAATGACTGTACCAGGATTTGGTAGAGATTCCCAGAACTAGAGGGTTGTGCTACTGGTCTTTGGCCCATCAGATGGTCCATTTAGATGGAACTGTATGTGTAAAATCAAAATTGGGACACACCACTATCCCCAGACCACTGACAGGCTCATTCAGGAAAGCTTATTTAAGTTTTTGAAACCAGAATTGCCGTGCAGGCTATACACTTTTCATCCATAGCTTCTACCACATGTTTAAATATTGTTGCATTTCTTTGCCATGGCTGGTCTAACTCCTCCATCACTGCCTGTTCTAAAAATATTGTAGCATTCTTGCTCAGCATGGTTCAGGATGAAGAGACAGGAAACAGATCTCACTTTAGAAGCTCTAATGGCAATTCCAAACAATCCTTAAAAGGACAGAAAAGCCACACAGGGGAACACACAGACGGGGGTGACTCTCACACACTCCACAGACAATTTAACCACAAACACAGGACAGGTACAGGGGGACAGGGCAAGTAAAAAAAAAAAAAACAGGCATTAAAACAACTTTGTACATGAAATAAAATGTCCCGGTTCGCAAAGAGGTGCCAAACAATCGCAACAGTGTCTCCCAGCATGCACCGCTCCGCAGCTCATGCAAATGAGCCTTGTCTGTATGGCCTGGGTCCTGGTGGCTGTGTCACAGCAGGTTCTCCCGTTGCTGTGTTTGTGGGGACACAGTCCAACTTGTGGCAGTAGCGTGAGTGATCTGCCACTCATTACACTGCCCCCTCTCGCTTCCCAGCCGTCCCGGCCGGGAGTATTGATCCACCCGCAGGCTGAGGCGAGTTGGCGGTCTTCTATGTCATCGGCACTGGTGTGTTGACTGTGGACGGATGCTCTTGGTGGCAGGCTCAGAGCTGTTGGTTGGGTTAGTGACGGTTTTGTAGTGGCTGAGCTCTGGGCCCGGCGAGTCAAGAGAAGGGCTGGCTGAGGTGCTTGCTGCGGCGTCCCCACGGTCGTGTCCCAAGTAGCAGGCTAAGCAATCCCCGTGAGTACCACAGTCCGGTTCCGGGAGGCGACTGCAGACCGGGACTCAAAGTTTCTCCCTTGGTCGCTGTGCAGTTCCTCGGGGGTCCCAAACTGGCAGAACATCCCCTCCAGCAGGGCGTTGGCGCAGGTGGTAGCGCTCTGGTTGGGGACCGCGTATGCCTCGGGCCACTTCCTGAAGTAGTTCATAGCAACGAGGACGAAGCGGTTACCCCGCTCGGTCTGGGGAAAAGGGCCCAGGGTGTCGACCCCCACCCATTCCAAGGGAGCCCCCACCTGGTATTGTTGCAAGGTGGAGTGGCTGAGGTCCAGGGGTCTTTTCTTGACAGTGCAGGGGTCGCACCAGCGGCAGTGGGCCTCCACATTGGCCCCGGCAGTGGCCCCAGTAGAAACGCCTCCCGGGCGAGCCAGTGTTTTGGAGATGCTGAAGTGTCCGATGCCCGGGCCCCCGTGTACGGCCTGCAGCACTTCAGGAAGGAGGCTCCGCGGGACCACCAGCAGCCAGCGGTGGTGATCCTTGGTCAGGTCTCACCCTCGGCGGTAGAGGACTCCTTCCTTAGTCTCCAGTGCGTCCCATTGGTCGTAGAGTGCTTTGACTGAGCTCTGTTAACAGCTGATTTGTGGATTAGTAAAAGCGATTAATACAGTATAAGCAGTGTGTTTGTGTGACAGAGATCGAATGATTCTTGGTGTTAGATCTCCCTCTCGACCTGTGCGGCCACTGTAAGAGGAACAGAGTACCCTTAACTAAATGGCACGACAATTTATTCTGTAGGGTACGTGGAAGTCGGTCATTTAGGAAAGGGGTGGAGCTATGGTATCCAAACTCAATGACCCAGACGGTAAACGGCGTAGCAACCGAGGATTGGATGAGCGGATGTGCTCGTTAACCTAGGGCTCATTAGCGAGGATATAAATAGGGGTCATAGCGTACGTGATCTGTTCTTTTTGTGAATGGTTAGGAAAGAACTTAAAAGGAGCCCCTGCATGTAATAACCGTGAGTGTTCTGTTAGTCTGTCTTGTAAACATTGTTTGTTTGTTTTGTTTGTCTAAAAGATTACTATCGTGATCCGGAGCTGCAGCCTCAGGCCAGCATTAAACCCAGTCACCAGCACTTCACTTTCCACTGAGAACTGTCTTTTCACCACAAGCACTTAAATCACGCACCGTAGGAACTGTGTCTGTGTCTTTGTGTTTTGTGTGGTTGATAAAACTGGACTTTTTGGTTGCGGGTCAAACCCGTGGGATTTTATAAAACCGAAGTGATACACGCCGCTGTAATCACTTCCAGCATTATTATTTACAGGTGCTTGCCATAAGGCTCTGGACATTGTAGTCATTTATCAATAAACACCCTTGCACCTGTTAATAATTGTCTGTATGATTTGTACCTGCACTGCACTCACCTGTACCCACTCACCACTTTGCCACAGTTTGTTATTGAAATCTATGTGAATGACAAGAGGTGAAAACAGCTGATTTGTGGATTAATAAGAGCGATTACTACAGTATAAAGCAGTGCGTTTTATTTAAATCTATGTGAATGGCACATAACGAGTTCCAGACAGCTGAGTACCGAAACACGGTATAAACAATGCCTTTGTTATTGAAATCAATGGGAATGGTAAACGACAAACACTACTTTTCCAAAATAAATGGCTGCCTGAAATAACCCTGTACGGTGGTGGCGACTGTATTGTATTGCATACATCTCCAGTAAATGCTAATTTGGTTTACATTACTAGTTTTTGTACTGTATTCATGCATTCTAGTCGCACGCAATAACACCTCAATTATCCGCGGATTTCACATATCTCATGGACCTATGTCCCCCCAAGCACGTGGATAAACTGAGTTTTGCAATTGATTACTGGGTGTGGAAGGGTAGTAGGTAATTCACTGACACAGAGACAGAAACAGGACCACAAGGTTACCAATACCGGTATACAGTTCAGTGCTCAAAAATAATAATAAAAACAAAAGGCGAAAGAAAAAGGGAAAATAAAACACTGTAATAAAACTACAAAATAAAGGTGCTGCACTCGGCAGCGTTACCTTGACCATCGCTATCTGCATGGCCCGGGTCTCCGTCCTATGCTTACCCATTCCCTCAACCTGTGGATACTGTTCGGGGTTCTGCCAAGTTTTCCCCACTACTAAAAATTCCTTTTCTTTTCTTTTTAATTAATTTACTGTTGTGCTCGTTCTTCTCCGGCCGTGCTCGGCCCGGCTGCAGAGCTTCCGCCAGCTGGCTCGTTTCGTCTTAGAGGGTCAGGCTGAGGGAACAACAGAGAGTTATCTTATAGGGTCAGCAAACCCCTCCAAGGCCCACCTCTCAGCCACTCAGAGAGGGAAAGCCAACACAACATCTTCCCCACCTGTGTCACTGCCATGACTGACAGGCGGATCTGCGAGGCTGCTGCCCCCTTCCTGCAGTACTACGCAAGCGCCAGATAGTCAGCACAGATCCCCCCTGTTACACTGGGATAATCTTACATCGATTTCAAAACTGCTGAATTGATGATACGCACAGACTGTCCTTCTCATAGGGGATGAACCCAATCACGCTCTGTTTGCTCACGCTACTATGACTACTACTACGACTACTAGCTCTGCACGGTTGTTTTTGGTTTATTATTACATTTGAACATTTAATTTTAAGACTTTTTACTGTTTTTTTCTTTAAATTTAATAAACGGACAGTCTTTGTTAGCACCCCCTTTTGTTTAGGGGGTGCTAAAGTTATTTTTTTCATTAGTTGTCACATCAGTCACACCACTTGATCTTGCCTGATCTCAGAAGCTAAGCAAGGTTGGGTTTGGTTAGTACTTGGATGGGAGACCGCCTGGAATACCAGGTACTGTTTGACAGCTGATGTAGTCACCTAACGGGTCATTAAATACGACTACTACTACTAATAATAATAAATACCCAAATCCAAATTCCGCAGGGACAGTGCAAGGCTGTCACCAGTACAATGTTGTTACACAGTAGTCTCCGGCTAAGAGGACACCCCTCTGTAAACAAGCAAAGTGTTCTCTTAGCCAAAGTGTTCTTTAAGATGGAGTTGACCACCCGACACATTATCAATAAATAAATATTTATTACTTGCCATGACGCACATGCATCAACATATGAAATGAACAGAATAAGTAAGAGAAAAGCAATAGGCAAGTGTATGTTAATAAACTATAATAATAAAGTAACAGATAAACCAACTGTCAAACTAAATTAACCCAGCACCCCTATACACGTTAAAAAATGCAGCACCAGCTCTAGATTAATTATGAATACCTGTACAGGAGCAATAGTCAAGACATGTACAAAATTATTTAACAGAATGGTGAAGCAACTCACCAGAACGGAAAACACTGTGTTTGATTCAGGTTTTTTTACGGCGCTCAAACAATTTCCAACTTTTTGTAGTAAGAAAAACAGCTGTGCATTTTGCCGTTTGTTTACATGCCATTTTGTGGCGATGAGGTGCACTCATGGAAATCACAAAACAATATGAGGCAATGATTTGACGTGGTTCTGGAAAGATTGATGTAATTGATGAAATTAGTGTTCCTCAAGACACTCTCGCAATGACACATTTGAAAAAATTGAATAAACCATTTGAATTTAAGTTTGATGACGATAGTTATCAGGTTACAGAACATACTGTATCAGTTGTGAACGAATCACTAGCGGTGCCAAAAAGGTGTTATTTTAAGTGAAATTCCTGTTCGTTTAGGCAGAGCTGTGTGGTCCAGTGGTTAAAGAAAAGGGCTTGTAACCAGGAGGTCCCCGGTTCAAATCCCACCTCAGCCACTGACTCATTGTGTGACCCTGAGCAAGTCACTTAACCTCCTTGTGCTCTGTCTTTCGGGTGAGACGTAGTTGTAAGTGACTCTGCAGCTGATGCATAGTTCACACACCCTAGTCTCTGTAAGTCGCCTTGGATAAAGGCGTCTGCTAAATAAACTAATAATAATAATAATAATTTACAATGGGAAAAATCTGTTTCACCACAAGGTTGTTCTCTTAGACAGTGTTCTCTTAAGAGGTGTTCCTATACACGGAGACTACTGTATATATGTTGTTATTGGGGATCAAGTGGATGCTAATCCACCTGGAACTTAAAGTCGGTTGACTATTGCCGATTGCTTTTTCATTTACGGATATTTCAGTGTAAGGAGAGACTAATCAATTTCAGATTTGCCAATTCCTTTTTCCTTTACAGATAGTGTGCAAGGAGAGACTAATGGATTTATGATTTGCCGATTGCTTTTTCAGATATTTCAGTTAACATGCATAAAATAGATCAGACCTGTGTAGAATTACACGTACCTGTTCGTCTCATGTATGCAGTATTCTGCCTTTGCTTTATCCTATGGTTAAAAAATTAAAACGCAGTACAGATAGCACAAATCCCGAATTGAAAGTGAACATTTATTCAAAATCAATCTGACATGAATCATTTCAAAGTGCACCAAATCTTAATCCAACATGCAAGAATCCCAAACTGAACTTTTATTCCAAATCATCCCGACATGAAAAGTTTGCCATGAAAAGTTCATCAGATCCTCAAGTTTTTTTTTTTTTTCTTTAATCAATTTTGCTTTGCCACATGGTTGCTTAACAAGCCAATAAAGTGCTTTTTGACAACCTATATCCATGACAGAGACATGCCTGCGTTACTGCATTTTTCAAATGATCAATATAGCTTCTAGCTTTGTTGCAACATAAAATGATTTTCGTTTCGGAGGCATAGTTATACAGCACACGCTTTTTATTAAGACAAAATAGTTTATTTCATCGTGGAGGTGGCATCCCGTGCGTACAGATGTTGACAGTGTGTGTTAGTATGGTCTTTTTTAGTTTTTTTTTTTTTATATTTGGGGTCCAGGGGCCAGGTACGTTATAGCCGAAGGTTCGTTATAATGAAGGGCGTTATAGTGAGGGTGTACTATAATAAAATAAAATAGGTCTGGCTATAATAAAAAGGAGGCCACCAGGGATCAATTTGGTGTCCTTTGCTTTTGTGTATTTATGTAGATGACACATAGAGATGGCTAATATTTACTCATATCACCTTCACATTGCATTTGGGTAAGACCTTTTATAGCCCGCTTGAGGCTCCGTATCTCCTGAGTGATTCTCACCTTCACTGGTGGGGAAATTGTTATATTAACCAGCATGCATTTTGTGTAAACACAGGAAGCAAACATTTCTGATGACATTAATTTGATTTCATTGAGTGCTAAGACGTTGCATCCAATTTCGAAGAGTAATCGCTTGTTCAGTTACAAAAACTGTCTTGACAGCAGTTTTTTTTTCATCCCTGAGCTTATTGTGAAGACAGGAATCAGTATCAGTTATCCTCATGATTTAGACTGGAATTTTCCAATAATAAACTATATCACTGAGGAATTTGAGACCGTTTCCTTGGAGCCCTCTACGCTCCACTTGAAGGCTGTCAACCGAGGGGGGTGGGGAACAGAGAAGGATTATGCACATTGAGTGAATAGCTCATTCTTCCATACCACGTGTGCTGTAAAGAGTACTGCCATACGAAGGGGCCTGAGAGACATGACAGCCAATGATAAACTTATGCGTTATATTCCCCCACCAAAACTGACTCACCTGTACATCATGCCAAGACGCTGCTACAATTGGAGCCTTTGTTTTCATGAACCAGCAACCACATGTTTCTATTCTAGTTGGTAGGTTGCAAAGAGCACACGCTTAAATGTAAAGGTCTGCATGTGCACATACTGTAGCACTTTTGTTTGTGTACATAAAACATTCATGCAAAAAATATATTACTATAATACGCATGTTCCTACATCATAATGCTCCCTGGTTGGGAGATTAATTTTTTTTAAAAACGGCTGCCATTATCACTCTTGCTACAACAAGCTCAGTACAATGTAGAAGAAATAATAAATAAAAAATAAAGTCATGCACATTTAACAAACAATGGCAAAAACTCAGAAATAATGAAGGAAACGTTTTTAAGAGTAAGAAACGGAAAATATAAGAGAGAAAAAAACACTTAATAATAATAAACCTCACAGTCATATTGGTGTTTAGTGGGAGAAAAGAAAAACAAAATCACACAACGTAAAATATCCACTATACTTGTTTATCTGTGAGTTTTAATATAATCCCCTTTTGTTTTACCATCACTAATGTCTTCATTGATAATTTCATTCAGTATAGGTTAGCAATATCTGCCCAGCACCATTACCCTCAGTTTCCCATGTGCATACACTGGGTGTGGATCGTGGGGGGTAAGGTCTGCCAATGGTCAAGGCAAGCGGCGGGAACAGCAGAGGCTGGAGACAGAGAGATTGCAATTTCAAAGTGCTTCTCACGCACTTTTATTAACAAATTAAACAAAAGGTTCTAACAAATAAACACCTGTTGCCTAGTTGCAGTTTGTGTGAAGATGGCGAGCAGGCAATGATTGCATACGTCATACATGATTCACACTACAATAGGTTATGTTTGTGTAGCCCCCATGTGGGGCTAGAAAAAAAAGGAGAAAACACTTCTAACTACACCTTGGTTATTATATAGAGGCAGGGGAACCTGTAACTTAGTTCAATGCTACTCAGTTACACCCCTTCAAATAAATGGTGGATAGAGTTAAAACAAGGGCTTTATTACAAAGGTTTTTGTCATAGATAAAAATCACAAAAAGACACAAGATCTTCTTTAAAATAACTAACAGGAGTTTTTGTCTATATAGATGGTTACGTTGACTTCACCCCTTTCCTACAAAAAAAAACTACCTTTCCTAGTGTAGCTGGGCAATGTCCCTGCTTCCTGACTTGTATCTAACGCACCAAGCGTGTCACTTCAGTGTCCAGTATAACATTGTTTGTTTTTTTGAATGCCGTACGGAGGCTTTCACACTGGCATCTGAAATAGACTGTGTTCCTATTTCTCTGTGCTCGTCCGGTGTAAATTTACTTATTTAACCAATATATGTATATGTGTTCAAGAAACAGGGATCAGAAAGCTAAAACAAAAAGACGAGAAAACAGATAGACTTCTCGTTTATCTACAGTTTGCAGGAAATAAAAAAGATGTTCAACGGCAGTCTGAAGTAGGGTTGGCCATTAAAGTTGAAAAATATCCCAAAAGTAAGGAAGACCTGACTTTACCCTTGAGAATGAATTACAAAACAAAGGATGCCATTCAGTAGTTATTGTTAAAAAAAAAAAATCTTGTGTGCATTTCAGGTAAAAACATAAAGTAGACAATGCATATTTGTAATAATCCCTGTCATTGCAACTTCACGTGTGTGTAGAGATCAGTATTTGGCAGCTACTGTTGCGTGCGCAGCCTAATCTGGACTTGTTTTTTTGACATCCAGAAGTAACTAGGGGAAGAAGAGTGGCTGTGTTGATCTTCTGTTTTTTATATACATATAAATCCCATTGTGCTATTTTTTCTATTGATAATTTAGAAACTGTTGCTAACTACTGGCAAAGTGGTAAATCGATGCAAGGCAAAACAGGTTGTGTTAACTATTTCTCATTTCTGTCAACTGTGCCATTTCTGACTGACACACATTTTTCCCCTTCAAAAAATGAAAACTCCAGATATTAGTCCCAGCACTTAATTATTATATTTTCCTTATTGAAATGTATTTTACTGTACAGTTAACTTATAATATGTTACATATTATAATTACACCAAGACTGAGGCAATTTACCATAAACTCATAATTATAATAATAATAAAGACTACAGGTCTCAAAACGTTACAACACTCCTAAAATTATTAGGCATATTATCTAAACATATGTAAGCAATCAATTAACATTTTTTTTTAAATGGCTTTTGTATATAAACCTGTAAAACATATACTGGAAATGTGTACAGAAAAGTTAGATCTGAAAAGAATGAATTAATTTACCACAAAAGCTCTTCAAGATGGCCACTGCTTTTTCTTGCAAGTTTTTAGTCTTAGTTTCATTTGCTTCACAAATCTACAGTAATTAGCCATATTCAAAAAGTGATTATATTTTGGTAAATTGCGAGTTATGGAGTGTGAAAAATGAAAGCATAATTTAGTATCTCACTTTGTGGGCTGCAGACTCAATTGAACAATTTACAGGATGTTACTATGATGGTCAAGAACATACATTTCTGATTTGAGGTTTTATTTAGCTCTGGAGGCGGATCCGGAGCAGCTAAAAGCAGCTGGAGCTGCACTAGAGAGGCTCTGGAGCTGGAGCAGGGGCTGCCGGAGCCAGCCTGGAGCTGGAGCAGGGGCTGCTGGAGCCAGCCTGGAGCTGGAGCAGGGGGTCTCCATCAGCTCTGGAGACAGCCTGGAGCTGGAGCAAGAGGTCTCTGTCAGCTCTGGAGCCAGCCTGGAGCTGGAGCAGGGGGTCTCCATCAGCTCTGGAGCCAGCCTGGAGCTGGAGCAGGGGGTCTCCATCAGCTCTGGAGCCAGCCTGGAGCTGGAGCAGGGGGTCTCCATCAGCTCTGGAGCCAGCCTGGAGCTTGTGCAGGGGGTCTCCATCAGCTCTGGAGCCAGCCTGGAGCTGGAGCAGGGGGTCTCCATCAGCTCTGGAGCCAGCCTGGAGCTGGTGCAGGGGGTCTCCATCAGCTCTGGAGCCAGCCTGGAGCTGGAGCAGGGGGTCTCCATCAGCTCTGGAGCCAGCCTGGAGCTTGTGCAGGGGGTCTCCATCAGCTCTGGAGCCAGCCTGGAGCTGGAGCAGGGGGTCTCCATCAGCTCTGGAGCCAGCCTGGAGCTGGTGCAGGGGGTCTCCATCAGCTCTGGAGCCAGCCTAGAGCTGGAGCGGAGGGTCTCCATCAGCTCTGGAGCCAGCCTTGAGCTGGAGCTGAACTATTGGAGCCACTCCAGAGCCAGAGCCAGCAAACCCGGAGCACGGCCAACCCTAGTATTTTGTTTAGAATTACTTAGTTTGGGAGAAAATGAGCATGTATTTTCAACAGACTAATTGGGTACATTGCATTGTGTGAAAATAAGTTTCAAGAAATAAAATGTAAGTGGGCGCAAGCAAGCACTGTATGTACTGTATATGAAGATCACAACCAGGAGTTTACAGTAACATACGACCTGTGTTCAGAATTTCAACAGCCGATTAGCAGGTAGAAAGCAACTGTTCAAACAGTTTTATAATTAGTTATAATAAAAATCAAGTAATTGTTGTGCATGTATGTCTGTGTGTCAAATGGGAAGGCACTTTCAACAGTGAACACGTACAGTAAAGAAAGACTTCTTTACACACTCGAAACGGCAGGCTTACCAAATGTATGTACACTAAATATTCATAACATATTCCCATTTGTATTGCTATACTTTAAGGTAAATGTTGAGTTCAGGGACAGGGCTTCAGACTGATTGACGCTTTGTTATGTAATCAAGTTGACGTCATCAAAATACGACGGACGCTGATACTTTTACGCAGAGCGCTTGGTCTGAAAAGACCTTCACCAAAAACAATAATTTCATAGTATATATGAAAAATAAAAATAATAAAAAACAAAAAACAGAAGCCCTAATTATAATATAATAATGTTCAATAAAACAAAAACAAAAATGCTATCTAAAATGGAAGGAAAAATGACATTGTAACCAAAACCGTAGATTCAACATTCCTATATAAACAGCAGTACTGGCTCCTCAGAGGGGACAAGTTTCCGTTATAAACTCCTATGTGCTATTAACCACAGTACGAGCAATGACAGGTGACATAGTCTGAGCCCTGGTTTTAATTGGAGGAGCAACTCATACCCCTGAAGCACTGCTACT
The DNA here is from genome assembly GCA_030684275.1 of Acipenser oxyrinchus oxyrinchus. Classification (NCBI taxonomy): domain Eukaryota; kingdom Metazoa; phylum Chordata; class Actinopteri; order Acipenseriformes; family Acipenseridae; genus Acipenser; species Acipenser oxyrinchus. Next base: position 53,285,560 of record CM060248.1, on the reverse strand, counting down.
GTGCTCGAGTGAAGTGTTGAATAATAGAAATTGCATAATTCGGATCATATGCAATTTTCTGAAGGAGATCCTAGCTTGTTGCATCCTATTTCATATTGTATTTTAGTAGTATTATTTGCACTTACTGTAAGCTACTGTATTTAAATATTCATCATGCATTGTAACTCTGTACTGCCCTGTAACACCTGTACGTCACCTTAAATAATAATAATAATAATAATAATAATAATAATAATAATAATAATAATAATAATAATAATAATAATAATATGAAAAGTGTTGTCAGTCTGAATACAATAATAAGATTGTACAGCTGCTGGGAGCTTAAGGGGACCCCAAGCCCTCTGCTTTTTTTCTGCCTCCCTATTTTTCTTTGGCCACCAGCCGCCACTGTTAATCACACTGGGATATTCTGCAGTGTGTCCAACTTACCTGGCAGCAGGTGGAACCCGCATCAATCAGGTAGTAATTACTTGAAAATAATGAACAATTAACTTCCCACTGAAGCTGTTAAACTACCTCTCCTAGATCTCATGGTCCCACCTGCTCCTTTTGAATCAGCTTTATTTGAATTAGGCAACCATGGTCTTTGTTTTCACTGAGAGAATAGCACATTCACACTGTAGAAAGTTTAGTGTCAGTCAGTACTGAGATCGCTGTATCCTGGTCGATCCTGTTCAGTGATCATTCTAATAGGGCTAATTTCCATGGAAGAAAACGGTTCTTGCTGTTGGGATCATTAAAAGCGGGGGTTCGTAGGGGGCTCCCAAGTGGCACATCCGGTAAAGGCGCTCTGCGTGGAGTGCAGGATGCGCCCTATAGCCTGGACGTCGCCTGTTCGAGTCCAGGCTATTCCACTGCCGACCGTGGACGGGAGCTCCCAGGGATCGGCGCACAATTGGCTTAGCACCGCCCGGGAGGGGGGGGGGAGCTTAGGTAGGCCAGGGTGTCCTCGGCTCACCGCGCACCAGCGACCCCTGTAGTCTGGCCGGGCACCCGCGGGCTTGCCTGTAAGCTGCCCAGAGCTGCGTTGTCCTCCAACACTGTAGTTCTGAGGTGGCTGCATGGTGGGTCTGCAGTGTGAAAAGAAGTGGTCGGCTGACGGCACATGCTTCGTGGGACAGCGTGTGTTCGTCTTTGCCACTCCCGAGTCAGCGCGGGGGTGGTAGCAGTGAGCTGAGCCTAAAAATAATTGGCTATTCTAAACTGGTAGAAAATGATAAAAAAAAAAAAAAAATTGGCGACTACTAAATTTTTACAATAAGATGCTTAGGAAGTACAGTAGTCCGTTGCATATCCGATTGCGGTGGGACCAGAGTAAGGGCGGATATGTAAAAAGTGGAATAAATTAATCTGTTTTAAATACCATTATACACAGCTGTAACAATTACTATATTAACAGAATTATTGCTTGGAGATTCAGCTTTTATTAGGGAGCTCCCCTAAATCCCATGTTTAGAAAGATACAGTGTAGTAATGCTAATAAATATGTTAATAAAGAGAGCCGCAATATACTAATTTAAATATTTGTTGCGTCATCTTAGCTAGATCTCTAGCATTGCGAGAGTCGTGCAACATTTTTTCGAATAAATAATGAAAGGCAGTTTAAGCCCATCCGTTTCTATAGTGGGGTCCCCTCCTTCACCCCCAAATAAAAAATGTGTTTCTATCAAAAAGCTTTTCATAATCATACAGTAGCCTCTCGGTAAACCTGGATATGTTTGTCCGACATAAGGAGGTGTCAGGTTTAAAAAATACAATAAAATCGCACACACATACATTTATAGTGATCAATGTATTTTAAATGTATAAATCATTGCACTGAAATAACACTAATCTGTTTTGGGTAGGTGTAGAAGGGTGGTGGGCAATTCACTGACAGACACGGCAGACAGAAGGTTTATTTGAAAACACCGCACTGGTGCCCAGTTTTATTATTTCAGATGTTTTTCTTATTGCCCGCAGAGTGCGCTGTTGTCCGTGGCCTGAGTACCGGCAATGGTAAACAGGACCACAGGAATACCAATACTGGTAAACAGATAAAAGCTGGTGCACTCACAGGTGCTCAAAATAATAATGAAAACAAAAGGCGAAATGAAAAGGGAAAATAAAACACAGTAATAAAACTACAAAATGAAGGTGCTGCTTCTGCAGTGCCCCCACTGCCACTAAGCCGGTCAGCTCAGGATCTCCATCCTACACTGTTGTAATGAAAAAATTAAGCTGACAAATGGTTTTTGATTCAAAAACACTTTATATACAAGAAAGATATACCTCCAATACAATCATATAAGCACAAGATTTAAACTGACTTTGGACAAGGCCTCAGTATAGCCAGCAACAATTGCGAGAACAAATGGATGCAATTGGATGCAAATGGATGCAATTGTGAGTGTCGCAATTGCCGGCTGCTTTAGTACATCTCATTATAATATTTGAGAACCTTAATTTGCATCTCCACCCCCATTTTTGCAAATTTACACAAGAACACTCATAATTACATATTCATCTAGGCTGAACCACAAAGAAAAATTGTTGCCGCAAAGCATTCCCTAAAAAAAACGCTGACAGCATTGTGCTTTTCCCCATGAAGAGGACATCATTTGCCACACGCAGCTGGATCAGTTTTAGGGTCTCTTCCTCGGTCCCTGTATTTCGTAAAAAAATAAAATAGTAATAATAATAATAATTTTGAAATACGATGCTCGCTTATATCATCTCCTAGTTTTGTAGCTACCTATCTAGTTCATTAATTAATTAATTGATAGATAATTAATTCCAGCAATCGAGATGTACTGAGAATATTTTTTGTTGTACTTTCTAATCATATATTTAAATCATGATCATAGATTTAAAAAGATTAATTTTATTAGCTAAGCGATTCAATACAACATACATTTCACAAATAATTTGCTTGTTAAATAACTTAACAATATCTACAATTTCCTACCTAATTACATTTATGTGCAGCCGCGTCTGCCATATTTGCAAATTGTTCCCACTTGTCTCCGCCTTTAATGCAAAGAGTTCTGGGATTTCAGCACAAAAACACTTCCGCAAAAGTCATCTGTTTTGCACACTCAGTCGACGGGTGCAGTGAAGGGCACATAAAACACCCTTCACTTGTTCCCTAAGGAATTGGGACAACCCTTAAGATGGCGTACATAGTACTTCCGTCCCTCAAGGGATGGCAACGAGTGAGCAAGGGTGCGGTTTGGGACGCAGCCCATGTTTAGTACATTTCATTTGCAACTGGTTTGCGACTATTGCGACAGGCGCAACACTTTAGTACATTTACCCCTCAGTGTCCAGTGTTAAAGCATTTCTTCAATTGCAGTTTTGCATAAAGTACAGATAATAATAATAATAATAATAATTATAATAATAATAATAATAATAATAATCTTTATTTTATAAAGCGCCTAAATGCACTCATCTCAAAGCACTGTACAAACACAAAAAACACAGAAAGCCATATATACAAACAGCATATTAAGAGTATATGTAATATAAAAAGAAATTACACAAATCAAAAACCAAATCATGATAAAAATGCCTGATTGTAAAAGTGTGTCTTTAACTGTTTTTTTAAAAGTATCAACGGTCTTAGCATCCCTGATAGATTGAGGAAGGTCATTCCAAAGTTTGGGCGCATAGCGGCAAAAAGCCGTATTGCCCATGGAGCGAAGCTTAGTTTGGGTATTGCCAATAAACCTGAGGATGAAGAATGTAGATTACGTACGGGTGTGTAACGTGTAAGCAATTCAGCAATGTACAGTGCCTATAGAAAGTCTAAACCCCCTTGAACTTTTTTCACATTTTGTTGTGTCAGTGCTTTAGAGTTTCATGCATTTAAATTAGGATTTTTTCCACTTATCTTCACACCATACTCCACACTGTTAAGGGGAAAAAAGTTTTTATTGAGAAAAAAATTATATATCAAAAATACAAAACTGAAAGATCACAATTGGATAAGTCTCCACCCCCCTGAGTTAATACCTGGTGGTAGCACCTTTGGCAGCAATTACAGCTGTGAGTCTGTTGGGATAGGTCTCTACCAACTTTGCACACAGATTTGGCAATATTTGACCATTCTTCTTTACAAAACTATTCAAGCTCTGTCAAGTTCCTTGGGGAGCGTTGATGGACAGCAATCTTCAAGTCATGCCACAAATTTTCGATTGGATTTAGGTTGGGGCTCTGACTAGGCCACTCAAGGACATTTACCTTTTTGTTCCTTAGCCACTCCAGTGTAGCTTTGGCTGTGTGCTTTGAGTCGTTGTCATGCTGAAAGGTGAACTTCCAGCCCAGTTTCAGCTTTCTTGCAAAGGGCAGCAGGTTTTCCTCAAGGACTTCTCTGTACTTTGCTCCATTCATTTTCCCTTCTATCCTGACAAGTGCCCCAGTCCCTGCCGATGAGAAACATCCCCATAACATGATGCTGCCACCACCATGCTTCACAGTAAGGATGGTGTTCTTTGGGTGATGCGCTGTGTTGGGTTTGCGCCAAACATAACACTTTGCATTTAGGCCAAAAAGTTCCATTTTAGTTTCGTCAGACCACAAAACCTTTTGCCACATGGCTACAGAATCAGAGTGTTTTTTTTGCATATTTCAAACGGGATTCAAGGTGGGCTTTCTTGAGTAATGACTTCCTTCTTGCCACCCTACCATACAGGCCAGATTTGTGGAGTGCTTGGGATATTGCTGTCACATGCACACTTTGACCAATCTTGGCCATAAAAGCCTGTAGCTCTTGCAAAGTTGCCATTGGCCTCTTGGTAGCCTCTCTGATCAGTCTCCTTCTTGCTCGGTCATCCAGTTTGGAGGGACGGCCTGATCTAGGCAGGGTTCTTGGTGGTGCCATACACCTTCCACTTCAATCGTCTTGACCGTGCTCCAAGGGATATTCAAGGCCTTTGATATTTTTTTATACCCATCCCCTGATCTGTGCCTTTCAAACAACTTTGTCCCGGAATTCTTTTGAAAGCGCCTTGGTGTTCAGGGTTGAGTCTTTACTTCAAATATATTACTAGATTTAATTACTGTAGACACATGATATGTCATAAGACACTGACAGCAAGCATTTCCTTATCAGCACCACTGTATACTCCTTATGTTCTACACACAGCTGAACAGTAGGCAGACACATTGGTTCTTAGAATAACTGCTTACACAAATTACTGAGGTAATGGCCTCTAGAAAGATAAAAGTAGAACATTTGGTACACAAGAACCAGAGACACCGCCCTAAAGAGCCCCTACAGCTAAAGAAAGTGTTTATGTACTATGACCATGTAGCTGATGTACTAAAATATTCTGTTTATAAACTGAATCTATGTATGTGGCTATTAAAAAAAAAGTAGGGTAGAGTAGTTACTACTGTAACTGTAAATTGCTTATAGTTGTCACACATGTTTTATATGCTGTTCCTGGGAACTTGATATGTCTAGGTATTGAAGGAACAACAATGCATCTGTGATGATTCCCTATTAGCAGTGAGGAGAAAGCAGATCAGTTTATAGTCAGCTGAAAGTGCCCTCCTGGCACACATCACCAAGGTGAGCCTTTAAGTAAAATTCCACCCACCAGAAATGACATTGAGATATAATGCTGCGCACTCTACAGCTATGGCCAAAAGTTTTGCATCACTTTTGAGAACTGGGAAATGTTTTTTCTTCAATTCACTGACTCCGTAGCAACTCTGAAGCCATTAAAATAACAGTATATAATAATAATAGTTTACAAATTACACATTGGGTGTATTTGTTGCAGATCATAACAACGAATTATTTTAATTCTATTGTCAACTAGTCAAAACATGCTAAATGTACAAAAAGCCAGATTTAAAAAAATTATCAGCCATTTTACATTTAAACATGTGATATACACATAATCAGAATGATTAAACAAATAATCCATAAGATTGTTTATTTTATTTTTGAGTGGTGCTAACACAACCTAATACATGACTCTACTATTAACTTGCTGAGCACAATGATACAGTTTAGTAATGGGGAAAATAATTGCAAAACCGGGATGATTTAACAAAAAATGACTTCCGACTGAGACAAATAATGAAGGCTGAAAACTGGGACAATCACAGTTTTCTCGGGATGTCTGGTAACCCTAATGTAGTTCTCTGAGACATTTTGTTTTTTGCTCTACTTCTTTCTTCAGAATATGAACTAAAATATGTGTGAAATGCTTACTTCTGAGTCAGGTTACCTGTATAGTTTGTTTCCTATGTGCAAAAGGACCAAGTCCAACAGTTGTTCACGTTTAGGTTTAGCAAGTGCACCAGACACGGTGTGTTGCCAATCAGACTGAGAAAACCTTTTTAGGTGGTACGATTCGTTTCCCAATTATTATTGTTCACACTTCACACCAAGAGTACTGAACCATACCGAAAAGTGGACCAAACCTCTAAACTGAACCAGTGTGAACACAGCCTAGTCCATTCCCCAAAGTTTTTATTTTATTTTATTTTTTATTATACATAAAAATATGTTGTGGGGTTTTTCTTTTACTATCATCACAGCAAACAGAAATACATACTTCAGCTAATATTTACCAAATGTATGGATTATCTTGTAATAATGCCAAGTGTAGCCACAGTGTTGTCTAATCTGTGCTTTGTAATATTTGAACATGGTAAATTCAGTTGTAAACCTTTTTAAATTGTCAAAGCATACACCATAAGAGTCTTAAGCAGTGCTGCATGCGTTCAAGCAACCAGGACACCATGCAGCAAGTGATAAGCAAAAACAATTTTTCATATGATTCTTTTCAGTTTTCTGGTACTATACAATTATGACTGGGAAAAGCATTACCAACAGAACTGCATGTTTTAATCAAATTTAAATGTGATTCATAAGATGGACATTGTTTTTTGTCATGTGGTAACAGGCTTCCAAAACTAACATATTTTAAGTTTATATACTAAGCTAAAACTAAGCTAAACTAGAAGGCAGTAAATGTACTAACTGTGCCATCCAGACTGGCAAACATTCTTTGAAACGTGCAAGAAAGAAACACCATGGTGTGGTTCTCTAAATACAATTTTGTCTGAATGTTGCAGCCAAGTTTGTCTGTATTTTTGCTAGGGTGGCACATTCTCTTGGAATGTCTATAAATGTGTCTCGATGTAATTTTTTTTCTGTATTTGCAAGGATGCTTGCACAGTTACAGGCGACTGTTAAACAGCTTGGAAATTACTGCCAGAAAACGTGATCTCCCTGAGCTTATATCCTGAGTTTTACAAAGCTGCATGTCTGCTCTTAATCAAAACCAAATGTTAAAAACTTACAGTTCCCAGGCTGAAAGATACAAGGGCCACCAAGAGGAAGTTATTCTATGAAGCCAGAAGGAAGATGAAAAGATAAACAGATGATACTTTAAGAAAACCTATGAAGAAACATAGGATGTAAAATATGTGGGCTGTTCCAAAGACATGATTCGGGGGCTTTGTCAAACTGGAAAGAACATTGTTTCAACAAGTGTTCAGTGTCAGCAAAATTGTAATGTGATCAAGATGGAGACAGTCTTTCTGCTTTTACAGTGTTGAATTTCTGTGGCTCTGGAGGGTTCTCAGAAAAGGTAACAGCAATTGCCATATAGAAAATGTGGATATTTAAACTGCTGGTAAATAACCTTATTGGATATTTAAACTGCTGGTAAATAACCTTATTGGAAGTGTTTTAATTAAAACATTTTTTCCATTGTTGTTCTCATCAATATAAAGTATATAATTTGTAAAACAATTATGGTAAAATCACATTATTCTCATTTTGTTTTTACTACATTCTCTTGTTGTACTCTGCCTTTTTTGCCATTGGTTTGGCTTATCTGGAATTTCTGTTTTTTTTGTTTTTTTGTAGAATGGTCAAAGCAAAAATGTAATGCGTTTTTGCTTTAAACGAGTATGATGTTTCATTTCTTGTAGTTGTCAGCAGGAACACTACTGGGTGCTTAATTGTTTTTATAACACATCTTTAAAACATCTGCTTAGTGAGAACCCTTTCGTCCATTTACACTGTCATTTAAATCCTTGTAATGCCTTTTGTCACTCAAACATGAACATGCAGCTGTAAGGCAGGAAATACTTTCAGGCAATCTGGGCCTGGTCTGTAGGGCCCCCTTACACAAAACATCAGTCTGAATTTTGTAGACAGAAGTCACAGGGAAAGCCTTTAAAGAAATCGGCAGTTTAGTCTCATTCCAGCAGCAGAGGGTGTTTTCTCACAAGCATAGTTGGTTTGAAATGGCTTTAATATAGACCATTCATCTTACCAAGGAAATGTGGACTTTAACACTTCCAATTGTCACAGCACCGGTGTCAATTTCTCGAGTGATTTCTTTGGTAATGTAATGATTCTTAAGGTAAGTTCCCTTTCTTTAAAAGCCAGCATATATATATATATATATATATATATATATATATATATATATATATATATATATATATATATATATATGTTTTTACTTTAAGTTTAGAGGGTTCTGACAATATGCTTATTTTCAAATGGACATGTGTAGATAATCTCAGAAAGTATCAGTTATATCAGTTGTAATGGACAGGCAGCTCAAAAGGTTGAAGTATTCCAAATAAAAACGCAATAGCTTTAAGGAATTATATTAAGTGCTGTACTATGGATTTAAATTCCCAAGATCAATGTTTCTTTTGATATTGGATTTGGTCAGTTCTACTTAAAGTTACATTGTGATAACAAAAGAGTACTTTATAATATTGGTGTTTCTTGTAAGAGATTTCTAAAACTATTGGTTATTACATTCTGAACACCACACTTTACCTGTTTCTAGTTTTGTTTAGTTTATTGTGAAAGTATTTGGATTAAAAACAAAAATGAATGTATTTTGGTTTTAAAACTGTTAGGTTTGGTTGGGATTCAAGAACTTCACTTTAAGATAGATATTAATTTGTGTAGTTCAGCAACTAACAATTTTTCTTCGTATGCTTATCCTGAATCCAGTAGACTGTGTGTGAAAATAAACGTTTCATTTTTCTCATCTGTGTCTTTTGTTTTAGTCTGAAGACCTTATCATTACTAAGCAGCACAGAAATTGTCAAAATATATATGTTTTAATAGAAACACAATAAAAGGCTTCATTTTTTGGTGAAAGTCCATTAAAGGTTCACACTTTGTAGAATGAGTGGGAAGCAAAAGGTAATAAATAGTATATATATATATATATATATATATATATATATATATATATATATATATATATATACTATTTTATATATCCATATCATATATATATATATATATATATATATATATATATATATATATATATATACTATTTTATACATCCATATCATATATATATATATATATATATATATATATATATATATATATATATATATATATAACAGACTGTCTAGTACAGTAGGTTACACACTTTTGTTGTTAAGTTATTCAATCCAAAATTGTATTTTTGCATGATTTAATGTTTTTAATGGAATAATTATTAATCAGTATTAACCCTTCAGTATATTTGAGCAAAAAACTTTATTAAATATTCAATGGTTGTTAAGTTCTGTTGAGTAAACACTAACTTTCAAAAACCTTTAGAACACCATCATTTTTTTTTATCTCTGTTCTGCTTAATTCATTTGTATGTAATATTGATAGTACAGAGTATATGGTTAAAACTCAAATTTTAAGGTCGATGAAATTCAAGGTATGATTTCATATGCAGTATGCGTTCATCTGTAGAATGATTGTGTAACAGTCTTATAACTGTAGATATTCATTAGAGAGATGATCTCATAAATGTTGTAAACTTTTGCTAATATATATGAATGATGATCATTGTTGAAAGCTCACTAGACTACCTTTTTTACTTAAAAATGGCATGGGAAGCTGTATTTGGTGAATGATTATTGTTATTTCCCCTTTTTTAAGCTAAATTAATTGTGAAGAAGAATGGGCTGCTATTCACGACTGTAACCTAGACTCTATGGAATATACCAGGGCATCTGTAACTGGAAATGACATGCCTGTGGCTAGCAGGAAGAGAAGCTGGGAAGAACATGTGACCCACAGGAATGGATTACAGTACAGTTTTGATGATCTGGCTATAATCTGTTGTCATGAAATTGTATCTGATGATTTAAAGTCAATTATGGAAAAGAATGATTTATCAAAATCAGGACGAAGAGAAAGATGTGCCTCCTTACCAGAATGCTGTCATGAGTCACTAGTTGTAGGGTTTCCATTCAAACAACTTGGCGGAAACACAAAGGAGGGAGATGAAAAAGCTAACCGTGAAGCTAATGAGCACTTTCTGTCTTTGGAAGCCAGTACAGAGACCCTGGTCCAGGTTTCAGATGATAATTCAGATCTCAGCTCAGAGGAAACTAGTCATATAGAAACTGAGCAATTTGAATTAGCAGGGGCTGGACCCTTGGATGTCATAGAACCAGAGACCGAGTCAAACACTGAAACCAAGGATTTGGTTGAAATGTCTGCAAATTATAGCAAACCTCACCAGAACTCTGTTTCTAATGACGGAAACAAAGAGACAGTGGAGTCAGGTGCGAAGGAAGGCCCGGAGCCTTGTGTTGCACACTTTGACCAAATGAATGAGGAATCAGTTCCATTTAAGCCCAATGGTTTGAATGTAGAAAGGACTGAAGAATATTCAGATGAGTTGCTTCAGAAAGTGTCTAGTGCACAGCACACTGAAACATCTGATGTTGTGAAAGAAAACCTCACCACAAATGATGTAACTCAGTCTTCTGATATTATGCTTCCTGGTTGTGATGGACAACAGATATCAGATATGGGCCCTGTAAATTGTCTCTTGAAGAGTCACATAAAATCAATTGAATGTTTTGATAGAGTTTCAATTGTTAATGCCAAAAGGGATGAACAGGATTCTGAAACAGATTCAAGCAACATTACCAATTCAACTGAAAGTCTAAAAACAAATGATTCCCATTATAGTCCAAATCCTTGCGAGCCTGTGGAATGTAGCGTACAACTGCGCAACAGAAAGGTAAGCTAGTTCCTTTTTCATTTATTTGTATGCATTTGTCAGAAATCTGATTAACTTTACATCAGAGTCATTGGTTTGGTTCCATGCAAATTTAGTGGGGGCCCATGGCTGTCTAGTAGTTACATTCACAGTGCCAGCAGTACTTTCTTTGCATAGTTCAGTTGCTCACCTGAAGCACAACCTGAGAAAGCAGAGACTGCAAATTGTGCTGTAGTGTTGTGCTGTAAACTAGTGTCAACTAGAGGCTGCTTTTTCACCTAACCCCAATAATGCTTATATACTTGAAAGGAATTGCCATAACCGGATACTCTACATCCATATCATTTTTGCACTTACACAGATTATAATAGTTTAATTATTTGCATCTAGCTTCTGCAATACTCAGAAAACCTCAATACTCATAAAACCCAAGTGCAGATTCCATAATCAAATAGATGTGATGGATAACTTCTGAATATACTGTATCTTGGAATACATAGTACATACTATAAAGTCTACTTTGTCAATAGGAATTTGCGCATGGCACTGACTTTGAGAACTTCTGATGTGTTTCTGCTCAGTAAATTCTGAATATTTTTTTTCCTGTGGTTTTGAGTTCTAAATTAAATGCAATGGAAAACATGTGTCAGGCACCGGTGTCTGACTTACTGTTACCTCCAGGCCCTAATGGAAAGAATAACTGTATTACCTTTACTACTGTGTATTAAATTATTCACTTGTCGTTTGATCAGTAGAAAAATGTAAATTCTTTAGCAAATGTTATGAGATTTAACAGGAAACCGTATGAGACTCATTTGTTTATGAAAGGAAATACAAGAATAAGATAAAAAAGAACGCACTGTTACATGAATGCAAACAAACACAACAAACATAATAAGAGCACAGTTAGTAACATACACCCCATGCCATGAAGAGCTATCTGTATCATGAAAAGTAGATTACAATGGCCTACCACTGTATGTACATGTAAAGAGTGTTGTAAGTGGATAATCTCTGGATATAAGGAAAATGCAAATGTGACATATGTACCTCCCTGTATCTCAAGATTCTGATAATACTAATAACTTGTTAATGTATTAACCAAGTTTCATCACAAATGGATAAGTGGTTATATAACTGTAAAGTGAGGCATATTGATGTTCAGATGTACTTATATATGCATACTCTTCTGTTCTTTCTTTCTTTCTTTCTTTCTTTCTTTAAAAAGTATTACTTTCTACCACTTTTTTTATTTTTGCTGATCTAAACTTGGTGAATACAGCAACTGGTCCCTATGGTACGAGCAACACCACAGGAATTCTGGCCCTTGGCTCGTGTATTTGTAATTGATGTAAAGGAATGACATTTTAGAGTTCAATGGAAGGTTTTTGCTCATAGGAACCTTGACCATAATTTGTTTTCTGTTCTGAACAAGGGGTAAGATTGTATGTTCCATAAATCTGGTCAAAAACATTTTATTACGTTTTTTTCTGTGTGTAAAAAAAAAAAAAAAAGTAGACCAACTAAATTTCCATTTTCATGAATTTCCCTGTAACGTAATACCACTTATTTTAACATTGTATGATTTAAATATATTTTTCTGATATATTTAATTATTATATAGATACTCTGATCTAATATACGACCTTCTTTATAATATCATGAGCAAATATGTCAGTTGATTGTTTTCCTTACACAAGATGAAACAAAAAGGTGCAATTTACAGGAATGTTTGTAAATCATTAAATAAAATCTGAAATTGATTTTGTTTAGACTGTGTTATACTGTATATTTGTGTGTATATTACATGTGTGTGAGCAGATGGAGGGAAACGTCATCTGCTCTAACTTTCCCACAGTCTTCAAGAGGAAATTCCCTGATACCTTTTAGCTATGTTTGGACTGTTGGAAGATGAATCACAAACAGTTTATAAGTATTTAAATACATCCAGCAATGAAGTAAACTTTGATATGCAAGTCAGATTTTAACAGTCAACCATAATGCAAATGTAACTTTGGCATATTTTAACAGACTATAAATTCCTAAAGTAGAAGCATAAAGAAGGCTATTAACTGAAATGAATCTGCACAAAAAAATGAGTAACGTTCGCCCATGGAAAAGACCAACAGTCTTGTGGGAAGTACTGAGTCAGAACTTGTTTCCTAATTGGATTTTTCATTTTACATCTTCAGATAGTCGTTTTCAGAAGTGTTTTTTTATTATTAGAAGTTTTTTTTTATATAGAAGTTCTGTTGTATTTAAAATTGATCTCAATGTTTTGCAATAATTTGCGTTTTGGTTTCATTTATGTCGCAGAAGACTTGTATCTGTGTGTCCTACGAGACTGTGAAAGGGGTGTGGATTATCCAATGACAGACCAGACACACAGTTGTTGCGCTTGACCACGCCACTCAGATGAGCATTTATTTATTTGTTGCACATTTCTTTCGAATGGAATTGCAAGGTGCCACCAATTTGGGTACCGACAATAGTAGCACCTAGGATGGGGTTAGACAAACAGGAAACCACATGACTGTAACAACAATGGTATAGACACCGGCGAATATACAGTGGTAGCCAAAACCAGCTATAAAAATTGTGAAATATGGCATGAAATGCAGTTTAGTTAACCTCCCCTGCGTGTTCTGTACATTAGAGGGTGTTATCTGACTAGAAACGGGTTTGTCACAGATTACAAATACAGTGTTTTGCCAGCAAGCGTCACACGCTGAAGCTCTTGGATACCAAAAACGCCCAAATTACATTGATTTGAAGTAATTTTTATACTGTACTGTATGATTGCGGTAACAGCTTGAATATGCCGAAGCCTACAGTATATCAAGAAATTAAGCAATGCTTTTGCTGAATAGATGGATAAATGCACCATGCTGCAGCCCCAATGAAAATAGTTCTGGTGATATTATATAAATGAACCATAGCGGCTGAGTCAGTGGGTGCTCTGGGGCTACAGCATGCACAGGAAAAAATAGGGGATGAGGAGAATCCACCAGGAATTTTAACTTAAGTTGAATAACAGTCTATTCGGCTAAACGTTGCCTATTAGGCTTCCCGCTCCAGGAACCGGCTACTCTACGTAACTCTCGCTATACATTACTTGGGATCCCCTAAACTAACCTACTTATGAGCCGGTATTCATACGACGACTCCTGCTGCTTCATATGGCATTGGCTGGGCATTGCCTTCACAAGCACCGCTTGCAGTTTCAGGGTTGCGTAGCTGTCGTTCCTGCAGAGTGGACTCTTTCCTCCTGAGTATACGCAGCTCCCCTCTGTAGCATGGCGTTGCAGTCGCCCAGAGCGATCTCCACCTGATGTTTTTATACTGACGGACACTCAGTCGAAACCCGCCCATCTGCTGATTAAGGAACGGCACAGCCAATCACTCGCTGCCCTTCCCCTCAACTAAGCCTAGCAGGCAGCAAGTCTCAATCGAGCGCCTGTCTAACAATCATTTAATCACACACAACTCCAAAAAGCGCACAAAACAAACCCGTTTCCCCATATTAATTACCAACACAGTTCCTATAATTATTTTTGTAGCATACTGAATCAGATAGCACAACATTTCTCCATCTAATAATATATAATTATATGAAAATTAAATCAATGGTAGTAATTGTATTTATTTCCTGTGCTAAAAAGATGGATTTTGTAAAAACTGTTACATGATTGGCAATTTGATGTCCAGGGTACTCATTACAACTGAGTGGTATCAGCAGTGGACCAACAATATCAATTATGATGGAGTCAGAGGCAAATAAGGGCTGACTAGAAACCGGAAGGACATTCTATAGGGATACTTGCACAGACGGTTCACAGCACTACAAAATCGTAAGGGAAATGAACAGCTCAGGATGGCAAGGAAAATAGAAACTATGGTTTAGGCTATATTTTTATAACAGGTTTCATGATTTCCATGAAAATCCATGTGCGCTATGTGTGTGATTTATTTTGTATTATTATTATTATTATTATTATTATTATTATTATTATTATTATATAGTGTTTTGTGCGGACGACAAAAGCCGATATTATTTGTTATTATTTTATATATATATTTTAAAAACCTCTTGAGGATGTGTGGCTGATCAGCTACTTATTTATTTATCTAGCTGACAGTCATGCATCCTTATTAAACTCGTGCAGACTATGGCCGAGGGGTAATAAGATAATAATTAATTAATAGCTAGTTAACTCCTCGGCCAGAATATAAAGCCTGCAGCTGTCTGCGCTCAGGGAAGAGGGTGTTGGAGAGTGGAGAACGAGTGAGGAGTTAGGAGGTAAAAGGATTAAACCAGAGTAAACAATTGCTATGCGTGCTGGCTAAAAACCAGCATGATACTTGTTTGTTTTGCCAACATGCCTTTTTGTTTGGTGTTTTGTGTTTGTTTACATCATTTGTTTATTATTTAATAAAATGCTGCGCGCCGTAGCGTTTCAGTTTTGCCCCGCCATTACTTGTTTTGGTTTCTGTTCTGATCCGTGACGTCACCGCAGCTACGCACTGCAGCCATCCTTTCACAGGCTACCACTGTATACAAAGTGGATTGCAAATAATGAAATATTAAATACCAAAAATATCTAAACAAAAAAGTGAAAACACAGTTAATCAAAATAAAATGGTCAAGATAACTCATAGTGTAATCTCCTTTCTAGCGGTCCAAGCATATAATCTCCTTTCTAGCGGTCCGACTATATCTGCTCCAGTTCACTCAAACAGTGTTTCCACTAGGGGCAATGGCACTAGCGGAGCTTGTGGAACAGTCCCAGAACTGGGGCATTGCGTACAAAACTGGTGCTCATCTATTCCCAGCCAGTAGAACCGTGTCACAACCTTGCCTTTGTTTTATCCCTACCCAAGCCAGCCAGTGGAATGGGTTGAGCCAGCTGTATAAATTGTCCCTGAAGGGCCTGTGGACGAGCAGCTGATGGCACACTTCCCCGATCTGGGGCAATTTGTTGACTAGAGTAGGTCTTGAATCATCTCGAAGTGGGGGTATGCGGTGGTGCGTCTGGGATCAACCATTAACTATGGCTGCTTGATCCGTGAGTCATCCCAGTGGGTTAAATAATCAGCCCCCATGGCATCAAGCTTGGGGTCACTCAGGTCCTGTACGGACTCAGGGGAGGCCAGCCAACCTCTACTAGCTCCTCTGATTCTGCCATGGAACCCTCTGTGACTCACTGTCCCCAATGCCCACCCCCACTCTTAGCAGCCTGTTTCATGTTATGGACGGCCACGGGCCCTTCCCCGAACCAGTCCACTTCAAGCAGGTGCAGATACGCCTCCGGGTTGTCCTTAGCTGTCATCTTGGAGGGGCGCTGCAACCTCCAGTTACCAGGGGGGTCATCAGTAACAGGGGGCTCAACTCGCCATACCGCATCCAGGAGCATGTGCATCACTGCAGCAAACTCTATGCATTGTGTCTGTATACTGGGGACGTGCCTTGTCTGAGCAGGACCAGTGGATCCCGCTGCTGCCGCGGAGTGTGAAAAGGGTGTGGGTTATCTGCTGACAGACCAGACACACAGTTGTTGCGCTTTACCATTAGGGTACCAACAATGGTTGCACCTAGGGTGGGGTGACAGACAGGAAACTACGTGACTGTACCAATCATGGCATAGACACAGGCGCATATACACAAACTGGAGTGCAAATAATGAAATATTAAATACGAAAAACGTCACAGTGAAAGCAGCTAACCAAAAACAAAAGCTGACCTACAGGTGGCCAATTTTCCACTAAAAGGAGGATCCTGCTCCCAGAACTTAAAGCACTCCACACCCCTGTTTATACTGCAGCAGGATTCTAAATTTTCCTACACAGACGTATAGGGCAGAACTCCTACTGTTTGTCTCCTGCTGAGTGTCCGAGCTACCCCCTGCAATACCGCACATGCACCCGAGAAGTCAGTGACAGGATCTGTCCCACCACAGTGACTGCATTAACCCAGGTTTTCCTGGATGTTAAATCTGTGTTCTTGCTACAGTTACGATTTCAATGGTAACTTAAATGTAGCCTGTTTCCATTTATAATACCGTTTTAAAGACTTTGGAACCTTAACAATATGCGTATTGCATTAGTGTGCTGTATCCTGTGCAAAAAAATATTTAAATTAATTACACAATAACCATGCATAAAACATTGTAAGTATGTGTAAGTACACATGTATTTACTAAGTAACTACTATGTAAATACCCAGTAATTAGTGAGTGTTTAAAGAAAATGTCAAATGATTAAATCAACAGATGTAAAAAAATATATACTTACACAGAAGGTTACACAGTAGTAATCCTTTAAATGTATATTTACCTATTAACAATGCTCAAAGGCATCAACAGGAGTATTGTAGATTCAGTGTGAGCAATTATGACAACCTCAAGGTACTGCAACTCCTGCAGGTTTTCATTTGATATTTTTGTTTATTTTCTTTTCACCAGGAGAGAAACCCTTGAGGCCATGGCCTCGTTTATGAAGGGTCCTGGGAAGATAACATAACAAAAATCTCAGCAGTCGCAGTCAAGTACAAAACACTAAAGGAATACAACTGAAACACAAAAATAACAAGGTTATCATTATTTCAAAGTAAGAAATGGGCTCTAAAATATTAGAAAATAAAATGGAATAATTAATTGAAAGTCTGGTGAAATCTAGGTGCTCTCAGATTTTAAAGTATGATAAGATGGTGCTCTCTTAATAGAATACAAGCAGCAGAAACATCTGCTCATCAAATCCAACTGTGGCAGACTAGTGCCACAGAACAGTCTGCGTCATCAGGGATTCTGGGTTTCAAAGCATCTATCAAACAAGGATGGAGCATCTTGTTCCTCTGAAAACTTCCCAGCATTTCAAGTTAACATTATTTGAGTAAAATTAATTCCAGAGAGTTTCCATTTCTGCCAATGCTATTGGTAAATCTGCCAATATTATTGGCTGCTGGTGGATGCAAATGATGAATGTGGCCTAACAAACCTACACTCTCCTTGTATTGTGATTGGATTGGATTAGAAGTCTGAAAAGACATGGGGGGGGTCTATTAAATTGATCTGAACAGTTGCAGATCTGATAGACAGTACAAGTGCCTCTTTTCTGTCTTAAAAAAGAAAACGTCATGGAGAGTCCTTGTTATTAAGTTGTCAGTATTTGGATATGCCACTATTTAGACCAATTCAATCGAATCGTTTCAGCATTGGTTCATGTTTAATCTCTTTAACAGTGACTGATGTGAAGCAGATAAAAACTGGAATTCTTTTGGCTTAATATGGAATGTAGTTTGAGTAATGCAATGGACTATATAACCTCACATACTGTTAAGGATTTAGTTAGTCTTTGAACCCATATAGTGGGAAAGTAAATGGGATACTGAGAACAGTCAGTATTACCTGTTACCAAAATCTAAGGTACACACAAGCATCAAGAAATAAGGAACAGGAATGACATATTGTTTTAGTCTAAACAGCAGTTATCATCAGAGGTTGTGCTACCCTTTAAAAACAAATCTGAATTTCTTGATGCCGGCAGTATACAGTTATTTTTTTTCTTTTATGTATTGCACTTCATTTGGCTACACTTCCACACTTCGAAAATTGCTTTTCAGTCCCCCAGTGACAATTGAAATATTTTCTCTGTACAACAAATGTTTTTCAAAGTGTGTATGTTCCTGAAGTGCTTAGAACCAGGCTAATCAACAACCAGGGTTTCAGGTGGCTACATCATTTAAACTATAACATTTTTAAGAGTAAGGTAACAGAATGTATTTTCATGCAGGCTGCTGTGTTACTACCATATCTGTTACTAGAACTGGCGGCTATCCTCACCTGAATCATCACTCTCACTGCCTGAAGAGGTTAGACTACTGTATTCTAGCACTAACGGCTCATACAGGTACTATTGTATTGTGCTAGAATTATTCTCTTCATCCTTTATATTTGTATATCTGCGTGGAAACAACTTTGCTTCGTGTGTAGCTATAGGCGACAATTGCAGAAATCAAAGCTGTCAGGTCACATCACCGTGCCATGCTTACAACGCAGTGCACTGAAGCTTGTTGTGGTTTGATCACTTTGTGCATCAGAATAGCCCCTCACAACAATAGGAGGGGCTGTAAAACATGACAAAAGTATTTGGAAACACATTTTCTATTGAAATAAGTCTATATTCACTTTCAGTTCACCACAGGTACCCTCCAAGAAACGTATGTTAGTGAATAATACAAAATAATTTATGAAATAGTTATTTTCACATTAGTGACATTCATGTTGTAAAAATATTTTAAAAGTTTCAGATTTTTTATTTTTATTTCTTTAAGCATACATTTTATTTGTTTCATTTTACCTTCTTTAAAAATATCTAAATAAGCTGCCTTAGAGGCAGGGTACATCTCTTTTTAATTTTGTGATCCCTTATTTGTATTTATGTGTTAAGTGTATTATAGAAGAAGTATATTTTATCCTGCAAAGTTTAAGAAAAAAAATAGACAATGGAGTACTCATATTTAAGATTAATGCTATATGTTGCATACGTGTGATATTTATATAAGGTATTTTATAAGTATTTTTCTTTATCACATCTATTAGTTTAATAGAAGAAAAACAACACATTGATAAAAACATGTTTTTCCTCCTTTAAGTTTCTCCAAATAATTTTAAACCGACAGGTATCACATAAAACATTGTTAAAAACTTGTTAATTGTGTGATGACATTTCTTGCCTTGCCTATGCAGTTTTTCAGTATCAATCAATGAGAATGACAAAGCGCCTCCTGACAATCTGAAAGCTTCTCTGCAGATTTTACATAGCTTAATGCTTATTAAGGAAGATTAAATAGTATTCGTTTCGTAGGTAAAGAAGTGACAGCATTTCATTTTTCAGAAAAGGAATACGATTTAATCTTATTAAACATTAATCCATGTCTCAGCCTATATAGTCCAGCAGATAAGCACAAGAAATAGGCAAGATTGTGCACTTTTACCTAGAAATGTGAAACTTTGCATACTTATACAACTTTAGGTGCTGAACATTTTCTGCTATAGTGCCAATTGATCAGGCCCCCATGGCAGCCTGTAGCGCCACCTGGTGGCCAAGGCGAGCAAGCACTTTACCAGTTAAAATGTTTTCGATCATAGTTTAATCAATAAATGTCCAATTAAGGCTCAAGATGACTCAAAATGTTGGTTTGAATGTGGGGATTATCATACAGCAATCAGGCTACAAAATATTACGGTATCTGTTTTATGTACATTTTGGCCTGTGGTTTTCTCAGTTATAGTTCTTGGCACTTAAACTATAAATCTGCCTTCATACTTGTGGATTAAAATTATATATATAATATTCTTATTTCAAATGTTTCTGCACTGAATTGAAATTGGAATTGAAAAATATCAGAGCTACAGAGTTTTTTTAAACTATGTTGAGAACAATAAAAAATAGTAAAGATGTACACATCATATGAATGGGAGTTATTATATTTAACTACACAATTTTAGTATTATTTCATGGACTGGAAATAGAATTCAATTCAAATTGATTAAATGGAACTGTCATTGGAATTGGAATTGAATATTTATGGGTAGAATTAGAATTGACCAGCTTGAAGTGGAATTTTAATTGGAGTTTGAATTAAAAATAGGAATTGATCCTAAATCAGCATTGCAGTTTTTACAGTCCTGTACTTTTGTCAGTCAGTGATGCACTGCCTATCACATGCACAGAGGGCAGTGCACTGAAGTCCTGCTTTTGCACAGGTGCATCGGCAGTACATCCTTTTTTGCAACCTCAATAGACCAGTTCCTGGCAACTCTTAGTTGCTTCGGCTAAAGTTGTCCATTGGTTCAGCAACTATACTCTGTCCCCAGACGTGACCACCTTGATATACGGCACGCCTAACATGCTGTACCAGTGCCGCTTGGGTAGGAGGGATCCCTTCAGTAGATCGCCCTTTCTTTGTAAAAAGGTGTTTCCGGGCATCATTCACCTGTGATGTCAAACATACCACAATTTTACATTCTATAAATTAACAGATAACAATGCATATATGAATGTGCGTGTTACAGGAATGTTTTTTTTAAAACTTTCCTATAAGTGAATGTATACAGTAAAGTCATGCTTACAGAAGCACAGTGAATCTCTCCAATACAGCCAGGCAGTCATCTGGGATGTTATCCAGGGATACAGCAAGTTGCAGGAATGCAGCTGTTGCTTTATCGTAAGACATCCAGACATCTTGCCACCACCAGC
The DNA here is from genome assembly GCA_030684275.1 of Acipenser oxyrinchus oxyrinchus. Classification (NCBI taxonomy): domain Eukaryota; kingdom Metazoa; phylum Chordata; class Actinopteri; order Acipenseriformes; family Acipenseridae; genus Acipenser; species Acipenser oxyrinchus. The sequence goes on along the minus strand of CM060248.1, from coordinate 53,264,294 downwards.
AAAGCCAGACACAGTATCACAGCCGGTCATGGCATGGAACAGTGGAATTGCCGCTGATGTTCTGATGGTCTAGGGCAGATGCAAATTGATGTACTGGCAAGTATCTGAATTTATTTCCTGCCCCAAATGCAATCCACAGTTCCTGAACTGGTAGCTGGTGGTATGCGGCAATGGCAAGCACAACAACATCGGTATCCACTGTTCTTATCCTTATGTGCTTGTGGCCTTTGTTAGCAGCATCTTTACAGTGCAGGATGATTCGTGTATCAGCCTCCTCATGTGAACATGATGAAAGCTGGGATAGGTCCTCGCAAGCTGGTATACACAAGACATCTTGGCCATATGTTGAAAATATTTTTTTTTTCATCTATTTTTTTCATCATTCTGTGACAGCAGATGGAATAGCTCAGTTTTTTTTTGATCCAATCTTCAGAAATGTTGCCAGTTGTGAGGCAATGGCACCAAAGGCAACACTGTGCCTATTACCTTTTCTCTGGTTGATGATTTTAGGCTGTTTTGCTGTCAAAGGTTTGTCTGGTTTCTGAATGCTCTAAATCTTCTACATACTCATCATAGGCTTACTGTTGCAGGATGTACAAGGAGGCTGCCGTAACCTGGTGAGCATACCTTGTACGTGTCAGATGGGCTGCTTGGAGGTATGAATCTGCTTTGCCTGATGTAGCAACATCGGCCTGAGTGAGCACGTCTGTCCATCCACTTCCTTCCAACCAGGTTCCTGCTGCTTTCCATGCTGCCATTTCAATGTGAAACCTCCAAACATAAGCACAATTTTTTCCTCACCAAATCTGTTTGGCCATGTCCACTGAAGTTCTTGGCTATTGCATAGAGTGGCTGGTCACAAGTAAGAATGAGAAACAATGTTGTGATGTTATTAAAGTCATGTTATTCAATATATTTTATATTTAAACAAGGTATATGTTATATGTAATAAATGAGCATGATAAAATACCTGTCATTCGAGATTCTCTGTACAGAATACTCTATAATGATTTTCAAGAAAGAGGGTAGTTTTCTCTGTGTCTTCTCTCTATCACCGCTGTCAGTCCGAGAGTGGTGACAGAGAGAATTGACAGCAGAGGCAACTCAGAAGGTACAGTAAGCAATGTCATGACCCCACCCCCCGCCTAAACAAAAACAAACATGCAGCAAAACACAGATGTTATACAGAATAATACTGAAAAAACTGTATTGTTATTACTTTTGGAAATCATATGAACAAGTACGTGAATAATATATAGGCTATGCTATCAACAAAACTGATGTGCTTGATTTTTATAAGTACCGCTACCACGTAAGCTGAAGCAACATGATTCACAGGGAATTCATTTTAATCAGTCACTCTTATAAACACTCTTATATAACAAAGTATCTCTGCATCCGGGAAGGAAATGTAGGGATGGACCTTTGAGATGTTCCGGAGGTGGTAGAAGGAGGATTTGACTACAGAGGAGATTTGAGCATCAAAGGAGAAGTTACTATCCAGAAGTACACCAAGGTTTAGTACAGTGGGGGAAGGCAGCAGCAGACAATTTCCGTGGTTCAAGGCAGCAATATTGAGATTCTTGAGTTGAGTTTTCGATCCTACTAGAAGAAGTTCAGATTTGTTGGTGTTGAGCTGAAGAAAATTGGCAGACATCCAGGCCTCGAAGTCTTAGGAAGTATGTAGATGTTGAAGAGAAGATGCCTGAGAACAGATCCTTTGGGGAAACTGCACGTGACCAGGTTTTAAGGCCAGCACTGCTTCCATCATAGAAAACAGACTGCATGCGTCTAGATAGGTAAGAGGAGAGACAGGTTCCAAAGGTCCCAGCATACTTCTGAAGGTGGTCTATGGTATCAAAAGCAGCAGTTAGGTCAAGGATGACAAGGACAGAGGGAGCAGTAGCATCAGCATTGAGCAGGAGATCATTCACAATCCAGAGCAGAGCAGTTTCGGTACTGTGATGAGGCCGGAAGCCAGACTGCAGCGATTCAAGCAGATTGTTATCTGTGAGATGTTTTTTCAGCTGACTGGCTATAGCCCTTTCAAGAGTTTTGGAGAAAAAAGGAAGATTGGATATAGGAAGGAAGTTGGATAAGAAGCTGGATCAAGGGAGGGTTTTTTGAGCACTGGCGTTACTCGGGCAGTCTTGAGGGCAGTAGGGACCAGGCCTGAAACCAGGGACGGGTTGAGAGTGTGCATAATGCAAGGAGCAAGGTCAGAAGCACAGAGACATGAGTTTTTTTGGCCTGGAGTCCAATGGGGCACATGGCAGTAGTTGATTTCAGCAGTAGGCTGGAGACATCAGTAATGGAGAGAGGAGAGAAGGAAGAGAGTGCAGGAGGGGCAATCGGAGGAGAGTCAAGGTGGTCAACTACGATACTGGGTTTATGGCAGGAAAGTGTAGGATAAATGGTGTCGATTTTGTGCTGAAAGAAAGAGGAGAAATCATGGCAGGTAAGAGAGGAGGATGAATGGGAGCTGGATGCAGGAGTTGGTCAATGGTTTTGAAGAGAATATTTGGTTTACCGTGTCCCGTAGATAAGATTTCTGAGAAGTACTTCACCCTGGCAGCAGCGAGCACACGCCTGTAGCTACTGAGGTGATCGGTCCAAATCTCTCTGTGAACTGTTAGTGCAGACGACCTCCATTTGCGCTCAGACTTGCGGCAGGCAGACTTAAGCAGTCGAAGTTCAAGGGTGTACCATAGACAGTTGCGATGTTTCTTCACTATTTTGGTTGTAAGCAGGGCAACTGTGTCGATGATCTGAGTAAGGGTGGTGTTGTAGAGGGACACCGCAGCATCAACCGAAAACGGAAGAGTACCAGTCAGAGGGGAAGAGTCACATTCCAATAGTATTGTAGGATTTAGCAGATTTTTGGGACGGAAGGAAATCACAGTATCAGTGGTAGCTGAAGGTGGGGGAAGATTGATATTGGCAGTTTTTAAGAAATGGTCAGAGACAGAGAGGGAGATATCTGTGACTGAGAGACTGGAGATATCAAGACCCCTGGTGATGAACAGATCCAGGGTGTGTCCACGGGTGTAAGTGGGAACGTTGACAGATTGAGAGAGTCCAAGACAGTTCAGCAGCGTGACAAAGTTGGTCACTAGAGGGGAAGAAAGCAAGTCGACATGGATGTTGAAATCACCTAGGAGTAGAATTTTGTCAGTTGAAGTGCAGATTAAGGAGAGGAATTGCAAGAATTCCGCAATAAAAGCATAGTTATTCTTTGGTGGACGATAGATAACAGCAAGGGTGAGGGACATGGGAGAGGGGAGCTTGATAGCAAGATGCTCAAACGAAGTGAAGGCTGGCATAAACAGAGTTGAGGCGGCAAGCACAGAGATCGCAATAACAGCAGTGCCCCCACCTCTACCCGTGAGGTGTGGCTTGTCAAAGAGCGAGTAGCCATTTGGGGTGGATAGATGTAGCGAGTGCTTATCATTTACAGAGTGCCAGGTTTCAGCTAGACAGAGAAGATCAAGATTAGTATCAGTTATAAGTTTGTTGAGAAGCATAGATTTGTTAGACAGAGAATGACAATGTAGGAAGGAGAATTTACAGTTTGTAGCAGGCAGTACAGGGGGAGAGGGAGTTAGTAGTGGTATCTGAAGCAAGTACTTACCAGTGTTCATTCTAGGAGGGGAGAAAGAGTGAGCACGTGTTGTTCAGCGGATCTAGACATTTGGTGTCAAGGTGGGAATGAGACCTCTGATAGCCATTAGGAGAGATTTGAGAAAGATCCTCGCTCTACCTGTCCTCGCTCAGACTGCCACAGCTCAGACTGTCCTTGGTTGTGTGGCCCTTAGAAGGCTGGCGCTTAGAACAGCTGGTGTTCTAAGACACTGTTTGCCAATATATACTATCCTGTAGGCCTGGAGCCGTATACTTAACACACATTTCTAATCAGACTGTCAATTCAGCACAAAGGAAATCTAAATTACAATTTTTAAGTGCAGTCTGGTTACCTTAGCAATCAACGATTTAAACTATCAAATTAACTGTAATTCACTTACCTATTTCAATGATGTTTCAGCCAGCGACTGGAAACACACGTGTCTCTTCAGTTACATTATATTTATTGATATTATTCATTATATAAATTGACGTAAATATATCAATTTGACATTTAAATAATACAAACAGTATATTCACATTTTCTTTAACAGGCCTTTTATTGGAATAATGGATTTTTGCATGTTTTCCATTTTGTGGCATTTTGAGAAATTTGATGTTGAATGGGAGGGGTAAGGTTTTTGGCAAAACGCTCAATGCAGAAACTTTTGAAATGATAATATTAGATATAATTTTAATCCACAAGTATGAAACCAGATTCATAGTTCTTTACAAATACCAAGAACTATAACCTAGAAAACCACAGGCAACAATGTACATGAAACAGATAATATTTTGTAGCGATTTTCACTAATTTTTTCACTCTTTCATACCAACATTTTGAGTCATCTTGAACCTTAATTGGACATTTATTGATTCTGGTCGAAAACATTTCAACGGGTAAAGCACTTGCTCGTCTTGGCCACCAGGTGGCACTAAAGGCTGCCACGGGGCTCTGATCAATTGGCACTATAGCAGAAAATGTTCAGCAACTAAAGTTGTATAAGTATGCAAAGTTTCACATTTCTAGGTAAAAGTGCACAATCAATGTGCTTATCCAGCCAAGATAAGAAAATAAATTAGATGCTTTCTCGTGAGCATTGATTGGTACCGAATAATGGAATAGGCAGGAAATGTCATTAAGCAATTAACACGTTTTTAACAGGTTCATTTCCGTTTTAAGTGATGCTCGTCAGCGTACAGCATGTTAAAGGGGGAATTTGGAAATACAACTATTCAGAGAAACTTAAAGGGTTTGCCTATGTGGATTACTATTTACTAAACCTAATAACTACTTCAGAGGAAAATAACTGTTTCTGTAGTCAGGGCAGCTTCTCAACAAAACTTGGAAAAGCTGATTAGTGGGCTTAATTTATTGCACACAGTCAAAAGATAGGATATTTGACACATTTCATCACCTTTAAATTGTAATAGTTTAATAGTAGAAATTGGTTGAAAAAAATCCTAATTATTAATCTATTATTAATACCTATTTATTAATCACGCCACACTAATGATCCAAGCAGAAACTGCAATAGAAAAAAATATACAGAACAAATACCATGTCATATTAATTGGTAAGTGTAACAGGGGAGATCTGGACTGACTATCTGGCACATGCGTGTTACTGCAGGTAGAGGGAAGCAGTCTCGTAGGATCCGCCTGTCAGTCATGGCGATGACACGGAGAGGTGGGGAAGAGGGTGTGTGGGCATTCCCTCTCTCTGAGTGGCTGAGAGGCAGGCCTTGGGAGATTGCTCGGCCCATAAGAACTGCACTTCGTTGTGCATGGCCGTGTTTGGGAACACACAGTGAAACTGACAGAAGACATCAGTTTTAAAAACAAGAATGATGCAAGCCTGGCTGGGGAAAACAGCCTGCCTTAAAATAATTTAAAGAGAAAATAAATAGAAGAAAATAATGACTTACCCGAAGGGACATGTTTAGTTGTACGGGGAACTCCGGCCACCCCAGTGTATAGGGTAACTGAGCGCACGTTTGTTTGTAGTTTTATTACTCTGTTTTACTTTTGCCTTTGGTTTTCATTATTATTTACAAGGACTTATATGTGCATTTGGACTGTGGCGTTACAAATAAAGTACTGTCTCCTTGTGTCAGTGAATTGCCCACCACCCTTCCACAGTAAGAAATTCAATATTTTGAAAAAAATAGATTCTATGAAGTAACCCTTTAATAAATAGAAATATTGAGATATGTAATGTTTTTATATAGGAAGGACCTGGTTTGCAGACTGGACACTGGAGGATAGCATAGAGATAGAGATGGAAAGTGGAAGTCAAAGAGGGACGATGCAGTTTCTTAGGCAGAAAAGGGACTAGATTTGCAGCAGTAATCAGTAATAAAATAAAATCTGAGAATTTTATATTATTGAATTGCTACTGTGTAATGTAATGACTACCTGTTGTGTAGAAATTACATTGCAAAGACAATAAGATCATTTATTCACACCAAGTTGTTGAAAATAAAGGATTCCACTCTGAATATCACCATGAGTCTCTGCATTCACTTCCAATATAATATTAGATCAAACATTGCCAAAGTGAAAATAAAAACCCCAGAGCTTCCCCGCAGCTTGGAAGTTGGAAGTTATTTACAACACTTCCATACTGTCCCAGTTTAAGGACTTACAAATCTGGTCACCTTAGTTAAGAAACATACACATTTCAGAAGCATAGCAAAATATGTGTTAACTGTTGTAAATCAAATTGGTCTCAGGATCAATATGTACATTATTGTATAAATATTTTAACATGAACAATGACACAAAAAAATGTTTCATATGATATCCAGTAAGATGTTCAACTATTTTCCAGCTAGTTGTATGGGTTTCTTGCATATAAACTATTCACTGGACATGATCGAGGACTGCGTAGAGGAAGAGACCACAGAATTGATAACAGAAGATATGTGCTTATAACTTAAAGAAGAGTAAGGAGATTCCCCTTGGCTCGCGGAGGTGAGACCGAACCGTTCAATCTCCATGGCTGTGAAGCAACCGATGCTTCCCCCAAGGGGGATCTAGAGGAGAGAAGATGACAGCGATAGTTAAATTTGGCAGGGGGTCTCCCTTGACTTGCGGAGAACCTTCCTCGCGAAGGATGAATCCAGTGTGTAACATTGATGGATGGGGGCTTGTAAATGGAAGTTTGTCCCTTGTTAAAATATGTAAGCATTTACAGGACTTTTTTGCTGATTCAGAATGGAATTTCCTCTGTTCTATGTATTGCATTTAAATTGCTTTGTTTAGCTCTTAAAGTTGGGAAGTGAGCTTCACTTACCCCCAAAAGAGACCCCCGGCACCCCGCAAATGTATTTAATTATTTATTTATTTTTAATTACTCTCACCGCTCAGTGGAGAGGAACCCCGTTTTTTGGGAGGAAACCTCTGGTGGTATGAAGGGAGAAGGATTTAGAATTTAGAACAGTGGAGAGAACCAAATAAGGCAGCAAGGCAGAGAGATTTCAAAACTAGATTGTTGAAAGGAGAGAAATAACCTCACAGGAGGATTGTGATTAGGGAAATAGAATGTCGGTAGTAATTGGTATGCAGACGGTTGAGTAGGCTTACCAGCCAATTGTGTAGAAGGAGCGTGTATTCCATGTATTCTTGAGCTGATGAGCGGAGATTGCGGAGGGGAGATTACGTTGAAAAACAGGTTGATTGATAGTAGAGGGTCCAGAGGGAGGCTGCAATGACAATAGGAAATAGCTCAGGGAGGCCTGAGGATTTAGACTGAGGGGAGAGATTTTGGATTTCCAAGGCCATGCACTGGAGAACCATTGATTGAGAAAATACTGCTAAAACCGATGGAGGAAGCGTGAATATGAAGAGAGCGATTGTGGGGGCAGATGTGAAATCATTGTAGAATGTAGAACAGCCATTCTAGTGCTACAGGAATGGCTATTAATATTGGAGTTGAGATTTTTGCTGATGTAGAGCAAGCTAGAAGACGTGAAATAAGTGTCCCAGAATTGAAAGGAATTCCATTTTGAAATAGTGTGGCTGCTTTGAAAGGATTGAATGAGGGAATTAATATGTTCCGGTTTATCGAGGCGGCAGGTGTCTAATGTTATTCCGAGGAATTCTAGTGAGTTTTTTTTTTTTTTTCTGAGAGGGGAATTCTGACTGTAGCGAAGAGTGATCTTGTTTTGTAAATGCCACTACTGAGGGGTCTGGTGGGGGGTTGGGGGGAGAAAGTCATCCAGTTGGTGCAGTTGGAAGAGTACACTATGTTTTGAGAAAAAATCTAGGGGCTGCTGCGGCAGCCAAATGTAAACTGAAGTAGTAAAAGAAATAAAAAAATAATAATGATAATAATAATTACCCCTGCCACCATCAAAGCGATGGCAGAGAGAGGGGTGTATGGGCATGACTGAATGCATCTGAAATGTCTGATTTGGCTAGCCAAGATCCCTGGCTGGATGATTTTATGGAATGGACAGCATCAGAAACAGAGATATAATGCAGAGAAAACTGGTCTGAGGGAATGAGCGAATTAATGCTGCTGATTGGCACACCGCGAGGGGTGAAGAGGTTGATGATAAGGCACTTCTTGCGAGAAATTATTTATCTTGTGGCAACCCCAATAGGAGTGATTCGGAATTGAGGGAAGGGGAACAATGGGAGTGGTCGTACATGAAGCATTTTGCAATCTCTGAAACTATAAGTGAGTCAACGATTTTTGGTTCCTTTTGTGCAAATTGTATTTTTTTTTTTTTTTTTACGATGAAAGGAGGAAGATGGAATGCATTTTAGTCCGATAAAGAATCCATTGGACAGTCCAGAGATGAGGGAGGGAATTATTTTGCGATTGGGGTGAGACGGGATGTTGATGGGAGTTTATTATTTGTTTATTTAGCAGACGCCTTTATCCAAGGCAACTTACAGAGACTAGCATCAGCTGCAGAGTCACTTACAACTACGTCGCACCCGAAAGACGGAGCACAAGGAGATTATGTGACTTGCTCAGGGTCACACAATGAGTCAGTGGCTGAGGTGGGATTTGAACCGGGGACCTTCTGGTCTTTTCTTTAACCACTGGACCACACAGCCTCCAAGGGAATCAATGAGGAGAGATGATTGGCATTTGTAGGAAAGCAGGTTGATGGAAATGGGGTGCGCATCACCTCAGACACTGCATATGTGCAGGAACCGACATTGTTTTGCTGCGCAAAATGTAGTGTTGAAATTATTACATATCTGTAGTATTAATTGGGCGGCCCGTTATATCCTTGGCAGACAGAGAATGGTTCCTAGACATGAACACGAAATATTGGCAGCTGTGAATATTAGGGATACTGAGAGCTGCAGTGCCGGCGGGCATGGCGAAAGCAAGGATAGGACAATCAATCCCATTATTCAATGCGCATATCCATGATTTAATGCATGTATTCCTACGGCCGCCATTATTGGAGCCCACTCAGCAGAGTTGTGGAACCAATCGAGTCATGACGATTATGTAAACACAGAGCACTGCTGCAGAACACAGACAAACAAGCATTATCGACCAATAGACGACCAATATCAATTTTCTCACTATCAAACCACGGAATTTCTGATTACCCTCAGCAAACAGCTTTTGAAGGAGTCGTTTCTGATTACTTTCGGTAAGAAGCTTTTCTTTTCACTGGACTGCAGGGCTCAGCGTGAGCGATGGATGAGGTCATGGTGAATGCTTACACTCGGCAAGAAGCTTGAGTTTGCCTGTAAGGGCTGCGATGCTGGCTCCGAGGATCAACCATAGTGCGGTCTCCCCAGCGCATCAGCATGACAACCGTCTGGATTGAGCGAAGTAGGGTACATCTCTGGGGTCTTCAAGTGGGCACCTTCCATCCTCGGTGTTTCGTCGACTAGCCCACGACACCTCAAGAGGGCTCGACGGTGATCCTGGCGTCCCAGCATCACCCCCCTCCGCCCCCCACTCAACTCAGCCCAGCTTACTTACCTTACCTTACTTTCTTTCTATTGTGCTTGAGATCCCCAGCCAGAATCTTTTCGTCTCAACCACAGCCAGTTGCTGCTCCTCTCTGCTGCTTCAGATAAGTTCTTCACTGTGTGACGCAACTCTTGGCCATTGAATCCGACATCTCTGAGAAACTGGGTTGTAGAGTGTGCCACAAATCCTCAACAACCCACTTCCGCTGGGTAAACCCAGACTCTCCATCCTCGCTGTTCCGCTTCAGTGGCTAGTTGAGCATACCGCAGTTTCTTCCTCTCATACGCCTCATCTACAGCATCCTCCCATGGCACTGTTAACTCTACCAGGTGAACAAGGCGTGCGGATCCAGACCACAAGACAATATCTGGTCGAAGGTTTGTGGTGGCAATCTCAGGTGGAAAAATAAGTCATTGACCAACATCTGCCAGCATTTTCCAGTCTCTAGCAGCTTCCAGTTGTCCTGGGCGAGGATTGGTTTTAACACCTTTTCTTGGTGGTTGCTCTCCTGGGCGGAGGAATGTTGTCTTTTGTTTGTAATGTTTTGATGGAACAGGTGGCAACTTATTGGTCATGTTACGCTTGTCTTCCAATGCTAAGGCCAAACATCGCAGCACCTGGTCATGGCGCCAAGTAAACCGTCCTTGGCTAAGAGCTACCTTACATCCTGTCAAAATGTGCCTTAATGTTGCAGGTGATGAACACAACGGACGGACACGTTTACAAATAAGGAAGTTTCCATTAAATTGACTTGAAGTTGCATTAAACCAGGTGGAGAGATAATCATCCTCATTCTCTGTAGGAAACAAATTTCGCCTAAAAGCCTGTAATTAGCTCTCTAAGAGGGCGGATAGTAATGTTACAGCTGTGTAGTAGCATAAAGAACTAATTTAATGAAGAAAACAATCTGATAAATAAGTGTGTTGGAACGAGTTGCCTTCTGACTAAGACAGGTCCTGATGAGGTCAACGCCCTCCACATCCTGACCCCCTGCCCCCCCCACCCAAAAAAAACTTGGAAAATCAGTATCTCGTGAGACCTACCCCTCCAAGAGCATTAGTTTGTTGGAGGCTATCCAAATCTTCCAGTACTGTTGCAATGAAGAAATGATATATGAAAGCACAGTTTACAAGATGTGTAGAAGAAACACAACAGTAAAACACTGAGAAATAATCAACTGAATGATCTCTGGACCCATATGTATTTCTTTTAGTGAATGAGTGTTTTTTTTGTTTTTTTGTTTTTTTAACGTAATTCCCTGGTGGCATGTTATACAATTTGGGGGAGGTTAAACTACTGTATATATACTGTACATTGACATAAAGGCTTTGAAACAGTTCTGTTGTTACATACATGTCATTGGCATTGGGTTTCTCTGTGATGCCATCCTCTAGAGCGTGTCCTCTATATTTACTGTAAACAACACATCTGCACACTCAAAATGCTTCTGCAAATATAAGAACAGTTATAGATCTGTGTTCCTATCTACTTCTTTAAAACTGGGAAGACATGAAGAAGAAAAAACACAAGCTTTTTCTTTGATGGAAAAGCATTTTGTTATTGCAAAATATTATTCTGTTTCAGATTTTTTCTTTTTTTCCCCCGTTCTAGAAAACTGCTTGAAAAGGATCCAGTTGTTAAAATTGCCTGTTTTGTAATAGTATCTACTTGGCACAGAAATTCACCCTCAGCCACTAGATCTTCCGACAACATTAATATTTAAACAGAGAAAAAAATACAGCATTCGACTAATCTAATGTCCCAGCCTGCAATGGATTTTTACCATAAGAGTCCTGATTTGTCTTTTCAGAAGCATTGTTTCTGTTACAGTAAGTAAGCACGGCACGCAATGATCTAAGCATAATATTAACAATAGAAAATCCAACAGATAAAATATAACAGGATGTTAATAGGTTAGAAATGAAATATGAATTCCCCTTTCAGTTAACATTTTGGTGTGGAAACGTCAGCATTACGACCCTGCTTTTGAATGGAAGTAAAAACTGGTATCCTGCTATCATTTGCTTTATCCGATGACATGCCTGTTATGTTTTGTGATGGTATACTCAGTTGAGTTCAATTGAGTTTATATCAGCCAGCCAACCATTGGGTGTGATTTTGGTCTGCTATGGTCAAACTTCACATAGGCTAAACTACAAAGCAATCTCTAGTGAACAGACACCAATGAATTATTATTGTTAACAGGATAATAGAACACTGTAGCCATAGCGACAGTATAATACTGTATGTAATTAAATGGATCAGTACATCACTTAAGCTGGTCTACATTCTTTGTAGTTCAGTACAGTATTCAGTTTGATCATTTTACCACTAAAACATACCCTTTCTTTAATAATAAAACAGTACATTCAGGGGCTGATGTTAGGATACGTGCAAAGAGATTTGCAGCTGCAAAACACCCATATTGCTGCCAAAAAACATGTTTAGCTGATGTAAAGTGGGACTTTAGCTGTCACTAAAAATGCTGTGTATGTAAAAAATGATTTTCACCTGGTGTTCTGCACCCGCTATCAAATTAGCATTTTCCCATCATTAATCCACTTAAATGATATGGAAATGTATTCAAATGAAGAAAAGAGCATGGAATTGGGCAAGGATCTGGAATACTAAGCGGGCACAAACATTATAATAAAATGTAAGGATTTTGCCTTGCACTTGGGCAATTGCTGACCCTCCAAAAACTTTGCATCTCCTGACATGGTGCAAACAACAACAGCACTGACTTTCTCCACCAAAGAGGACCATATGGCCTCTTTGGTAGCATAACTGATGTTGGCTGAGACTTTTCCAAAAAAATAATTTCATGCTGAGTGACCTCAGCTGTAAGGACTCTCAGCTCCTCCTCAGAAAACTTTTCTTTTCTTCTCTGTGTGCCAAGAGGACTTTGCTGCCCGTCAAATCTCAAACAGTGCTTACTGCTCTCTGTACTCCTAACTCACCTCTCCTCTGGGCTGTAAGTGTGGCCGCTAAGTAGCCCGATGCACAGCTCATTATTTGTGTGTGTTGAGTAATTTGCATAGCTCTTAAGCTTACATGGGTCGCAGTGCAAAATAATTGCCTGCCCGCTAGGCAATTTGGATTTTGTAGCCGCAATTGTTTGCACTGTGCCTATCCTTACATCAGCCTTTAAAAATGAAAAAAAGATTCAATCACTGCATGGTTTGTCAAAACATTACTAGTAACACTGTGACATTTCCATTACATAAATTGGCATAAAAACATGCTTCATTGGTCTTACAAATGTAAATGAACTCCATCGACAGGGCACATTATGGAAAATAAATGTAAGCACAGTCACAAGAGTTATTAAGGATGAGAATAGAAGCCAAACTAGCTCTTATTTATCACTGTGCTGCAATTCCTTATTGAAGTAGTATCCTCAGAGGTCTTATTAAGTTAAAAACTGTTTTAGCCTCTTGTTTTAGTTAAACAAAATGCATAGTGTCCTAGTTTCTTCATACAGGATAATTCTGTTTGCCCCAGTGAAAAGTTTGCTCCAATTTCTACAACTATGTTGTCCAATTCACTGGTGCTGTTAAATTAATGCTCTCATATATCACAAATAGATGAACATGAGTGTGAAGGTACAGCATTGTACTATCAGGTCAATAAAATAAAACTTTATTTTGCATGCATAAGAAAGTATTTATTTGTTATTTAGTTGCCTTGAAGTTCAGTTGCATGTTAATGAACAGTGAGCAGGGAAATCTAACCATATGAAAATGACATGATATAAGTATTATTCAAAAAAAGTTACAGGGACAAGGTTGTATATTAATGAGATACACAAATAATGAGTTGGAACTAGTATATAGTATCCCAGGTGAATACATACTGTGTGCGACGGGTGGGGTCAGGGTAGTGTGAAATAGGCAGGTGGTGGTGCTGGGAGAAATGCTGATAGCTGTTTTTTTGTTATGAGTGAATGGCCTGTGGCACCTACTAGCTGGAGGCAAGTAGTGGGCGATTAGGGGCCTGGGAGAAGAGAATGTCATCAGACAAGGAATCTATTTATTTTACAAAATGTTTTTTTTTAAACTTAAACCACTATGTGAATAAGAAACATGCATTCCCCTGTACATCATAAACAGCACCTGTATTTATGCAAATATACCACTTGAGGTCACTCTAGGCTGTAAGATACTATACTCAAATAACACAAATGAACAGAAGAGCTATTGAGATTACAATACAAGCATTCATTCCATGCCAGCCAGTGATGATAATATAACTGATTCAGGATGTAAGATACACTTGAAATGTCATGGCTCTGAGGTTCACCAACTGAGGGGTAGGTTTACTAAAGTGTTGTGCCTCTGTCGCAATAGTCGCAAACCAGTTACAAACGAGTAGGAAGTCTTGGGTGTAATGTTCCAGACAGGCGCAATGCTATTTGCGACTTTTTTGGGAATGCTTTGCGGCTGCAGTTTCTGTTTGTGGTTCAAGTGTAGATGAAAATGTAATTATGGGTGTTCCTGCATACATTTGCAAATAAGGGGTGGAGATCAGGGTTCTCAAATATTATAAAGAGATGTACGAAAGCTGCAGACAACTGCGACACTTGCAATTGCATCATTTTTTTAAGAACCTTTGAAAGCATGTTTTAAACAGTCATAATTCTTGCTGGCATTTCCCTGTCCACTTGTTCTCGCGTTGCCAGTTGCGCTCAATGCATTTTTGAGGCAGACACCCAAGTACCTAATTTTCACTAAAGGCAGGGTGCCACTAACCCCTCCAGCTCATTCGGAGCATCTGTAGATGACCATTATCTATTGTGTGTTAACTGTCTAAGTAGGCCAAGTTAAAAATTATAATAATTCACTGGACATGATCGAGGACTGCATAGAGGAAGAGACTTTGGGAATTGATAATAGAAGATATGTGCTTAGAGAAGAGTAAGGAGATTCCCCTTGGCTCGCAGAGAGCCGGCCTTGTGGAGGTGAGACCGAACCGACCAGTCTCCAAGGCTGGGAAGCAACGGACACTTCCCCCAAGGGGGATCTAGAGGAGAGAATGGGAAGATGGCAGTGATAGTGGTAAATTTGGCCGGGGGTCACCCTTGACTAGTGGAGAACCTTCCTCGTGGAGGATGAATCCAGTGGCGGCTAGGCTTCTAAAGTTACCCCCGGCACTCCGCAAATGTGCCACCAGTGCAAAACAAATATGGATTATGAATACCTTTTTTTTTTAACTAATCCTACCTCAGTGGAGAGGAAAAAAAATGTTTTTGGGAGGAAACCTCTGGTGGTCCCGTCAGAGAGATGGCCCCCACTCCGGGCATACTAACAATACTATAAAGGGAGAAAGATAGAGAATTTAGAACAGTGGAGAGAACCAAAGAAGGCAGCAGGGCAAATAGATTCCATGACTAGATTGTTGAAAGGAAAAAAATAACTTCAGCGGAGGATTGTGATCAGGAAAATAGAATGTCAGTAGTAATTGGTATGCAGAAGGTTGAGTAGGCTAACCAGCCAGTTGCATAGGTGTGGGTAGAAGGATCAGGTAGAAAGACTTGATCTAGAAATTCTGGTGTTGCGGTTATAATTGAAACCAAGTTAACGTCTTTACCTACTAAAATGTTGACTCTGAGCTGGGGAGAGAGCGTGTGTTGATGTTTCCCTGAAGCAGAGGTGTGGCCAGAAACAGTAGCTGATGTGGGCATGAAGATTGGCAAGTGAACTTCAGGGGCGGGTACTGCTAGAGAAACATGCATAACTGTCATGGCGAATGCTGGTTCCAGTCGAGAAATTCTGTTCTTTTGTGTATGCAGCATGTTGGAGACAGAAGAAACGGTGGAGGTTGAATGAGATGCTTCATATCGTTGGCTATTTGTAGATGCGGGTCGAAAAAGTCGAGAAGAGATGATGATTCTGGTAGAACGGCAGGCATTGGAATTTAATTTTTTGCTGGAGCGGAACAACCGCTGATGTTTGTTCTCTTGCCTGCTGTGCAAGGAGAAAATACTGACTCTGCAAATTGCAGTATAAAGAAAATAATACCTATCAGTATCTCCTTGCTGGATTGGGATTCCTTTTATTTATTTATTATTTTTTAATAGAGCTTTCAAGAGCTTATCAGTGGGCCAGTTTTTTTAGAAAGAGACAAACTGGAGAAGTGTCCCTAAAATGAAGGAGATTAGAGGAGTGCAGAGGCTGTGTTGCATCTGAGACCTGGATAACTGTGGCGACAGGAGCAGGCATGGCAAGATCAGTGGAGGCTGATGCAGCGGGTTCAACGGAGGCCGAGGTGAATAGGTCAGTGAAGCTGTCAAGTGAAGACGGAGCAGTAGGTCGTTGGATTTCTTTAGGCATTTTGTCTTTCGATTAACCACTTCAACTCCAGATGTAAAAATGAAACCCCTTCCCAGGTACCAGATTTTGAAAATAATAATAATAATGTTTTCAAACCTGTAATTGCTATAAAATGTTAACATATGATGAATAAAACACAAATAAATGACCTAAACTGTGTTTTTCATTAACCCTTTATGCTCTTATGTACTACATACCCATATTCAATATACAGATAAAAACACTTTTTTTTAACAATTATTATTATTATTATTTGTTTATTTAGCAGATGCCTTTATCCAAGGCGACTTACAGAGACTAGGGTGTGTGAACTATGCATCAGCTGCAGAGTCACTTACAACTACGTCTCACCCGAAAGACGGAGCTCAAGGAGGTTAAGTGACTTGCTCAGGGTCACACAATGAGGTGGGATTTGAACCGGGGACCTCCTGGTTACAAGCCCTTTTCTTTAACCACTGGACCACACAGCCTCCTATGAAAACAATAATGATCAGTAAACAGTAATTATCAAATAAAAATCAAACAACATATAAACGTGCCATTGTCGACTTGCTCTGTGCCATTTATTGAAATGTTCAATACAACAGAACCCGGGGTTGCCTTCGCAACCACTGCACAGTTTTGATAGTATTTTGTCACAGCACTGCCATTTCAAACCAAACAGCTTCCTGTTTGCAGCTGGCTTACCTGTAAAGTAGCTGCATGCTCTTCAGTTTGTACAGTTTGTACTGTTCTTGGCTCCACATCCTCATCATCGCTGAGTGATAAGTCAGGATCACTGTCGCTGGTATCGAAATCCTCCAAACCAACTTCACTCCCGTTGCTCATTATAGAAAGACCATGTACGTTGCCATGTTTAGCTTTCGCTAAAAACTATATAAACTACAACTAAACAAGTAAAACTAATAACAAAACAAAAAAAAAACATTTTAAACACTCTATATATATATATATATATATATATATATACACACTACCGTTCAAAAGTTTGGGGTCACTTAGAAATTTCCTTGTTTTCCATGAAAACATACATGAAATGAGTTTGAATAGGAAATATAGCAAAATGAATAGGAAATAGAGTCATTGACAAGGATAGAAAATAATGATTTTTAATTGAAATAATAATTGTGTCCTTCAAACTTTGCTTTCGTCAAAGAATCCTCCATTTGCAGCAATTACAGCCTTGCAGACCTTTGGCATTCTAGTTGTCAATTTGTTGAGTTATTCTGAAAAGATTTCACGCCATGCTTCCTGAAGCACCTCCCACAAGTTGGATTGGCTTGATGGGCACTTCTTACGTACCATACGGTCAAGCTGCTCCCACAACAGCTCAATAGGGTTGAGATCCGGCGACTGTGCTGGCCACTCCATTATAGACAGAATACCAGCTGACTGCTTCTTCCCTAAATAGTTCTTGCATAGTTTGGAGCTGTGCTTTGGGTCATTGTCCTGTTGTAGGAGGAAATTGGCTCCAATCAAGCGCCGTCCACAGGGTATGGCATGGCGATGCAAAATGGAGTGATAGCCTTCCTTCTTCAAGATCCCTTTACCCTGTACAAATCTCCCACTTTACCACCACCAAAGCACCCCAAACCATCACATTGCCTCCACCATGCTTGACAGATGGCGTCAAGCACTCCTCCAGCATCTTTTCATTTGGTCTGCGTCTCACGAATGTTCTTCTTTGTGATCCAACACCTCAAACTTAGATTCGTCTGTCCATAACACTTTTTTCCAATCTTCCTCTGTTCAGTGTCTGTGTTCTTTTGCCCATCTTAATCTTTTTCTTTTATTGGCCAGTCTGAGATATGGCTTTTTCTTTGCAACTCTGCCTAGAAGGCCAGCATCCCGAGTCGCCTCTTCACTGTTGACGTTGAGACTGGTGTTTTATGGTACTATTTAATGAAGCTGCCAGTTGAGGACCTGTGAGGCGCCTGTTTCTCAAACTAGACACTTTAATGTATTTGTCCTCTTGCTCAGTTGTGCACCGGGGCCTCCCACTCCTCTTTCTATTCTGGTTAGAGCCAGTTTGCGCTGTTCTGTAAAGGGAGTAGTACACAGCGTTGTACGAGATCTTTAGTTTCTTGGCAATTTCTCGCATGGAATAGCCTTCATTTCTCAGAACAAGAATAGACTGACGAGTTTCAGAAGAAAGTTCTTTGTTTCTGGCCATTTTGAGCCTGTAATCAAACCCACAATTGCTGATGCGCCAGATACTCAACTAGTCTAAAGAAGGCCAGTTTTATTGCTTCTTTAATCAGCACAACAGTTTTCAGCTGTGCTAACATAATTGCAAAAGGGTTTTCTAATGATCAATTCGCCTTTTAAAATGATAAACCTGGAATAGCAAACACAACGTGCCATCACAGGACTGATGGTTGCTGATAATGGGCCTCTGTACGCCTATGTAGATATTCCATTACAAATCAGCCGTTTCCAGCTACAATAGTCATTTACAACATTAACAATGTCTACACTGTATTTCTGATCAATTTGATGTTATTTTAATGGACAAAAAATTTGCTTTTCTTTCGAAAACAAGGACATTTCTAAGTGACCCCAAACTTTTGAACGGTAGTGTATATATATATATATATATATATATATATGGGAGAGAATGGCTTCCTGCAATATATCTCAGCCTTCTAAACGCCCACAGCTAGATTGGAATCGCTACATGACAGGCAATTGGATACAAATGTCACCTGACCCTCCCCCGACTTTCATTGCACATTCCACAGTACTAGCACTGCCTTAGAGAATGAAACCTGAAACGCTAGACTGAGAAACCGATCATAGAATAGAATGGGAAACTTGACGTACGCAGGTACGGCATGGTACTGTAAGTGGGTTTTTATTTGACATACGTGCGTACGTCATGGTGTTGAAGTGGTTAATGATGGGAGGAAGCTCAAAATTGCTGACTTAATCCAAAAATTCTGTTTCTGATGGGGAAGACAGATGCTGCTGATGAGTAGTCATTTTCTGAAAATGATTCTGTGGTCTTGAGTCTGTACTCTTAAGTCTTCAAGCTGAGTAGCGAGGCCTTCGTTCCCCGAATAACACACAAGTTTAGGATTAAAACAAAAAAAGCTAAAATCATTTTGTTTCAATTTAAAATAATTTTTATTTGCATTGTTCACCAATGTGTACAATGCAGCAGCATGATTTATTTTGTGTTACCGGTAGCCAACAGGCTAAAATAAAAAGAAAGTGCGCTAGGTATTCATTTGATTTTACTACTGTACTGTATACTGTATAGGCCTACTGTACAGATAATGTGTAGCCTACCCACATTAGTGTTATTTCTGCGCAATGATTTACACTTAAAATGCATTGAGCACTATAAATGTATGTGTGTGCAATTTCATTGTATTGTTTTTAATCCCCACAAACATGTCCGGTTTAGCGAAGGGCTACTGTATGATTATGAAAAGCTTTTTGGGGGGTGAAGGTGGTGGCCCCACTATAGAATTTGATTGGAATAAACTGCCTTTCATTTTTTTATATAGGTATGTGATGGGGTGCCCACCCCTTTTATATATGTATGTATGTATTATTATTATTATTATTATTATTATTATTAATTATTATTATTATTGTGTTTATATGCGGGCGGACGATAACCGTCTATCATTATTATTTATTATTTGAGACCGGCAAAAAAGCTGGTCTTATAATATTTAGTTGGCGTGGATGGAGTTAAATCCCCATCCCTATAAACCTTGTGGGAATGTGGCTGGAGCCTTACTAAGGTAATTGTTTGATTAATGGGTAATTAAGGCTCCAGCCACAGAATATAAAAGGGCTCATAAAGGAAGAGAGCTTAGGAGAATGACAGTAGATCGAGAGCGAATGCTCCCACGATTGTGACATTAAAAAGGTACTCGTTTTTGTAACCTACAGTTTGTGTTTGTTTTGGCCAATGTGCCCTTTTCTTTTGTGTTTTTGTCAAAGTGTTTTATTTAAATATTTAATAAATATACTGCTGTGGCAGTTTCAGCCCTGTACCTCTGTTTGTTTGTGTACTGCTTCCTAGACGCTGACGTCACCACCCACATCACTCAAAGTCATCCTTGCCACAATGTAATAATATTAAAATAGTTAAAATGAAGACAGAACAGAATGCATGGTACAGATGACATTTACATTTAACAAAAACATGTATAGATGTTATCCTTCGGGCACCCTCTGCTGCAGCAAACCACACCTCAGCTCCTGCTATTTATTTGAGCAATGTTGCATGACTCTCGCAATGCCAGAGATCTCGCTAAGAAGACGCAACAAATATATAAATTAGTATACTTCGGCTCTTTTCATTAATGTGTTTTCTCTTAGTACATACCGTACAACAAAATGTACACTTTGTGAATTGTCGCAACGAAAATATAAATTGCGATATGTTTCCGCTGCGACTGGCCCATCTTAATCTACCCCAGAGTGTTTTCTTTGAAACGCCACTAAGGTGTCCAGGTTTTGTTTACAATTATTAGCAGTGGTAGTGCCAGCGATGGTAGTGCCTAGGACGGGCTGAAACAGAACAGGAAACCACATGACTGGACGAACAATGCTAGGGCCCCAGGCACATATACACAGGAGTGTAAATAAGGTGTGGGGACAAACAGCAATAAAATAATGCAAAAATAAAACACAGTGAGAAAGTAAAGGTGGTCGAAACAGTAGCCGAGCACTACCGCCACTAGGAGGGTCCAACTACCGGAGTATGTGCACTACACACCCCTCACTATACTGTACGGGGATAGTTCCCTGGTTCCCCTAAACTAACCCTTCTTTATGGCACTGATGAGCCTGGTGACTCTCTAGATGTCCAAACGAATAGGTTTAGCCGAATCTTACTTTTATGGTAGTGGCGCTCCCAAACGTACAGGTTGCCTTTTTATGCTTTGTAGTCGGTTCCGTATCTCTCTCTCCCGGGCTGTCTTTCACCATTGCGGCTGCAACGCTGAAGCATAGCACCGGTTTCGTAGCGTAGCCTCTTTTTCATTGGTCGGGCACTCCTCAGGGCCCGCCCCTCAGCCAATCAGCAATCAATTGACTGACAGCGCGTTTCCCCTGGAGCTTAAATATTGTTTAATTCAAAACTTTGCAATTAAGTCAAAACTAAGCTGTGGCAGTCTGGCTTGCAGTGGTGATGTGTGATGACGTCACGGACCAGGAAGTACAGAAACCAAACAATGGATGGGCGGGTGAAGCTGAGTGCAACGGCACTCAGCGTATTTATTAATCAAATAAAACAAAAATAAAAGATTTAAACAAAACAACAAAACCAAACCAAAGGGCACGAGGGCCAAACGAATAAACAGACAAACAAGTAAGTGGCGTGCTGGCTAAACCAGCACGTTTTAGCAATTGTTTTGTTGTATCCTCTCTATCTCCCCGTACTTCCTCTCTGCACCCAACACTCCACCACCAAACCCGGACAGCTGCTGGTTCTTATACTCTGGCCGAGGGGTTAACTAGTTGTTAATTGTCTTATTACCCCTCGGCCACAGTCTGCACGCGTTTGGTAAGGATGCATGACTGTCAGCTAGTTAAATAATCAGTAGCTGATCAGTCATGCATCCTCACGAGGTTTTTAAATATAAATATAAAAAACAATAACAAAAGACGCGGCGCTTTTATCCGCGCCGCAAACAAATACAAATAATAATAAATAGGGGCGGGACACTCCGCCACATAAGCATATTTCCTTTACCTGCACAGATATTCCAGAATTTGATGCAGTAACCCATAAAAAAAGTGTACTGTATTACACTCATTCCTAAAATACATAAGTAGCAAGGCAAAAATAAAATAGTACAATTTACTGATAAATCTAAAAATATAAGTCTTTGAAGATATTGAAATAATCTATTATTCAGATTTACCATGGTCATTTTTTGTGTTACTCTAACAATTTCATAGATGGAGAGAATGGAGTTTATACGTTTGTTTTAATATAGGAGAGCTGTTTATGTTAACCCGAGGGCAATGCTGACCAGACAATCTGGATCCCCACATGTCCTTGTCTTTCTTTGGCTCAGTGTTAACCCATAATAGACTAAGGAGAAGGAATAGAAGGATAAAAGCAACTTCCTCTTCACAGGTATTCTAGAACACAGTGAATGTTGTCCAGGGATATAAAGAAAACAAATCATATCTGGTATGACTTGGGCTTCAGCTTAATCCACACACCTGACAAACTAAGGGTAAATTGAGATGGGGTAAATTGGTTGTGTAGCATCTCTTTTGGAACATCCTTGTGGATATACAGTATGTATTCTGTGGTAACAGAGTAGTGCAGTGGAGATAAAGTAATAGAGCTGCACAAGGGGGATGTCTTGCTACTATTTTGTTTACCATATATTATAAAGAGCACATAAACATTGTAATAAGGTAAAGGATAAACCAATCCAAAACTGTCAGCAGATAGTCTTTAAAAATACATTTCACAAACAAAAAAAATGGAATTGTATTGATACATTTCTTAATTGGTTTGCGTGATTCGTCAATGGATTGGATGCAGAGCTCCAGAAAAAAGATAGGGGGAAGACGTGATATACTAATACTAATGAAGCATGTATGATAAAAAATAGTCAAAAAATAACCAAACCACCAGACAGCATTAACCCGCTAGATGCTTTCAAAATGGCAATCTGGCACAACTGGGGGAGTCTCATGCGAGACGCATGCATTTCCTATTAAATGTTACCTCAAGGTTCAATGTACAAATAAAACGTGAGTTTGTTTACAGTAATTTGCTTTACAAAAAGTAAGGACTACACCACTGGATAGGACTTTATAACAGACTTGCCTCCCCTGAGGGAAAAAAAACTCACTGGGCTCCAGAATTGCTGTAATGTATATATACGGACAATAATATAATTAGAGAACCCTACTGGCCAGACACAGAGTATATTCAGAGTGGATAAGAAGCAGGGCTGATCTCTGTCTTCCGGGATCGGTAGCCTGCCCACTTCTGCTCTGGATTGCTCTGCGTAAAAGTGATTCTGGCTTTAGGCTTGTGAGATCAGAGGATGCTCATATGCCCACAGAACGTCCATGCTGTGTCCACACTCGCTGGGGTGAGGAGAAGTAACATAATTGGACATTTCAAATTGGGGGAAAAATAAATAAAAAATAATAAATTGGTCACTCTAAAATTTTAATAAATAAATAATATAATATAATATACTATAATATAATTAGAGGAGGCAATGGAGGCAGTGCCTCTTCAAAATTACAAAGTATATATATATATATATATATATATATATATATATATATGTTTTACTTTGAAATTTTGAGGAGGCACTGCCTCCCTTGCCTGCTCTGAGGAGCCTCTACTGCTGCATAATCATGTGACAGTTAGAACAAGTAATCATGTAACAAATAGATTAATTCTCAGTTATTTTAGTGATGGGGTTGTCCTGAACCAATGAACATTTACCGGCATCTGTCATAATGTGTTGAGAGAAGTCAGAATTCTAAAAGTTTTATCTGTTATCTACAGCAGTATAAAATACGATTCATGTTCAGCCTACCAGTTTCAACAGCAGAAATATATTTTTTCCTCACTCAGGCAAATAAAGACCTACCGTTGCAATACAATCGCTGAAAACCAAATGCCGTAAAACTTCAAATAATCACTGGTCTCCAATACTGCTGAACCTCTAATAAGCGCCGGGCTTCTGGGAAATATGGTAAATAGACGCCGGGTCTCTTTTAAATGCCGGGTTATGAATAATAATATAATGCACGTCATACTGAATGTTCCAGCCAATACACACACGGCTGTACAGCGAGCTTACCAATTTGTTTTTCAACAGCGATGAAGAGACCCTAAGGCTCAGGATGAATGATAAGAAAACTGAATTTAACTTATTTTAAGGTAATTAAGATGATACTAAGATGATTGCTTTTATTAATTTTAAAACCATGTTTGTTTTTTTATTGTGCTGTAAGCCTACCTTAATACACACTTGTGTTCTGATATTTACAGGGCTGTCTTTAGTGGATTTTACTTTATTATTATTACAATACAAACTGTTATTACCCACTGACACAACCTTTAATTACATTACTGGAATGTTGTAATTTACTTATGTTGTTTCTATAAGGTTTTGTAGACGCAGCTTTTTCATGATTGCATCTGAAGTATTTGCAGATGTTAGTGATCTTACATAATAAATGCCAAGTTTCAAATAGTCGCCGGTCTCCAATAGGTGCCGGGGCTACTGGCAAATATTGTAAATAAACGCAGGGGTGTTTATTTAAAGTTTTACGGTAGTTGGGCTTGCTCTTCTCAACATTCACCGGGACATTGCAGTGAATAGTATGAAGTGATTGATAGTCTCTTAACTGGCGCTTGAACTTAATGTTTTAGAGTGCTTGTCCAACAAGACTGTTTTATTCCTGCCAAAACTACTTACCTTTAAATCTATGTTGTGTCGATTCAAAAATAAAAACAAATTGATTAAAAATGAGATAAGCCTTCAATAAACCATCCATAAATCACTCCAGCTGATTGTATTTGATTTTGGTGTTTGGAAGAGTACCGTACACCCAGATTATGCTGTGCATTGCTTCAAGTCAAAAATTGATAGTGTCTTCAATAAGTGCAAAGCCACAGAAAGTTGTGCAGAGTTGTCACAGGTGGCTTTGTGTGGCGTGTTGGTGGTGACGTCAGGTTCAGGAAGCAGTAGTCAAAAACAAAGTATGGGCTGAAACTGAAGCGCTACGGCTGCGCTCAGTGTTTTATTAAAATAATAAAGAAACAGTTTAAACAAAACAAAAACACTTCTACAAAACAAAAGGGCACATTGGCCAAACAAATAAACAAACAATAGCGCAAACAAGTATATCGATATATAGAAATTATTTTTCTCTTACTTCAAAAATCACGTCTCACCTCTGACACTCTCCTCCTTCTGAGCCGAGGGTGGGTCCTTTTATATTTGTGGCTGGAGCCTTAATTACCTATTAATAAATGACCTTATTAAGACTCCAGTACCGACTACACATTATGACCAGATTTTTCGCCAGTCTCAAACAGTAAATAATAAAAGACGTTAGGTGCTCGATCAAATGAAAACATACATAAATAAATACCAACGGGTGGGCATTTTATGCTGGCTTTAATAAAAAGTTTATCATTGTTAGTTATAGGTTTTTTTCTTGATGTTAATATTTTTGATGTTGTGAACATTTTTCAACATTATGCTGAAATGGGAAGTAAATAGTAACGTGATAAACATTTAGGGATTATTTATAATAACTCTGTCAAGTAGAAAGCAAATATGTGTGTTTCCGAAGAGATTCCCAAATACTTTTGATTCTGTGCATCCAAAGACATGCAGTTAAAAGTTTTAAGAATTACTGTTTGTTATTCTGCCCTAAACCAGCAGATTGTCATTCACAACCTATTGTGACATAAATGACGTATTAAATAAACGTGGAAAAAAGTATTTGTTAATCAGATTATTCTTGCAACTGTGGTATCATTCAATAGAGCGAAAATTGTAAGGGGGTATGTAACAGGGCCAGGAGCCCTGTACATGAAAACGTGGCTGTAGTGGTGACATCAGGCCAGAAACAGGAAGGAAAACAAACAAGTACTGCGGTGCAAAAGCTGCCATGGCACCGTTTATTTTCAAACAAAAATAAAATAAATATTTATACAAAAACACTTTGCTTACAGAGCAAAAATTTAATTTTAACTAAAACAAATCACAAACACCAAAAATAACAATCCTAGGTCAGGCCGGGCAGTTGCTGTCACTGTTCCTAGAATGGTTGGTTTTGGTTTTACTTTTAATTTCCTTTCTCCTCTCGCTCTCCCGTACTCTCCTCTGTACTCCCACCCCGAAACTGAGAGCGCTGCAGGTTTATATACCGTGGCCGAGTGTTGCAGGTTTATATACTCTGTGTCGTATTTAGAAGAAAACCGTGGTTTCGGTCGCAAATAGTCCCCGATTTTTAGATATTTAAATCCAGATGTTGTCTCGGCGTTCACTATATTTATATTTTTCATTTTCAGGATCATATAATTCTGGGTATTTAGCCACTTCAACAGTCAATTTCTCCATATTTTCTCTGCTCTGCTACCTGTCAGAGGATGCACCTAGCGCCGGATTTAATAAAGAAACAAAGCTAAAAATAAAAGTTTGCCATGCAAGGCGAGCGCTAGTCCCCCTAAAAGGAACATCCCGCTCCAAGAACCTACTACTCTACGGCAACCTTCTCTATACTTGGTTGGGATCAGCATCCCCTAAACTAACCTATTGCTGTTGCTCCCGAAGTCCCATCCTCCCAGCGACTCCGGGTCATTGTGACCGTCCTGGCTGAGCAGCCTTCACAGGCACTGTCTTGCAGTCGAAGGGTTCCGTAGTAGTTTTCCTGCAGAGCAGATGCTCTCCTCCTGGATGTAAACAAAGCAAGCTTTCCCTCGGCGTCTGTCTGTGTAGCAATGGCCTTGCAGTAGCCTCGAACTGTGGCACAGATGATTTTTTAACTCCGCGCAGCATCCACGGGCATGCCTCCCAGCCAATCCGGACCTCCTGATCCGCTCAGCACTGGCGAGCTTAACTGCCCAATCGGTTGCCCAGCAACGCGTCTCAGCTGCACACACTTGTGCAGGAACCAGCAGCAGGGCTCCCTGTCACATATGTACATTGGTGTTATTGCTATAGATGACAACGCAACATCATTTGTAACCATGATTAATTGATTTCAGTGAGACTGGCAAGTTCCTGAGTCAATGAAAAAGCTCTGTTGTTTGTTGAGACCAATCACTTTGAACTTTTAACAAAGTGGGACATCTAAGCCTGCAAAACTGTTATAATAATATAATAATAAAATATTTATTTTTATATAGCGCCTTTCATAGTGGACCACCATCACAAAGTGCTTTACAGAGGTAGGCTGTGAACTGTGCATTATTTGCAGAGTTACTTACAATAGGACATTGAGTTAACATCTCATCCACAGGACTTGCTTAGGGTCACACAGTGAGACAGTCAGTTAGTGGCAGAGGTGGAATTTGAATCGGTGACCTTCTGGTTACAAGCCCTGGACTTTAACCACTGGACCACACTGCCTCCATTCAATTAAACACATGTTTTTGTATAAAATGCATACTTAAAAGATATATGTGGGCCTCAAGAAATGTTGAGAATATAAATTAACTGACACAAGTGGTAATTGTTTACAATGATATTACTTTATGATACAATGAAAATCACATTAACAAACAGTATGTGTTTTTTTTCATAATTATGTGTTTTTTTGTCATTACATCAAGGTACATATTTATATAAGTAAGTGTGTGTTTTAGCACAATGCTTAATATTCATAAAATATTGTATGTCCGTTTTCTGTTCTACATTATTAAGGGGTGGACATTTTTTATTTGTTGTGTACATATGTGAGTCAATATGTTGTCCTTTGCTCCACTTCCATAGGAAATGCAAGAAGAACGAGATCGAGCAAGACTAGATTCCATGGTACTACTAATCATGAAACTTGAACAGCTTGATCAGGATATTGAAAATGCACTTAGCACCACTTCTTCAGCATCAAATACACCAACACAGAAACGAAGACATTTACCTGTGAGTATTTTTCATCAATCTTTTAAGATAATGCATAGCTTTCTTTGTTTTGAAACTGCTGCAGCAATGATGAACACTCTAATAACTGGAATAATAAATTGCAGAGATTTACATACCAGTAATAACATGTTTTTCTCTATCAGATATAAGGAAATGCATATAAAGGAGATTTGTTACTTGACTGAAGTGTAAATAATGTTCAGGTTCCTAATGGAATGCCATTATGTAAAATGATGTGCTATTCCCTCTCAAGACAGGGCACCAATTTGATTTTCATCAAATTGTCTTCATGTTTGTGTTGCGCCCATCTGATAGAGCGTTTTTTTTTGTTTTTTTTTAACCCATGGACCTCTCAATGGGCAAATTTCTATTGAAATGTACTATAACCCTTAACAAAATAAACAGAAGAAAAAGGAACAAATATGGAAATCTAACATATAGTATAGAGCCGGTGAGGGTAAAAGCAAGCAACTTGATCACAACAGAATTATTTGGCCAGATATGCAAAAGAGATGCAAGTTTCAAGAGGGGATTTTTCCCCCTCAATTCTGCCTTGAGAAAAAAATTGTGCCTGCGAGTGAAATTTAAAACGGGATCCGGGAGAAAACAAAAACCCTTGCAACAGTTTTTTCCTCAACTCTGGAGTTGTGAATAATTATGCTTATTATGTGAATAAGTCCACCTACAAGTGCAAAATTCAAAAACAATGTTTTCCACAAATCATAATGTGAGACAGATGCATGTACTAATGTGTGGTATAGTTGTTAATATGGTTTGCATTGTTTAGTGCCAAATCCTAGTTTTCTTACTCTTGGGTTTTTATGGTTTTCCCTTTCCAAACAATTTGTTTTCATTTTCTTAGACATTGTCAGCTATTATTATCCTCTCCTCTTTAGTAAAGTTGCCCTTTTTATACTTTGCCATTGTCTCACCTTCTATGCAAATACACCTGCATCTGCTGTTTAAATTAATGTATTACATTTCGCAGCCTTGTAATAATACCAATTTCCCTGCAACTTTTTGGAATTTCACAGACTTGTGAATATATGCAAGATATTCACAATGAAAGCAGAGTTGCATAAAAGTTGGATACATTTGCAAAATCTTTGAATATCTGCTGTATACAATTGCAAAGTGGACTCTAAAAATACCAAATTGTCTATATTATAAAAAAAAATTAAATTGGTTCTCCTTATTGTAGCACAGAGATACTGTGTTTGCTCTATATTTATTTAACTGTAAACAAACTGGAGCCCTGCAAACTCCAACTAAGTCATTATTAATTCTGAAAAGACATAAGAACATTCTGAGATGCAGCTTGCAGCAGCAAGCCATAGACCAATATAAACAAGACGTGTTTTTTTTAATTAAATTGGTTTGTTTCCAAAACTTGTTTGTATTTTTGGGTTGGGTGTATACCTGGCAGTAGACTAAATAGATAATGTTATCTATATATACCATATGTACCATACAGTACGAGTCATGCATATTTGTATAATTTGCTTACATTTGCATAACAATAGCCAAAATCAGGCACGTGTGGCTGCCAAATAATTATGGATAGTTTTCTTTAATTTTATCCTAATCTCTCGCTACAGGAGATAGACTCCCAAACAGAAAATGGAGCAGGCACTTTATCTGCCAGTCAAAACTCAAACAGCTTGCCTCAGCTTATTTACTCAACACTGGCATTTACAACTCCCATGGCTGGCACCGGTGCAAAACCAAAAACTGGGGTAGGTCATTTTCTTCTGTATTGGAAAGGTTATAGACAACGCTACAGATATATTCTTGAACTGGCATACAGAATATTCCCATTTTTTAAGATCAATTGGCACAAAAATGTTTTGCTGCCATCTACTGGTATTTGTGTTTTGTGGCAAATTCCTATTGGTATCCAGTTACAATTAATGTCATTCTAGAATTAAGTTTACATCAAAAAAGAAAGCTAACTAACCCTAATGTGTATCTTGCTTTCTTTTTTACGTTAACTATGTTGGACATGTTGCGCAAGATTTTATTGAACTTGTTGTATGTGTTACACCACAATAGCTTTTGGAGTTTTATAAACAAAGTAAAGCAATTAAAGTAAGTAATTACACAATTATCACAATATATATATATATATATATATATATATATATATATATATATATATATATATATATATATATATATATATATATATATATATATATATATTAGGTAAGATTAATGGAATTATTATGTTAGCACCATGTACTTTAAGGTTTAGGGTTAGGCCTGTATGTGCAGCAAGTTAGGTTTTAGTTTTCACAATATTTGTTCTGCTTCTTTAGCTACAAAGCCAATTATGATGTGAGGCACAGCTAACAATCCACTACACTTGCCATTTCAGCAACATCACATTGATAAGGGAGAAAAGTGAATGCATTCAGGTGAAACCAGCTGTGTGATTTAATTTAGGCCTCAGCTGTTTTTTTGGGTTTTTTTCCCCGAGACATTAAGACTATTTACATTCTGCTCAGCCACAATGTGGGTCAGACCACACAGAGGTGAGAGAGTGGAATGTCAGCTACCACTTTAAGCTATTTAACTAGGAAGAAGTTAAAGCCATAATTAGCCTTTTCCATCTGGTTTAACAGTGCCTTTCAAATAATGGAGGCCAAGATCTTGTATGAAGGTTTAACAGCTTGTCCTTTGTAAATCTTAAAGTTAAAAATTTGTAATCGACCCAGAATCTCTAGACCCTGTCACTCTAAGTATGTAGACTAGCTGAGGGTATATTCGGGAGTCTAGAGTAGGTCAGTCAGATAAGAGGGTGCAGTGCCATTTGCCACCCTATAAGTTGATAGTTAAATCTTTAAATCAATCCTGGGGCTTTCAATGCATATTGTGGAAGACTTAACTGTGGTAATATTAGATTTCCAGTATAGCCTGCAAACAAGGCGTTGCAGTAATCAATACAAGACTAAACAGAGGTATTGTCCGTATTTTAAACAGTAGATATGCAATTATACAAATGTTCCAATTAAAGACATTCTATAATTGGCACATTTACTTTCCAACAATCAAGACTTTCATCGTGTTTTGTCCAGCCTCAATATCATTACGTCTATTATGATCATAATGCCTTAACGCTTATGTGAAGGGGTGCATGATGGCTTCAGTTGACAGCTCCAGCCACATCCCCCCATGTTTTTGCAGGTAGGAATTTAACCCCCTCCTTGCCACTCAATACTCCTCCCCACCCCCACACACAGATCCACCGTGCACCAGCAGGGCTTTCACCCTGCCACACTCCTGCGCACATGGGTGCCATCGGCCACCTGCCCTGTAAAACACCACCCCCCTCCCTTTCATGTTCATTTTGGGTGGCTTGGTGCTCGGGGCTGTGGTGGAGGTCTCCTCACCTCCTCCTTCTGCCGGGGTGCAAGGCATTCCGGCAACGAAAATGCTGGTCATGGCAACGCTGCTGGCAATGCAGGGCAGCAGGGCCAACTCTGGCCGTGGCAACGCTGGCAGCGGCAATGCTGACAGCAGTGGGGGGCACTCCAGCCACATTATCAGGCACATTATCGGAGAGGAATTAACACATTTTACCTGTTCCTCTGCATGTTAAATATATTCAAATACATTTTAAGCTATTTATTCATTCAATATATTCAAATACATTTTAAGCTATCCCAAAAAGTATGTTCAGTAGTATTCTTTACATCAGTGCTCAATATCTTTCATTGCCCCAAAGAGAGACTCTGGTTTACAATATCATAGAGGTGATCTTGTAGTTTTTGTACAATTAGCTAAATCCACCTTTCAAGTAAACAAAAGTGTAGGCAATTCAATGTTTGTTGACGGTGTTAAATGCTAAATCCATCGGTTTGTATGAAAGCATACTGTGACTAAGTCTCTGGGTGGTCAACAGTTGCTTAAAAGTACCTACTGTATACAATAAATTCAGATTAACCTCTGCTGGAGTTCTTTCACCTGTCTTTGGCAGGCTGAATATCTGGTGCATCTAATGGTGCAAAACTGTCACTCACACATGAAGCTTATTAATGGATAAAAGGTCATGGATTTTGAGTAGTTACTTGTTTCCATCAACTCCTTCGTCTACAGATTCTGATCCAAACACTGAAAGCATCCATAGATTTCAAAACGGATTAGGTAGATTAAAGAGTAAGTAGCAGGGTTCTGAAAAATATAGCATTACACGTCTCCACGTGTTGCTACAAATATTTAAATAATGTACCTGTCATTTTTCTGTGCGTTGTTAACATCCTGACAAGTTTTTACAAATTTAAACTCTCTCTCAAAGGTATTTTCAAGATGTCTGCTTAGTGGACTCACGTTTGAGATCTGAGGTGTGTCCTCTCTCTGATCACTCTCTCTCACTCTATCTAACTCTCTCTCTCACTCTCTCGCTCTTTTTTCAAATAGTTTGACGCAATTGGGGCTACCCTGGAGAATAATTCTAACTAGTCTATGTGAAGGAATGAAAATTAAACAAACATGGTCTATGGGTTTTATAGTTTTACATAAGATTTATAATTTTGTTTTTAAAGTTATGGATGAACATTCAATAAATACAATACAGTACGTCCCTTTACAAGTAAGACAGCTGTAATATTAATACATAAATAAATAAATCAGATGGTTTGATAGTTGTATTTAAAATTATAGGGATGCAATATAGCTATTTGTTACCACAGACAATTTTTTCGAAAGTAGCCTCGTTTGACACATTTGGGGCTACCCCGAGAATAATTCAAGCATTCATCACAAACTGTGTACAATTCTACCCATAGACTATGTTTATTTAGTTTTCATCCCTTCATGAGAAAACGAGACAAGTTGTAATTATTCTCCAGGGTAGCCCCAATTGTGTCAAACTATTAAAAACAAAACAACAAAAAAAACATTAATGCGGTAGCCTAATAAATACATTGCTGACCTATGCATTTAAATAAAATGATCAAACCATCTGACTTATTTATTTATTTACATTTCAAAAGTACATAAACTGATCTTCTTCTTCAGATAGGCTCTGGGTAAAGTGCATTTTCTGTATCCTGATTGGGTCGTATTTCGGCTTGAGGTCCTTAGATAGATAGAGGAGGCTGTGTGGTCCAGTGGTTAAAGAAAAGGGCTTGTAACCAGGAGGTCCCCGGTTCAAATCCCACCTCAGCCACTGACTCATTGTGTGTCCCTAAGCAAGTCACTTAACCTCCTTGTGCTCCGTTTTTCGGGTGAGACGTAGTTGTAAGTAACTCTGCAGCGGATGGATAATTCACACACCCTAGTCTCTGTAAGTCACCTTGCATAAAGGCGTCTGCTAAATAAACAAATAATAGATAGATAGAGAGGTTTTAAATATCATTTATTAATCAAATTTTCCAACAATAAAACATCAAAACATCATGTACACCAATACATTTCACATCCAAAAATTCATTTCACAGTCATCACAATCCTTCATAAAAACAGAACACATTCATCCCTCACACAACTATCAAATTTAGCTTCTTCAAGCTTAAAACATCAAAACTCATATCCATCACCCACCCCACCTTCATCTCCCCATCCCTTCCTGAACACAGCACCTCCTCTATTCCCCACACCTCCTCAAACACTTCAATCTGACTTGTGAGCCTGTAATAGGCCAACTCTAACTTGAGTCTGGCTGCTACAAGCACTTTAAACACAACAACTGTATCACCCATCAGACATTGAAAAACTTTATTTGTTCTACTTTTTAGGATTGCTTGACCCAACAAAAAAATTACCAGCTGACACTTATTCTTTTTTTTTCCTTGAATACTTTACCCCAAAGATAAATACTGTGTCAGAGAGCTCAACCTAAACAGCTCTCTAAGAAACCCAAACAGTGATTTCAATATGCGGCAGAACAGAAAACAATGGAACACGGATTCTCTTAATAAACAAAAAGGACATTTATCCTCCACCCCTGGCTGAATTATTGCCAGAAGTGAGTTGGTGGCCACAATTGTATGCAAAATTCTCCACTGCAAATCTCCTACCCTCTTTTGCACTGGTGGTTTATACAGGGCCCTCCACGCAGGTATTACATTTTGTTCCACTCCTAACCTCTCTCTCCAGTGTGTGCCTGTCATGTCCTTGATAGCTTTATAGTGAGCGACCCTCACACAGAGGTTATACAGGTATTTTTTTTCTGCAGTCAAAACTGAAAATCAGCATGTCCCCAAACTGTAACAGGTTTCCTGGTTGATCACAAGTGTTCTCCACATTAGGTCTAAAAGCAGGAGGCTCTACCTCTGGAGTACTTTCTCCTTTAAAGAACTGCTCAAGGGTCCCTCTCCCTCCCTGCCCAGATCTCCTTTTTTAGGTAACAAAGTCAGCACTGCCCGCCGGCAGCTCAGAGGCAACTAATTCTCTTTCATGCTCTCTTGAGCACTTCCCACAGATCTCTCCCCACCTGAGCCCAGAGAGCTTTATAAAACTCAACTGGGAGTCCATCGATTCCCGGAGCCTTTGCATTGTTTACCCCCCCAGAGCCACAGCGAGCTCCTGGAAGGTCAGCTCCTCCTCTAGCCGCTCCCTCTCCTCTTCAGGAATCTGAGACAAACCTGGGACTCTTCCACATCCTCTGCTCCTCTGCAGTGTATAAGTCAATATAAAATGATACAGTATGTGTCCGAATAGCCTCAGGTTCCCTGAACTCCTGCCCGGTGTTTTAGGCAATGGATCAGCTTGCATTGAGCTGCCTTTTTCTCTAATCCAAAGAAATAGTCGAAGCATCAACCTGTGAAAGATTTTGAAATCTTGAGCGCACTAGTGCCCCCTGTACCCTTACATCAACCAGATCTAACAACTCTCTTTGTTTCATTTGTAAGCTTTCAAACAGCTTGTCATCAAACCCATCCTGTAGAGCTCTATGGAGCTCAGTGATATCCTCCTCCAGCTCTTTCATAACCCTAGT
Source organism: Acipenser oxyrinchus oxyrinchus (assembly GCA_030684275.1). Lineage (NCBI taxonomy): Eukaryota > Metazoa > Chordata > Actinopteri > Acipenseriformes > Acipenseridae > Acipenser > Acipenser oxyrinchus. Next base: position 53,229,833 of record CM060248.1, on the reverse strand, counting down.
TGTACTTTGGGTAGCATGTTCAGTGTACTGCTGACACAGCATTTTCACCTGGACTTTAAACACATCACACTACTGTCTTAATGAGGAAAATATGTGTGTATTTTCATTTTCCATTGTTGCCAAAAAAACTTAAAACATTTTAAGAAATGTGCATCTTGCAAAAGCTTTGTATCAATGTGCCAATAAGATTTATACTTTCTCTGCACGGGGATTACCATTCTTAATGCCACCATACTGTGATCAGAAAAACCTACAGGGTCTCTATATATACAGCAGTATCTATTATTAAATTGAAATGTTTTTGAAACAATAAATTCTATCTAATCTGGCCAATGATATAAGGCCAGCATACCCTTTTACCCATGTATACTGCCTGGCAATGGGGTGCAGATTCCTCCATGTGTCCACTAGTTCATGTGTAATTAACACAGAAACCAATTCCCCTACAGACCTGGAATGGGGCTCTGAACCATTCCTATCTAAACATGCATTTTCAGTACAATTAAAATCTCCAGCTACCAATACAATCTCCTCATTCTGGCACTGAGCCAATACTCTACCTAGGGTTTTGAAAAAAATGACCCTCTCCTTCCCATTATTAGGGACATAAACATTTATAACTTTTCCCCCACACACACCTGAACCTTTACAAGCCTCTCTTTAATGACTTCATTAACATTAAATGAATCAGGAACAAACCCTTTACTAAATAAAATGCCCACTCCCAAACTGACATTGGAGCCATGACTAAGAAAAACTGTTCCTTCCCATTCACTGACCCAGTCTGATTGATTATTATCATCAGTATGTGTTTCTTGTAAAAAAAACACACACTCACTCTCTTCTGCACTAAATAATCAAAGAGAGCTGCTCTCTTTACTGCATCTCTGCACCCGTTTACATTCAGAATCCCCAAATTAAAATTCTGCATTGAGTGATTATAAAGAGAATCAACCACACAAATATTTAAAAGGAACAACAAGTAAACAGGAAGAAAAATGGTGTGCTTGATAGAACGTAAACATTATTCTTGTTGTTTAAAAGAACCACGCACTTTAGCCATTACATTCTTCAATGTCTCGCTCTTTCTTCTCTATTCCTAACTGTACTGCATTTCGCATAACCTGTTGAGCTGAGTTCAAAAACAGCTGAAGATCAGGAAAATGTTTAACCACTTTAATCCCTTGCCTGCCCTTAATCGTCTCTAAAAAAGCCCTTATACTCTCCACACTATACCCTCCTCTCATCTGCTGACTTGCTGTCAGCTCGTAATTGAAAGAGGAGTCAGTATCACTGCCCCCCTCCCTCACTTTCTGAGCTATATACCACTGCTACGGTATCAGCGTTCTGGCTTACAGACTGTGCGTCATCCGCTTTTTCAGAAAAATGTCCTCGTTTTGTAACACCACCAACACCCCCACCCAATTTTACCTTCCTCTTTCTATTTGGCAGCTTAAATTCTCCCAACTCATTATTGCCTTCTTCCACCACTTCGATTTCTACTACAGAAACCACCTCTAATCTCTCCGCACTTTGAGAAAATATCTGTCCTTGCTCTACGGTATTTTTTTGTGTTTCGCTCTGTACAATAACCTCTCACTACCCTCCGCCGTATTCTGTCCCACCGACTCGCCAGCCCCCACTAACCCTATTGTCTCATCTTCGCCCCTCTCCCACACTACTATCTGAGATGATTCCTCTACGCGATCATCATGTTTTCCCTGCCCGACTCCCTGACCAGGCTCTACCAACCTCCCCGCGGGAGTCCCTTGCTTCGAGGTTTCCATCCCCTCATCGTTTTTCTCCCATCACCAGATCGTTTGCAGATATTCGCTTTATGCCCTGCATGCCCGCATTTAAAACATTTAATTGATTCAGATGACACAAACACCACATAATCACTCCCATTGACTCTAAATTTTAATGCAGATAACACACCCTTGTCACTGCCCCATCTTCATTTGGGTGTGTCTCTTCAGGAATACGGGTAGGAAAAAAATGTACGCCTACCAGTGATCAGAAAGTGGACCTTTGAAAAGACCTTTGAGAGAGAGTTTAAATTTATAAATGTAAAAACCTGTCAGGATGTTAGCAACAAAAAGAAAAAATTTCAGGAAAGTTATCAACATGTGGGGGCGTATAACGCTATATTTTTCAGAACCCCGCTACTTACTCTTTAATACTTAGATCTTATGAAGCAAAAAACCAAAAACAATAAACAAATACAATCTACATGTGCAATATATTCATGTGCATGTACTGAATAATAATAAGTCAGACACGGAGCATTGCTTGCAGATTTATTAAACAACACATGTGCTGTCACTTTGGTACCTATGGCAAGCCAAATGAAAATTTATAGATATCTCTAAATATTTTAAGATATCTGTTGGCAGGACAGAAGCCCTGCACATAATTAGGTGTGTTTGGGGGTTATTGGGAATGTATTATGATTTAAAATGTATTGTTGGTTTATTTAAATGGATGATTTAATGTATTGTATAATTTAAATGTATTTTGTGTTTATTTAAAAAACACAATGTTTTCTTTGTTATTGTTTGGCAGCATGGATGGGGTTATAGTCCCATCCCACTAAAACCCCGTACAGAATGTGTCCGTCTCCGAATTAATTAATTGGGTGTTGATTTGGAGATGGTCACGAGAATATAAACCTGCTACTAGTGCTGGGAAGACCAGCACGGTATTTGTTTGGTGGAATGGTGTTTGAGATTTGTTTTTATCGAAACCTTTTATTTCGCTCTGTGAGCAGCGTTTTTGTTTAAATATTTATTTTTATGTTTGTTTGAATAAAAATGGTGCACCTGTGTGCTTTCACCCAAGTACCTGCCTGTGTTGTGACTCTGTCAGCTGTCTGGTCTGGGGACGTTATCTACTCGGCCAACCTGTCACATATGGTGTCAGAGTGGGATTATAGCGCTTCCACGGACCCAGACCAGAGCAGGTACTGCGGGTACACTTTCTTTTTTTTTAAATACTTTTTGAAGAAGGATTTCTTTTTTTTTTAAATGAGAAAAAAAGGAAGGGAGCGAGAGAAGAAAGGGAAACAAGGGCTGGAAGTCTGCATGACCTGCCTAAAAGAGGAGGAATGGTGCTTTGCTTTTGGTGAGGTCGGGAACATGTCACCTGACTACCACCCCCCACATCAGGAGGAGGAATGACTGCCAACCCTGAGGAGAAAGAAGGGGAGGAGCTGCCATCCCTGGAAGGAGCCTGTACCAGCTCCAGAGGAGGTAATGGAGAGATACAAGGGCTGGCTTAGGGATTACAGTACCACCCTGTGGCTGAGAACGGAGGGGAGACATCTGCTGGGGGACAGCCATCTGGATATCCTCCTGGATTTCATGAGCCTGAATCCTGAAATCCAGCTGAAGGGATTCAGCAGAGGGTATCCAGGGCTCATGGAAGCAGTGGAGGGAATGACCCAGGTCGTGGACTGGGTCTACGAAGAGCGAGAGAGGGAACCACTGCTGTCTACAGCGCCTGAGTGGGGGGACGAGGAGTGGTGCACAAACTGCCTGCGCTATGGGCATGAGTAGGACAGCTGCCTGGAGGCCAACTGGGACACAGACACGAACCTGGAGTGGGAGGAGCCCGAACGTCCAACGCCCAAGTGGGAAGAGCCCGAGCATCCAAGGCCCAAGTGGGAGGAGCCCGAGCATTCAACGCCCAAGTGGGAGGAGCCCTAGCGTCCAGCACTCAGAAGGGGGGAGCCAGAGCGTCCAGTGCCCAGAGGGGGCGAGCCCGAGCATGCAGCACCTCAAAAGGGGCGGAGCCCGAGCATCCACAGCCCAAGAGGGGGGAGGCCGAGCAGCCACAGCCCAAGAAAAGGAAGCCCAAGTCTCCAGTGACCGAGGGAGAGCCACACCAGTCTCCAGTGACCGAGGGAGAGCCGCACCAGTCTCCAGTGACCAAGGGAGAGCCGCACCAGTTACCAGAGACTGAGGGAGACTACCCGCTGCTCCCACCTCCACCGCCAGAGGAAGATTACCCGCTGCTTCTGCCTCCACCATCAGAAGAGCTGGAGCTTCCTCCCAAGGGTCTGCACCTGCCGTCGCCTCCTGAGGGTCCACACGAAGGAGGGGGAGGTCAGGAGACCACCTCCACCCATAGCCATTTCATTGGCGGAGTGCGCCGCATGTCCAGGGTACCCAGCGCCTCTGCCCATGCCACCGCCAATTCCAGAGTGCACTGCATGGGTGCAAGATCTACCTTGGCTGAAGAAGCCAGCCTGTTCACTGTCAGCATGGCCGCTGACAGCATTGACTTTACTGGAAGAGCCAGCATTGCCGCTGGCAGCATTTCCACTGCCAGGATTGCCTTGGCTGGAAAAGCCAGCCTGTTCGCTGTCAGCATTGCCACTGCCAGTGTTGGCATTAAAGAAGGACCTGCCACCATGGCCGTCACCAATGGACTCATGGTTGCCTTTGTTCCTGGGCCAGGACCACGACTTTTGGAACTTTAAGGGGGGAGGCGGCCATTGGGGCCAGGTGTGCTGCGCACAAGGGGGGTGATATCTGGCAGGGCAGAAGAAAAGCCCTGTACATAATTAGGGAGCAGGGCAAAGCCCTCCTGATAAATGCGGTGTGTTTGGGGTTTATTGAGAATGTATTATGATTTAAAATGTATTGTTTAATTAATTAAACACATGGTTTAATGTGTTTATTTAAAAAAATGCAATGTTTTCTTTGTTATTGTTTGGCAGCATAGATGGGGTTATAGCCCCATCCCACTAAAACCCCGTACAGAATGTGTCCGTCTCCGAATTATTTCATTGGGTGTTGATTCGGAGATGGCTACGAGTATATAAACCTGCTACTAGTGCTGGGCAGACCAACATGGTATTTGTTTGGTGGAATGGTGTTCAAGATTTGTTTTTGTTTAAACAATTTATTTCACACTGTGAGCAGTGTTTTTGTTGAAATATTTATTTTATGTTTGTACCTTTCTGTTGTGTCTCTGTCAGCTGTCTGGTCTGGGGACATCATCTACTTGACCAACCTGTCGCACTTTCTCGAAATCATTTCCAGATATCTCCAAATATTTGAAAATGGTGTTCAAGATTTGTTTTTGTTTAAACATTTTATTTCACACTGTGAGCAGTGTTTTTGTTGAAATATTTATTTTATGTTTGTACCTTTCTGTTGTGTCTCTGTCAGCTGTCTGGTCTGGGGACATCATCTACTTGACCAACCTGTCACACTTTCTCGAAATCATTTCCAGATATCTCCAAATATTTGAAAATATCTTCAAATATTTCAAGATATCTCTAAATCATTTTAAGATATCTAAAATACATTTAGAGATATCTCAAAATGATTTCTAGATATCTTTAAATTAGATAACAAAAATGTATTTTCAGATATCTTTAAATTGAGCTTTAAATGAGATATCTAAAATTCATTTTCAGATATCTTTAAATCATTTTCAGATATCTCTAAATCATTTAGCAATATCTAAATAACTTCCTGTTCATTTAAAGATATCTAAAAAAAACATCCTTTTCATTTAGAGATATCTCTAAACCACAGGAAGTCCATTGAAAACATAGAGCATTGTCACAGGATATCATTTAGAGATATCTCTAAATGAACAGAAAGTTATTTTGAGATATCTTCAAATGATTTATATATATGCTTAAATGACTTCCTGTGAAAATGCTCTTCCTGTCTATTTAGAGGAAGTCATTTAGAGGTATTTTCAAATTATTTAGAGATATCTTTAAAACCCTCTGTAACAGGGTGATGTGTTACATGCGTGGGTTATCACTGAATAACACTGAGGCAGACACAGAGCATTGGTGTCGATATGCCGCACAGGCACGCAGATTTAATTAACACACAAGTGACGACACTAGGGTACAAGCAATGGTTGCCCTAGTGTCACATTTAATAAAGAAACGAAAACAAAACTAAGCTAAAAATAAAAGTTTGCCACACAAAATGGCAAGCGTTAGTCCCACTACAAGGAACACCCCGCTCCAGGAACCTACTATTCTATGGTAACCCTCTCTATACTGTTTTGGGATCAACATCTGTTTTGACCTACTACTGTTGCTCCCGAAGTCCTGGCCTCCCAGCGGCTCCGGGCCGTCTCGACGGTCCTGGCTGGGCAAGCGCCTTCACAGGCACCGTCTTGTAGTTGAAGGGTTCCGTAGTAGTTCCTGCAGAGCAGATGCTCCTCTCCTTGATGTAAACAAACACACACTTCCGCTGAGCGCCCGCCTGTGTAGCAGTGACCTTGCAGTAGCCTCTAACTGTGGCGCAGACGCTTTTTTTTTAACTCCACGCAGCTTCCCTTGGACCGCCCCCAGCCAATCCGGACCTCCAGATCCGCTCAGCTCTGGCGAGCCTAACTGCTCAATCGGTTGCCTAGCAACGCGTCTCAGCTGCACATACTTGCGCAGGAACCAGCGACAGGGCTCCCTGTCGCACCCTCATTTTAAGATATTTCTAAATTACAGTTTGGCGTCCCATTCTAAAAAATCCACATGGTTTCCATATTATTTAAAGATATCTCTAAATCATTTGAAGATATCTCAAAATATCTTCCTGTACATTTAGAGAGCTCTCTAAATCATTGGAGCACTGGCAAAGTGGATGCAGTATGTGTGTTTTAAAGAAATTACTGTAAGGTGCTCATTAATGTGCTGTAACATTATGAAAAATTGTCACTGCTGGTAGGTAAATTAAAAGTGCCATTGACCATTATCAATCAAAGAAACAGCAGGGCATATGGAGAATGTGCCAAATTCATGGAGAAGTAGCTTCATGTATGACATTAGGACCTGTTATCTTTAAAGGTCATCAGCTTCCCTGCAGTAAGGTGTTTTGTACAAGTGGCATGACATATAGCTCTTCTCTTGAATTCTGGTACCAAAAGAAATGTGCATGCTAAAAAGAGCACAGCAGGATTAAAGCTAACAAACAGATTTTTGTTTTTTAATTAGTTAACCCAGACAAAAATAATAACAATAAAGCATTTGGGTTGGAATGCAGCGTTTACTTGTGTGCAAGTACATAAAAACTACTCTTCAGTTCAGAATGTGTTGACATGATTGGAATTCTAATTTAAAGAACCGGTACTTTGGGTCTTTACTCTTAATTCCGATTTCATGTAGCTAGGGTTCAGTTTCCCTTTCCATCCTACGAGTGTTGGTGGCTATGCTAGATTACTTGTAAAAGATTGACTTTTGTGTAAATGTTTAATATTAAAAATAACAACACACTATGGGACAAAAAAGTTGGGATAGAAAAAAAAAAACTTCCCTTGAAATTCAGATCTGCTTTAAATAAGAATTATGTTACTCTGATATTGAACCGTTGCAATTACAACTAAGGATTTTACAATAAACTGGTATTCTGATTTGAGCTCACCTTCACAATCGACTACTCACATGAGCAATTAAATAGGTTAGCAATTTACTCATTATGTTTTCAGGTAGAGCCTAATATAATACAATAAACATTTAATTTACCAGCTCTTTTAGCGCCATTGAAAATATATGTGTTCCGGTTATTGCCAGTTAAATATGTTATGCCCTAAATCTATCATTTGTAATAAGTGATACAGTAATTAATCTAATCCAACAACTGTTGTACAATAAAGGTAATTTCATATTACAGGCTTATTACTCAGGAAACATTTTCAGCACTTGTAAATTGTGTACTGAACAACTTTAAATTATACAGTTTATTTGAAAATCAATTGAAAAAAAAGTTGTAGTTTTTATTTACCATATGTTAAAAGTGTAAACTTAATGTGCCTGTAAAGCTAACATATTACAGTCCTGAACAGAAAAAAAATTACAGAAAAAAAATAGTTAATCCAATCACTGTGTGAAATGTTTCCCTCAGACTGCTTTGGGATTTTTTCATAATGTTGCTGCAGCTCGTGTGGTTTAACAGTTCCCACAGAAAGTCTGTGATCTGTTAAATTCTTCCATAAATGTTCTCACTCAATTTGAATAAGCCTCAAGCAATGTAAACCCTAATTATAGTTTCCAGGGTAACACTTTAAAATAATGGCCGCAAATTCATAATGAATACCACAGGAATAGCACCTGAATATCTCTTGCGCTTCCTCTGAGTTCTGAAGAAATTTGATTTGAATTCAGCCCTGTTAATTCTTGTGGATTTAATTACCCGTATTCATTCTATGTTCCTTTGTAACAAATTATGTTTATCACATGCAGAGTATAAGGCATGCAGTCATGCACGAATTAACAGATTGTGAGAAGTGTTCATTCATGCATGACACCATTTATATTATTCCTGTGGTGTTCAGCCGGAATTCATTATGAATTTGTGGCCATTATTTTAAAGTGTTACCGTTTCCTACTTGTTTTCTCAGTATATGCGTAACAGAAAGACCATTCCATTATGTTGCACAATAGAAAACATTACAAAGAGGGAAAGCTTTTATTTCTGTGGCTGTTTTTATTGTGTCAAGGGGTTGACAAAGCAACTGCTCACATACGTCCCGCTGTATTAACTCAGTGTTGACTTGCAGAGGTAGAAAACAGAATAATTTAAAGGGTTGTGTATCTCATCTCATTCCTCAGATGAGCTAAATTACATAGCTGTGAATTGAAATAGCTGAGGTGTCTTACTACACACATAAACCTAGGAAACATTGCACCTCAAACTACATCTTCCTTTATTCTACTGTTCTCTCCATTTATGAACAACAAGTGTGGTTGTTTGTCGAGTTCTGTAATCTCAAATCTCAGTCAGGGGTAGCAGACACTAGCTGTTTCCATCAACAAGACAAACACATTTCAAGCGAACTTGCAAAATTTCACACATAAATAGATGCAAATCTTACCATACAAAAACAGGTTTCCATTAAACTGTTTTCTAGTGAACAAACAGCTCTACGTAATGACGTCACAAGCTGAAAACTGGTTATCACACAAATTTTCTTGATCCGAAGAAAAAAAAAGTAAGATGCATTTCCATCTATTTTTTTTGGATTCACTCGCTAGACTAGCGTATACACTCTAGTGTATAAACTCTAGCATATACTCTAGCAAATAACCAACCTCGTTGAGCATTATGGTTATATAACGTGTTGCTGGACTGAAAATGGACGAAGAAGGAATATATATATTAATACATCCTCCAAATTAAAAAGAATTACCATTACTTATCAACTTTTCATATTTTTGAAGTTAATAATAATAATAATAATAATAATAATAATAATAATAATAATAATAATAATAATAAAAACAGACAGAATGGCAGCCCTGTATCAGATACCATCAGGAGATAGCTGCACCAAAACCTAAAAGAAGATATTTCAATCCTGCTTGGGAAAATGAATATTTTGTTTTTGAACAGTCAGGGGTGGAATTAAAATCTGCAGTGGCCAGAGATCATGCCAAGAAATGGCGTCAAAAATATTAAACATGTCTGCAGCAGAAAATATGTTTGTAAGAGAAGCGAAAGAAAACAGAAGGGTCAGGTGTATGTCGGCATTTGTAGACCAAAAAGACAGAATAATCTCTGTCTTGCATACAGTTTGGTAAACGCTTTTACAATTTACAACAGATAGCGTCTTTAAAGAAATGGCCACAACAATTTTTTCAAATTCCTCTGCCTTCCAAAGACTACACTGTAGTGCATAAAGTACTGCCAGAAACAATGAGAAATTTGGCAACTGCCTTTTCAGCTAAACCCTGAAATCAGCAGTAGACCTACCCTGTGTGTGCAAAATGTGTGCTGAAAGCACTGACCAAAATGACACAAGACAACGTATTGCTCACCATCGTTTTTTAACCTAACAGAAATATCTGGAGACTGTAATGCAGAAAATGTAAGTGCAGCTATATTCAGTTGTCTGGAAAATTAACAAAATGATGATCCAGGACAGAAACTTGTGTGGTTTAAATCAGATAGTGCATCAGTAATGCTAACACTCCATTATTAGGAATGTTTATTTTAAATTGGTCTATAATGAAACGTAATACTAACGGACAAAATATATGATCATGTCCTAGTGAGGTCAGTATTTTGTAAGGTGTCCGTCGTGTAACATGACTGTGCCGACCCCTGCATATGATATGTATTATTTACGATGAATTACAGCAATGATATCTGTGCCCAAATGTTTTCCAGCAACCTACAGAATTAACCAATGTTACGTTAACATATTGAATTACATGCTGCTTTGTAGTTTTTTTATATAGGCTACTTAACGAAAAACTGACAAATGTGACATTTCGAAATCGAACATGAAATACTGTACTGCTATTAAGGCTTTTGCAATATAATGTTGTATTTATTTGATTAAATGGTGCTGAATAAAGTATCGAAATTATCCTCATGTAGTTTTTTTTTTTTTTTTTTAAATTATGTCTTAACCCTAAAATGATATGCAGAACTTTTGGCCATAGCTGTAGATTTGATTGACAGATGATATGTGCCATTAAGTTTTAATACATGCCCAGTTCCGGTATAGAGATGTGCTGTGTTGACCATGTAAATACCACCATGTGACTGAAAAAAAGTATGTGCTCGCTCATAAAATTAGTTTGGAAAGTATTTCCATTGCATTTGTGCACACCATTTGTCGTACAGGATACATTTATATCTACCCCTATCGAATGTTTTTTTTTTTGTTTGCTCGTATTAATTAAACAAATTTTGCCTGTTTCCATTACAGTTGTCAAGCTTTTATTTATATGCATTAGTTTTAGCGCATAAACACAGTTTAATGGAAACATAACTATTGAGACTTTCTGTTATCACAAGAGAATTTCCAGCCCTTATGAGAACTATCATCAGCTTCACCTTAGTTTAAAAAGATAGCAAAATCAACAAATGACTATAAATTTTAGTAAGGATGTCAATTTGCCCTTTTCTGAGTTAACCTCTAATTGAACTGTTATATATATATATATATATATATATATATATATATATATATATATATATATATATATATATATATATATATATATTTCACTTATATATATATAAGTTCACTTATATATATAATTTCACTTCATGCTAGGAATGTTGTTATACTATTTAAATTACAGAAACGTGTTTAGTCTGGAATTCATTAACTTACCAATGAAAAATACAACCTTTATCCAAATTCAAGTTTCCGGCTTGAATGACAAGTTGTAGAAATCAAACAACTGGATGCAGACAGATTACTTTGAATAAACTTTATGAACACATGTGAACAAGTTTCTGAACAAACAGCACAATAATCACTAACATGTAGTCTAGTAGATATTTTAACATTTTATTTATTTATTTTTTTACTTTCACCAATACATTTTAGTACCTAATGGTAACTTAAATTTACACAAATACACAAATGTGCACACAACTTTTAATTAAAAAATAAAAAGGTTACAGGTACTTTTATTCTTTTCAATCAATCAATCAGTCTTTATTTGATATAGCGCCCTTCACAATGAGTTGTCGCAAGGTGCTTCACAGGTACAACATAACATTAATTATTGATATTATACAAGCAATAGCAAACATTAAAACATTTAATACAAAAATCAATTAAAATGCAATACAATACTGGGTAAAAATATTACTGAATATTAAGATGTGAACGATAGATTACAGGAGTGTGTCTTCAGTCACATTTTAAAAGCTGCAACAGTTGGTGCCTCCCTTATGGAAACAGACAGCCGATTCCATGATTCGGGGACCCTAAAGCCAAATGCTTTACCACCTGTGTTCTTTTTTGATACCTTAGAGACAGTAAGCAATCCCAATGTCCTGGGATTGCAGTGGTCGTCTAGGTATATATGGGATTAAAATATAATTTAAATATGACGGAGCCAAACCATTTAATGCTTTGTAAGTAATAAGCATGACTTTAAAGTCGGCCCCAAACCTTACAGGAAGCCAATGTAGGGCTGCCAATACCGGCATCATGTGATCATGTGTTCTACTTCTTGTTAAAACCCTGGCAGCAGTATTTTGCACAAGTTGCAGTCAGGATAACACATATCTGGGAATACCAGAAAACAGAGCATTGCAGTAATCCAGTCTGGATGTTGTGAATGCATGCATCAGTCTCTCTGCATCTTCCATGGAAAGAAAGCATCTTAGTTTAGCAATATTTCTTAAATGAAAAAAGAGACTTTAGTTATTTTTCTAATATGAGGTTTGAATGAGAGATCTGGGTCAAAAATGACACCCAGATTTCTCATTTCAGACTTCAACTTAAATGGGAAGCTGTCAACTGCAAGAACATCTGGATTTGTATTGTTTAATCGATTTTTTGATCCCAATAACATTCTCTGTTTTATCAGAATTTAACAATAAATAGTTTTTTGACATCCATTGCTTAATGTCGGCCAGACAGATAGTAAGAATATTTGCGATTGAGGTGTCATCTGGTTTAAGGGATAAATATAATTGGGTATCATCTGCATAGCAATGAAAATTGACCTCATGTCTACAGATAACATCACCCAAAGGCAGCATGTAGAGGGAGAAGAAAATTAGCTCAAGAACAGAACTTTGCGGGACGCCACATTTAACTTCTGATAAAGCAGAGGAATCTTCATAAATTCTAACATGTTGAAACCTATTTTGAAAGATAGGATTTAAACCATGACACTACCCAACAGTCCAACAAGATTATTAAGACGTCCAATCAGAATTGAATATTTTACATTTTTTAAGAGGTACATAAAAACAAGCCATATTTGCTTTTTTTATGGAGGAGGTACTCAAAGTGAATATCAGTTTTCCGGTAAAGCCTCTTCTTTCAGTTCTATTGCTTAAATTAAATACTTCACAGGATTCACTTAAAGGTATCAAAATACTGACTGCCTGTCATTAACTGAAATAAACTACTTAGCAATGTTAGTCATGTTCAGCTTATCAAGACACATCATGAGAAGCTTCTCTCAGCTGTAGCACTGGATATTGGCATGCTGAGGAACAACTGCAAGAATGACTGGATTTCGGAGAACAAAACATCTGATGAATGGACAGCCTTAAACATATCAATTGCTGCCAAAGCTTGAAAAAAAAAACGCAGAAAGCTTGTGCTGCATTAATTAAGGTAATTAAAAAAGCCATAGAAACACTGTTTTCTTATTTCATAATAATAACGGTCTGAAATGGCAGAAACATGAAATAACTAGCTTTCTTTTTTTAATGGCAATTTTATATACATGTATAAGTAGAAATGGTTTACAGTAAATCACTCACAAAAAAACAAGTCCAGTAACCTTTGCAGACTGACCGGTGCATTAACAGTATTTCACAGTAAATAAAGTAAATAAAGTAGGAAATCGAAAGTGAGCCTACTGGTATATTTACAGTTCACACCACGGCATTGCATTTCAAACAAAAATGCATCCGCTACATTTTTCAGATACTGCCAAGCATGGTCTAGATCACTGACAAAAATACATTTTTTGAAACTGTTGCAGACTTTCGTTTTGCAATTTTTTTCATGCTTTGGCTGCAACTGAGCTGCATTTTTTGAAGATCTTGACGTGATTTAGATAGGGCCTTAATTATTTAGTGTTTAGGTGGGAACACTAAAAATAGCACCGAGGAAGCTTCACCCCTCCAATCGTAAAAAGCTTCCACTGCCAGTGACGAAAAGGTATGTTACAAACCATGAATAAAACCACGCTGTTAATTACGATTCATGTGTAAAATCAGTAAATCTATAGATTATCCCGTAAATGTGTACATTTACCAGCTCAGCGGTCAATCTATAAAATAACTGGTATATGTTTAGATTTACTGGCTCACCGGTCAATCTATAAAATAACTGTAACCGTAACCATAATACGGTATATATATATTTGCCAGGGAGACGACTGTCTTTAGAGCCTGGAGGATGGGCTACCCTCAGCCATGGATTCCATAAGGTTTCCTCCAACCAGCAATAGGGTTTTTTTTTCTTATCTGAGTGCCGAGCGGTTCATATTTAGTTTCTGAAGGGTGCGTGTCAGGCCAGAGGTCGGGTTCTCCCTCAGTGCATTTCATGCATGGGGGGCAGGCCTGTGTTACAGCTGCTTACTTTTCATTCATCCTTTTCCTATTTTTAGTTTCTGCCTAAGAAACTGCATCTTCTCTCTTTGATTTCCACTTTCCATCTTGCTCATCTCTATCTCTATGCTGTCCTCCAGTGTCCAATCTGCAAACCAGGCCCTTCCTGTATGAAAACATTACATATCTCAACATTTCTATTTATTAAATGGTTACTATTTTTTTTTTCAAAATATGTTATTTCTTACCATTTAATATGACATGGTATTTGTTCTGTATATTTTTTTTCCATTGCAGTTTCTGTTTGTGTGCCATGATTAATAGATACTAGGAAGCCACATTGTACTATTATACTATTACTATTAAAGGTGATGAAATGTGTTAAATATCTTATCTTTTCACTGTGTGCAATAAATTAAGCCCACTAATCACTTTTGTTTAGAAGCTACCCTGATTGCAGAAACAGTCAGTAATTTCCTTCTGAAGTAGTTATTAAGTCTGGTAAATAGTAATCCACGTAGGCAAACCCTTTAAGTTTCTCTGAATAGTTGTATTTCCAAATCCCCCCTTTAACATGATGTAAGCCAACAGGCATCACTTAAAACGGAACAATGTACATGAGAAAGCGTCTTCTGACAATCTAAATTAGATAGGTATGCATTTCACGAAGGCCAATTTATTTGCTGATCTTGGCTGCAGTTGCATTTTTTGAGTCAACAGCATAGGCTGGGACATGGATCAAGCTTTAATAAGATTAAATCGTATTCCTTTCCTGATCAAATGAAATTCTGCCACTTCTTTACTTGTGAAAGGAATACTATTTATTCTTCCTCAATATAAGCATAAGCATTAGCCTACGTAAAATGTGCAGAGAAGTTTTCAGATTGTCAGCATAGACAAGGCAGGAAATGTCATCATACAATTAACACATTTTTAATAGGTTCCTTTCTGTTTTAAGTGATACCTGCTGGCTTAAAACGGTAGGCCGCAACAAAGGATCAAAAGAAATAAACAAACAAAAAGAATAAACTGGAAGCAGGTTTCTTTACAGAAGTAAAAAATAAACAAAACACAAATCGATTTTAATAGTCTTGCAGCAATGTCCACAGGCTCCTGTTCATTCACAGTACCTCTAGTGCTTCTATTACAATGGGATACTTTCAGATTGTATTGCATGTCACCACTCAGTTCAGACAGTCCATGCGGTCCCCCGAACACAGAAAAATAAACCTTTTATAAAGGATCTCTATTGCAGCCCAGATAGGCCACAGGCGCTGGCCAAACGAGGCAATTACTAATTAATAAGCAAACTCTGTTTCCTATACTAGCAGCACCTGCAGCCTATCACGCAATTAACTCCTCGAACTCATGACAGGCTGATTCCAAGCCAGCCACGGATCATTCCAGCTGTCTCCAGCCTGCCACGAGCGCCTCCTGCTGGTTTTTCTGTGAGCTGGCTCACAATATATATATTTTTACCCCATTATAACACAACCTGTTATAGTGCAAAATCAGTCATAACACGTCAAGGTTGTAGCTCTCATTTCACCCATAATGCAATTTGACTCGCAAACATTGGGTGAACATTCCACATAAACAGTATGGAGCATGGCAGATGGCAAAAAAATTAAAATCTTTCTCTGTTAAAATGAAACTTGATGCGGTGGACAGAGTAAGAAAGGTGAAACTCAAGCAGCAGCTTCAAAATATATAAATGTTGTAGAATCTACATTGTGTGGATGGCTAAAAGACAAAGAAAAATGTTAGGTTACTTACCGTAACCCTGGTTCCCTGAAAGAGAAGACGACCATTGGTAGGTATTTGTTGTATCTTGTGTTCCCTCATAGTGCAATTTCCCAAAATAAGTACACTACCCAGGTTAACACGAACAGAACAACTATTTATTATGCTGTCTATAACATATCCATGCTGGTGATTATTACTCTTAACTGAACAATACTGTTAGTTCTAATAGCTGTTAACCATGAAGCTACAGCATTTCAGGTGGTCTGCTTCTATTGCTTAAGTCCTCTTTTCGGAAGTGACGTCCTAGCCAGCCAACGTCACTACAGTATTTATTGAGCTCTTTATATCAGAGATGCCGATATGCCCCTTCCTCGGGTGACGTCCTCAATCCTGCCTACCGATGGATTAAACAATTAGCCCTTGGAAGCTTGTTCTCTTTTTGCATCGAATCCGCGAGGGCAACCGAAGTGACCTCGCTGGTTGGTGGTCGTCTTCTCTTTCAGGGAACCAGGGTTACGATAAGTAACCTAATGTTCCCTTTCAATTCGAAGACGACCACCAAAACATTACTTATGGGAAAGTATACCAGAGCGGTCGATAGGGAGAAGGAAGAGCAGCATATTAGGGACACATTAGAACCGCATAACCCAAGGAACCTCATGCCTAATGAAGGCAAGGAAGGATCTATCACATTAAAGCGATAGAACCTGGAGAACGTATGCGGCATAGCCCAGCTAGCCGCATTACCGATATCGGATAGCGAAGCCCCTCTGAAGAGGGCCCAAGATGTAGCCAACCCTCTGGTAGAATGTGCGGCTACCCTCCCAGGTGGAGGCAAGCCGGCACTATCATATGCAGTCGACAGTCGCTGCTCCGAGTGTATGGTTAACGTGTGTACCGAGTACCATTTGCAGTCACTCACATATGACAGGCAGTCACTCACATATGACAGACAGTAAGAAAAGTCAGCCTGCAACGCTAGCGAGGCAGACTGAATAAAGGAGAAAAAGAGGCTTTATTTTCGAGCCGCTGATTCCACGAAAGCGACAAGCCAGCTTGCAGCACGAATGCAGGGGAACTCTTTTGAATACACTCAGTTTCAATGCAGAGGTCTTACCTTACCATCTTGAGAAGCAAAAATAGAACATGACTTCTGTGGGCTGACTGTTTAACCTCTTGTGTGCTACGGACATACCTGGTACGTCCAAAAAATCGCTTCCCCAGTGCTAAGGATGTATGTGGTACGTCCAATTGAAACACATGTAAAAAAATATATATATATACCTGAATTGCCGTTTTTTCACTCGGGGTCGCTCATTGAGGAGTTATCACATAACATATTCAGTCGTTGGCTTTAATTTCACTATATTTCACCGACAAAATATATTGATGTGACGCAGTTGTTAAATGTCACTTACAACCTATTTGAACACAAGCCTTGGCTATCTTTGACTGGTACTGTGAAACATCCCGAATGAATTTAAAACAGTCTGTGTGTAATTTTTGTTTTCTTGTCAATGAGGATTGATAAAAAAAAGTTTACCTTTGATTAGTAGCTGTTTTATTGAGCTGTGCTTCATGAAATCATCTTTGAAGTAACATCTGACTATTTGTCTACATTATTATTTATTTCTTAGCAGATGCCCTTATCCAGGGTGACTTACAATTGTTACAAGATATTACATTATTTTTACATACAATTGCCCATTTATACAGTTGGGTTTTACTGGATCAATCTAGGTAAAGTACCTTGCTCAAGGGTACAGCAGCAGTGTCCTCCACCTGGGATTGAACCCACAACCCTCCAGTCAAGAGTCCAAAGCCCTAACCACTACTCCACACTCCACACACAGTATGTTGATACTTCCTGCTCCTGACTGATCATATGACACCACTGTAACGTACTGAGAGTGTGGGAGGTACAACTTTTTTTGTTGTTTTTGTTCAGTGGCGTAAATTCAGGGATCAGAGGGTAAAAATAAACATTAGTTACCACATGTTTTTTGTATATGGTTACTGTGTGTGACTTGTATCGCAGACTTGTTGTGAGAGAAAACATTAGCATAAAGGTGCACATATTTGGTATTTTTAAATTTGGGTCCCTCAGGGCAATTCAGAACCACTGTCCTTTTAACAGTGGAACAACTGTCAGATTCACAGGTCCAAATATAAGGTCGAACAAGTGATTTTTGCTATATACAGTGGCATTACCTCAAATTGCAGAAAGATTATGGGTAACAGACCATTGACATGCTAGGGCATGTTACCCATTTCTAAAATCCTTATTTTGTGCCGTTTCAAAAAATGTATAATTATGCCAGGGTATCTCATTCTTTGGTGGCGTACTGGGAACATGAAATTGGGGTGGGTGCTATGGACTATGGGCTGCATATTTCGAAGTGGAAAGGTCAAAGCATGTGAACCCCCCAAAACCAATGAAAAGATTTCCACATAGGCACAGGCACATCCAGCAACATAAAAGTTTCTACATTTACCATCAAACTCTTACCAATTCTGAAATCGTGTGCTATTTTATTCCCATTAACGCCCTTTCCAGCAGTGAAAAGAGACATCTCTCTTTTTTAAATTGTAAACTCACTTGCTGTAGCATTTTATTATTATTATTTATTTCTTAGCAGACACCCTTGTCCAGGACGACTTACAAGACTTGGTACAAGATATCACGTTATTTTTACATAGAATTACCCATTTATACACTTGGGTTTTTACTGGAGCAATCTAGCTAAAGTACCTTGCTCAAGGGTACAGCAGCAGTGTCCCCCACCTGGGATTGAACTCACAATCTTCCAGTCAAGTCCAGAGCCCTAACGACTACTCCACACTGCTGCCCACGCTTTTGCATTGGCACTGTCCACATGACTGAAGTAGATGAAACTCTGATCAGGGCAGTTAAGCAACGGATATGTGACATTTTCTAACGTCAAAATTTTTTTAAAAATTCTGCTTGATTAAATTGTGAAAAAAATTAATCAATTCATTGGTTGATTAATCAGCCTGATTAATCTGTTAATCGGAGCTGCCCTAATATATATATATATATATATATATATATATATATATATATATATATATATATATATATATATATATATATATGTGTGTGTGTATATAATGTTTCTGCAGAGAGTAGTACTACAACTAATGCATATTTAGCCCAATGTACAAGATCCCGAACATTAATTCTTAATGAATCTCTTTTAAAGTTATCAAGAAGCTAGACAAGGGCGGAATCATTCACAATCATGTACTGTGACTGAATTAAATGTGTTTGCATGATAAGCCCAATGGCAGGGAGCTGTCCTTTTTTCTCATTCCTGTTTGGAAACAGCTGCTGTATAAGAACAACAGACATCCTAAAACCTCACTGTGCCAACATTTTGTTTAGAAAAGGAATGATCTAAATAGGGATATTGACTTACGTTTTACCAGAATTAAAAAATTGCTATGGCTGTTATCTTTGTTTGCTAACAGGGACATGCTTTCTTATTCATAAAAAGATGTATTTTGTACTTTGAAGATGATAACAGCTTATGGACTTGCAATGAACATTGAATTGGTTGCTATATCCATTTTGTTAGAAAGGACAAGATTTCCTATGGTTTGTTTCTCATAAACAGATAGAAACAGTACATTGAATAAAGCTTTTAATTATTCTGGCACCATACAGTAATTACAGTGTGCATGTGTGTTATTACAATGTAATTACAGTGAAGTTCACAAAAAGTCTAGATTTTTTCTCCAATGCACAAAGTAGGCCTATCTGTCACTGTCATTCTGACCAAATATGCATTATCTATGAGCTTAGGGAAATTGGTATGATGCAAGATATTCTGTACAAGGTCCTAATGCCTCAGCATTTTAGAATTCCCAGTAAACAGAGCAATTACTTTAATTGGCAGCACATATAATACCAAAAATTGTGAAATGCAGCCATTAAATGTTTTCTTTTAAAAATACAGATAAACAAAAAACAACGCTCAAGCACATTTTTTTTATTTTATACATTGTTGAGGTGATGGTGCAGGGACATGTTCAAGGGGATTTTTCAGTAGCCTTTACAGTACAGTGCATATCTCTTTGTGCGCCTTTCCATATCATTTATTTATTTATTTATTTAAAACATTTAGTTGCCTCCAATTGATTTTCTCCCAATTTGAAATATCCAAGTGTAACTGCTACCACCCCTGCACTGACTCGGGAGCGGCGAAGACGAACACATGCTGTCCTCCGAAGCGTCTGGCGTCAGACGACCACTTCTTTTCACTCTGCAGGCCCGTATGCAGCCAAAACAGAGCTACAGCGTTGGAGGACATCGTAGCTCTGGGCAGCTTACAGGCAAGGCCGCAGGTGCCTGGCTAGTCTACAGGCATCGCTGGTGCGCGGTGAGCTGAGGACACCCTGGCCGACCTAAGCCCCCCCACCCCCCCCTGGGCAGCGCTCAGCCAACTGTTCGCCGCCCATGGTCAGCAGTGGAATAGCCTGGACTCGAGCGGCGACCTCAAGGCTATAGGGCGCATCCTGCACTCCACGCATGTGGATGCGCCACTCGGGAGCCCCTCTATATAATTTTTATATAATTTTAAGTAAAAAAAAAAAAAATGAATAAAGAAATTCTACTAAATACTGACCTTTTTCATCTTCTGGATCATTTTTCTCAGGTTTAATTTAATAGTAAGGTTTAATTGTTAGACTTCTTAATAAGGAGATGCAGTGAAAGCAGTATCAGTAATTTGATTCTTTGCTTTAGCAAATCATTATCATTGCCTTGATAACAGCAACACTTCATCAGTTTAGGGTTACCTTATTTGTATCAGACAGTGATTTTTTATCTATGGAAACAAAACAAAAAAACTATGAAGAACTTGCATTTTGACAGCAGCCGAGTGTTAGCAGCATCCAATGTCTTCTATATCACATATGCTTGACAAGTTTTACAACTCTATGTACTGTATAGTATCAATTTGTGTGGTAAAAAAAAATAAAAATAAAAAATAATAAAGGGCCCATAGATTGCATCTTCATTTATCTTCTTTAGTAACCTAATCCATATATTTGTCACATAATATACTTTTTTTTGGTACTGTATGAATAATGCTGAACAGTATATATTTGCAGTTCCCCCTTTACATTACTACAGTAAGTTAATTTGTTTCCTTCAGGATATTGTCTGTGACACAGTTTTTGCAGCCTGCTTGTTACACGTGAGGGAAACCTGTTACAACACTGACACGAGACTTGGGGGTGGTGTTGGAAGGGGACTTATGATTGCAAATGATGGGCTATAAAACAGAGTGGTTTTAGCAACTCAGAGACGACTTTTGACATGCAGTGGATATTTACAACACTCTGTGGAGCAATAGAGAATAGTGCCCGAGATTTGTTTGTTTGACTGTTTTATACAAGTGTTTTCTGTTTACCCTTTTTGTGTCTGAGTTCGACTCTGTTGGCCATTCAACAGTAATTTCCGTCTCCAGTCTTGCAATAGCTGGTTTGATACACTATTATTCAGTAACTTTTTTTTTCAATATAATCATGCCAAAGACTGGCTGTGCAGTCCTGCGTTGTATATCTACTGTAGCTATTCAAAACAAGCGCGAAACTCTCAAGTTCAGCAGCACTAAGCCAAACCCACTGTTTTTACTATGACATAGTCAAAATGACAGCTGCGTTAGTTCTAGGTATAACGTATTATATCTCAATAAGTTTCTGCAACCTTGGGTCTACGGATGGTTTGAGATGTTTAATATATACAGTACCAGTCAAAAGTTTGAGTACACCTGCTTGAAACCAGGTTTTTAGTGATTATCTATGCTTTTAACTGTATAAACTTGTCTATAAGCTTGTCTATAACTTATATAAGCTGATAATCATAAGTGAATTGCATTCAAAAATGTTATTTTTACATAAAAATGTAAATCTTGTCAATTTAAATGAAATGGTCACCCAAAGCAAGGGGATTTCAGTCTGAAGCCCAAATCAGTTAAAAGTCTGAAATATGTATAACACAGTGTTAGAACACTGGCCTAAGTATAAAAGTCTCTTTGTTAGATGTTCTCCGAGTTAACTAGCATGTTACCTAATTAATCTTTTGTCACCAATTATTGTTAACAGGTGAGGGTCCATGATTACTATAAATATAGTACACAAGGCACAAGTTTGTCATTCCTGAATGTAAGGGAGCAGAAAATGGCAAAATACGCTCAGTTAAGCAATGAAAAAAGACTGTAATTACTTTAAGAAATGAAGGTCAATCTTTAAGACAAATCGCAAGAACTTTGCAAGTGGCTGTAACTGCTATGGCCAAGACCATCAAACAATTTGAAGAAACTGGCACTCATGAGGTCAGGCAGGCCAAGGGTGACCTCAGAATCAGAGAACAAGTTAATTCGAGTCACAAGTCTGCGAATCCGGCAATTACCTGCCCCTGAAATACAAGCTCAGCTAAATGCTACTAGAAGCACAGATGTTTCAACGTCAACTGTTCAGAGGAGATTGCGTGAAGCTGGCCTAACTAGAAAGAATTGCTGCAAAGAAACCATTAAGAGTGCAGAATAAGAGGAGACTTGCCTGGGCCAAAAAACACAGAAACTGGACGTTTGAGGAGTGGAAGTCGGTCTTATGGACCGATGAGTCAAAATTTGAAATATTTGGGTCCAACCGCCGAGTATTTGTTAGACACAGAGAGGGTGAGCGCATGAGTTCTGCATGTGTGGTTCCCACTGTCAAGCATGGAGGAGGTAGTGTCGTGGTCTGGGATTGCTTTGCTGGTGACAGAGTTGGTGATCTTTACCAAGTCCATGGCAAGCTCAACCAGCATGGCTATCATAGCATACTTCAGAGGCATGCATTCCATAAGGATTACGGCTAGTTGGGCAGTCCTTCATTCTTCAGAAAGATAATGACCCGAAACACACCTCAAAGTTGTGCAAGAACTATCCGGCGAAGAAGGAAAGTGAAGGACAACTCAATCTAATGACCTGGCCTGTCCAGTCTCCAGACCTCAATCCCATAGAACTTGTATGGGATGAACTGGACAGAAGAGTCAAAGCAAAGCTACCCACAAGAGCCCTACATCTCTAGGAATTGCTGCAGAAGAGCTGGGAAGACATGTCGGGTCATTTCCTGCTGAAACTTGTTAACCAAATGCCTCGTGTTTGTGAGGCTGTTATTAAGGCAAAGGGTGGCTATTTTGAGGAATCCAAGATTTAGAGGCAATTTTCAATTTTCTTGAACATTGCTTTGATACTCATTATGTTTTGTTTTGTATATTGGAACATGTGTTTTCATTTTCAAGTATTTACAGAAACGTATATGACGTAAAACATTGTCAATTATGAAAAAAACCTAGTTTCCAGCAAGTGTACTCAAACTTTTGACTGGTACTGTATATACATATTCTATCACATAAACGGCAAAAGCCATCTCGAGTGAGTTTAATATATATATATATATATATATTTAGGAAAAGTCAAAAAAGCACCGGTGCCTAGCTGCCAAATCAGTGGAGAAAATGCATTTAAAACCGTGATGCGCTAAAAAGACCGCTGCGGTGTTAAACATAGTTTGTGAAAAGCTCAAGTTTTTTGAAAAAAAGTTGTTGATGCCTATCAGTCTGGAAAGGGTTACAAGGGTTACATGGCCTAGTATAGGAGGCTGTGTGGTCCAGTGGTTAAAGAAAAGGGCTTGTAACCAGGAGGTCTCCGGTTCAAATCCCACCTCAGCCACTGACTCATTGCGTGACCCTGAGCAAGTCATTTAACCTCCTTGTGCTCCGTCCTTCGGGTGAGACGTAATTGTAAGTGACTCTGCAGCTGATGCATAGTTCACACACCCTAGTCTCTGTAAGTTGCCTTGGATAAAGGTGTCTGCTAAATAAACTAATAATAATAATAATAAAAAGTGGAGCAAATTTTGCACTGGACCAAAAAGCTTTGAAAGTTGCCCTTTAATAATTAAAAAATATCTTACTTGAGTCAGATGGCAATTCGACGAGCTTTCCTGCTGGCGAACTCGTCAATCAGGTCAGAGTAGCTCATTTCTCCTGCAGTTTCATTCTCAATGGATAGCATGAACAGTCCAACCAGTCTCTCTTGGCTCTTAATTGAACGAAGATACGTTTTTATTTGTTTCAGTTTGGAGAAACCTCTCTCCTGATGCCACGCTGACAGGGATCGTTTAACAGTATTTACAGTGCATTCCAGGTATTGGGAAAGACATCACTAAATCCATGTGATAAAATGAGCTGCAAAGCATCCACTGGTGATGATTTCTGTGGCAGAAGGTCGGCCAAGCTGACGAGTTCTTCACATAGCTCATTTTGGACTTTCCTCGATATGTCAAGTGTATCTGAAGATTGTTACACTTACTGCATAACTCCTCTTTTTCCAGATCTTTAACACTGTGGATGTCATACAGTACACTGAAGTATCTGCAGTGTTCCTCTGCTCAAAGTGATGCTCAACGGATTGCAATGCAGTGGCGACAAGCGTATTAAAGCACTGAACACGAAATCGCTGTTCTGGATCTAGCGCAGCTTGGTCATCACATCCATAATCAAACTGTTTTCTCTTGAGGCGTGGATGTTTCACATTTTCTGCTGAGAATTGTGGTGTATTTCCCACTTCTTCAGCAAGGTCCCTTGCTAGTGTTTTGGCATCATTGAATCCTGTTTCACAGTACTTTATCAAGAATGAATGAGTTGCCTCGACAACTTGGACTGCCACACTGATGTCGACTGATTTGCTTTGCATGATTTTACTGACTTGATTAATGCGAAACTGAATATCTTACCACACAAGGAGTAATACCTGGAATGTATACTCCTGCAGTTTTTGTGCAAGACATGAAGCCTCATGTTGCACTCCTGCATCAGCACCCTGCTGTTCGGCAATAGCGGTGAGAGCATCATGCACCTCTCCAATCTGAAGCCACACCGCTTTGACACTTTCCACTCTGCACCCCTATCCCAATTTACGGCAAGTGAGTCGACGCAGAGAATATAGCATATATTCTCTGCAAAACACCAAAAAAAGTGACTGCTTCATTGGAGCTCATAGCTGCATCACCAATGACAAGAAGATTCAAACTGTGACATCCAAAAGGAACATAGAAAGCCAAAGGGTTCAGGTCCAGGATTCTATGTTGAACACCCAAATCCTTTCCTTTCATATTGGAGCCATTGTCAAATCCCTGACCTCTACAGTCATCAATGTTTAAACCAAGCCTCTCCAGTTCTTGCAGAAACTATTCTGTAAGACCCCTACCTGTTGTGTCTTCAACAACAACGAAGCTTAAAAAGTAAAGTCACAGACATTTGCTCTTTGTGACTCAAATCAGGTGTACAATCCAAGATTACAGAAAAATACTTTGCTTCTTTCAGACATTTCAGAATTTTGTTTCTCCCTTTACCCGACATGATCTGGATTAGCTCGTTCTGAATGTCCTTGCTCAGGTAGTGATCACAAACTTCATGTGACATTGCACACCTGACATGCATCACTGGATCAAATATACCAAGCAGCTGAAGTAAACCTAAAAAGTTGCCATTGGCCGGTTGGTAAAGTTTGTCACTGAAACCACGATAAGCAAGATTGTGTTCTGCCAAGAACTGAATGATTGCTAAAAGTCTTTCAAGTACATTTCACCACTTTGCTTCTTCTTGGCGAATCAGCATTTGATTTTGGTAATCGACAGTTTTATGACATTTCAGACGTAACTCAGCTTCCATCTACTTTTTATATGAGTCAATGTGACGGGGGGAGCACTGATGCTGACTCAGCTAGGACGATACATTTTTCCAGTCTCTTACTCCAGAGCCAGTGATGTTTGTTGTTACGTTTGAAAACAATTTACAGCAAAAACAGAAGACCGCATTGCTTGAAGATGAATATACAAGCCATTTCATCTCCACTTGCTCTCCGTTTTGAAGGACACGCTTATAGTTGTTTACAGTAAACCACTGATTGTCATCAGATCAGGGGAAATTAAAATCTGTCACTTTAATGGGCCCTTTCATAACCAAATAGTCTTGGGTTGCATTATCTAGTATTTTTGGCCAATCTACAGGGTCACTCACCAATTCAGGAGCTGTATGCGGTTCTGCTTGTTGCCCATCATCATGGACCTGTGTCTGCTTTTTCTGAGCTTTCTGTCTCTGCAGGTTGTTGACTCTCTGTAGGTCTGCTGTTGGTTTCATGTACAGGTACAGCTGCTGCCGCTCATGTAGATTCTATTCTGTCATCTTGCCTCAGATTTTTTATAAACTGCTTAATAGAGCCTTTTAGCCCTTCCTGAAATTTTTCCTTTTCTGCTCGTCGTTTTCCGAAACTACGAACCAGAAGGTTTTTTAGACATTTTATCAAGATTTTCTTTTTTTCTGTCACAGTTACATGTTGTTCTTCACTTTGCCTCTGCCTGCGCTGCCTACTCCTCAACTCCCTGACTGTCACACCAGCGGATATCGTGATGCGTAGTGAACTAGTTGTGGGTATTAGCATTGTATCGGTTTTGTTGCAAGAAACAGTTGTATAACGCGGCTCTTAATAAGGGTGCTTTATATATATATATATATACAGTACTGTGCAAAAGTTTTAGGCAGGTGTGAAAAAATGCTGTAAAGTAAGAATGCTTTCAAAAATAGACATGTTAATAGATTATATTTATCAATTAACTAAATGCAAAGTGAGTGAACAGAAGAAAAATCTAAATCAAATCCATATTTGGTGTGACCACCCTTTGCCTTCAAAACAGCATCAAGCATCAATTCTTCTAGGTACACTTGCACACAGTTTTTGAAGGAACTCGGTAGGTAGGTTGGCCCAAACATCTTGGAGAACTAACCACAGTTCTTCTGTGGATTTAGGCAGCCTCAGTTGCTTCTCTCTCTTCATGTAATCCCAGACAGATTCGATGATGTTGAGATCAGGGCTCTGTGGGGGCCATACCATCACTTCCAGGACTCCTTGTTCTTCTTTACGCTGAAGATAGTTCTTAATGACTTTCGCTGTATGTTTGGGGTCGTTGTCATGCTGCAGAATAAATTTGGGGCCAATCAGATGCCTCCCTGATGGTATTGCATGATGGATAAGTATCTGCCTGTACTTCTCAGCATTGAGGAGACCATTAATTCTGACCAAATCCCCAACTCCATTTGCAGAAATGCAGCCCCAAACTTGCAAGGAACCTCCACCATGCTTCACTGTTGCCTGCAGACACTCATTCGTGTACGCTCTCCAGCCCTTGGCGAACAAACTGCCTTCTGCTACAGCCAAATATTTCAAATTTTGACTCATCAGTCCAGAGCACCTGCTGCCATTTTTCTGCACCCCAGTTCCTGTGTTTTCATGCATAGTTGAGTCGCTGGCCTTGTTTCCACGTCGGAGGTATGGCTTTTGGCCGTAAGTCTTCCATGAAGGCCACTTCTGACCAGACTTCTCCGGACAGTAGATTGGTGTACCAGGGTCCCACTGTTTTCTGCCAGTTCTGAGCTGATGGCACTGCTGGACATCTTCCGATTGCGAAGGAAGTAAGCATGATGTGTCTTTCATCTGCTGCAGTAAGTTTCCTTGGCCGACCACTGCGTCTCACGGTCCTCAACGTTGCCCGTTTCTTTGTGCTTCTTCAAAAGAGCTTGGACAGCACATCTGGAAACCCTGTCTGCCTTGAAATTTCTGCCTGGGAGAGACCTTGCTGATGCAGTATAACTACCTTGTGTCTTGTTGCTGTGCTCAGTCTTGCCATGGTGTATGACTTTTGACAGTAAACTGTCTTCAGCAACCACACCTTGTTAGCTGAGTTTGGCTGTTCCTCACCCAGTTTTATTCCTTCTACACAGCTGTTTCTGTTTCAGTTAATGATTATGTTTCAACCTACATATTGAATTGATGATCATTAGCACCTGTTTGGTATAATTGTTTAATCATACACCTGACTATATGCCTACAAAATCCCTGACTTTGTGCAAGTGTACCTAGAAGAATTGATGCTGTTTTGAAGGCAAAGGGTGGTCACACCAAATATGGATTTGATTTAGATTTTTCTTCTGTTCACTCACTTTGCATTTAGTTAATTGATAAATATAATCTATTAACATGTCTATTTTTGAAAGCATTCTTACTTTACAGCATTTTTTTCACACCTGCCTAAAACTTTTGCACAGTACTGTATATATATATATATATATATATATATATATATATATATATATATATATATATATATATATATATATATATATATACTATTATGGGGCGCACAGTTATGCGCCCTTGTATAAAAGGAAAAACAAAACAGAAAAATGCACCCCTGTGGCAAAGTGGTAGATTGGTAGCAGGTGTATATCAGGTGCGGTGTGGATGCAGTAATTCAAATAACAAACAGACATCAAAGTACGGGTGAAAAGAGGGTTTTAATGATTAGAAATCCAATTGTCTGATGACCAGCCAGAAAACAATAATGAGCTGGCAATACACAGCAATGTGTATTGCACGGTAACGAAAAAGTGTTGCAGTCCCGCAAACAATAAACACGGTACAAAACACACACAATCACAGGTCCAAAGTGAGTGCTCTCAGTGCTTGTGGTGAAGTACAATGTATTACGTGCTATTGGAGAAAAACAAGTGCTTTGTGCTGGCCCCTGGCGACAGCTCTGGATTTGTGTTTAGCTGTCTAGTGCTATTTAACAAAAAAACACAGACAGTTACTAAACAGAAAATACCAACAAAACACTCACAAACTCTTTATTTTATTTTGGGGATAGCTCCCGGTCCTTCCAGTCTCCTCATATCTGTGAAACCCAAGCGAAGGAAAAGATTTACAATTCTCCGGCCCCTTTTATGCGATTATGCATGACCCCTTGGTAAACGATTGCAGCTGACTCTATTGCCTGCAGCTGCTACCTCGTTTACCTTCCAGGTCAACACACTCCTGCACCAGTCTTGCCTTTTTCCAGGCTGACTGTCTTCCCGACCCAGGGAATGAACTGTCAGGCCAACCTGCCTTTCCCTTTCGCTACTTAGTGCCCTCACAGGTCGAGAGGGAGATTTATAACCAGAACTCATTATATTTCCGTCACAGCCCCCCATTGGATGGCGACCTAGGCAGCCGCCTATGTCGCCTACCCCTAACGGCGTCCCTGAGCTTATGTTTGTGTTGTAACTGTATATGTTGTTTTTAATGAAGCATTGATGATATAAAATAAAAAAAATATTAGTATTGAATTGTGGACTCAGTTTGAACAAAGCAAGTTGGAATTTGATTCTGTTGGACATAATTCTAAAAGCATATCCAGGTAAACTAAACTTTTGTATTGAAAACAAAAGCTAGGAATTGATATAAAGAGCAAGTACATGCTGTTTTATTATGGTCCCATGTTCATAGATAAATGCAATCAAGATTTTGATGAACATGCATCCTTACAGACAATTCTTTCAGGAGTTGTACCAAGGGCGGTATCCAAACAAATTAGATTGCAGGGGAACCTCAGTTTGTTCAGTCTCAAATACAAAAGCTATATCATTATAAATCAATCAAATAAATCTGAACTGCAAAAATAACTCTTAGATCTTCTAAACTGCCCAGCCTCCCACACACCACTCTTAAAAGGTGTGGCTTCACAGGATTTAAATAAAATTAAACTGTGGCAATGGTAGTAATGGCTTTTCAAAATAGAATTATAATAAAACCTGAATTATCTGCTCACCAAAATTATTGCACATTTGGGGTTATTTGTAACAGGAAACTACTTATTCAAGTTGCCTCTGCCATTCATTTGTATTGAACGTTCTGTAAATTACTGGCAAGTAGGAATAGGTGACTGCTTAGTTAGGTGACCGTTAAATCATATTTTGTAGTATTTTTTACTTCTAGTTTATATAGTTTGTTTTCTGTTATTCAGATTTTTGCTAATCTGCAATGTTAAATGCTGAGTGAAGTACAGAAGTGAGAAGGAAGGTGTGCATATAATCATGGCCAAAATATGCCATATTATTGTAATAAGGGATCTGTGATGACCTTATGAAAATGGGAAAAAGATATACTGAGAGGTATACTATTTCTACTAAGACCGTTGACACCATATTTTATGTAAATAATTAACTGGCTCACAGGTCTGGGTGTTAGACTTTTAAATCCCTTGTAGTCTTATCAAATGTTCTTTTTCAGAAGTACCTACAATTATTGAGGAACATAATAAGTCACTCTCAATTACAGTTATTGTAAACTAAAGGGATGATATTTTATATGCTCAAAAAAAGTAACAGATCACGTGACTTGAATTTCAAAGAGCATTTCAATTGTCTATTCCACACCATTTTGCTATGTTCTTTTTCGCATTCTACTTCAATAATACAGAAGTACAAAAGCAAACAGCCTCTGTCCGTTTATGCAGTTGAGTGGTTTTTAAAAAGTTCTTACTAATAACTGCTCTGAAAAATCACTTACATTAAGCCTACAGTAACACTGTCACACAAAGCAATATAAAGAAAATTACTTGGAAGTCTTCCATGCTTGCCATTGAAGGTCAGCTGTGGATGTGTTTGAGCCTCTGAGTAAAAGACGTTATGGCTACTTTATCCAGGCCCACAAATTGGCATTTTTCATAGTATTTTCTCTCTGTATGACTAAAATTGATCTATGCATCAAAAAATTATAACAACATTTTGGGGCCTATTCGATATTTATAAACAAAGATGGTTTTGCAAATTTAAAGTATTTCTGTTTGTAAAAAAGAAAATAGGAAACACGCGACGAGGGTAATATTTTAATGACAGAAGTGTTTAGACCCACCAATTGACTTGGCAACCACAGACTAACTACTTAAGATGCATTGGACAGATATCATTGATAGAAACATGTTTATCAGCCTTTATGGTAATCCATTTGTCTAAGATGTTAGTTTCTTTTTAGTGCTTATCTATATTGTACAATGTCATTTATCAAGGTCAGTCTGATGTAAATTCCCAAATGCTTTTATTTAAAAGGAATATTTTATAACGATAGTGTGGCATGAACAAAACTGCTGGTTTGCTGTTATTTTAGTAGCCAGGTTTTATAACATGATACATACTGAAACAATATGAGTTGATGTGTGTGGTCCTGATAATTTTTTTTCAGAAATTTGATACTATTTATGTTTCACGGGTGCACAAGGGCTGTCCAGGCAGAATTATGTGATTTTCTGCAACTTCCCCAAAAACCTTAACTAAAAAATATACCTAAACTATATATGAGGTTTTTTTTTTTCTTAAAAGAGCCAACTTCCCAACAGTTTGGTATGTTTAACATACCTTTGTCAAGGGAAAGTAGTACTTATAGGCTTTTGATGAAATGGTAACTACACTCATTTATTTCTATTTAAATATATTCATGTGTTTGTGATGTAATTTACTACATAGTTAATATGATTTAACAATCTACTATTCCTTTCTATTAAAAACTTTGGGCAACCTTTGGGTATTGAGTCTGTTTATCCACTTATGTTTATTTATTCTTCTATAGTGTACATTATCTAATTTTAGTTCTTCTAACACTACAAATTGTAGGTTATTCATGTTATTTAGTGTTGAACTGTTGGTTCATTTACTTTATTTCTTATGTTTGATAGGTGATTCTGTATTCTTTTATATAATGCTGTACCTGTCTCTCCTATATATTGCGTGTTGATAACATTCAGGTTTGCTGTGTGATAGAAACAGAGACAACAACCAGGCTAAGATTTGGCCTGTAACAGTAAACAGAGCTAAGTATAGAAAATATTTCATCCCAGTATTTTCCAAGAACCTTGCCCTGCCAAAAGACATTTGCTGCAAATGTTCCAAGATACAATGCTTTTTCTTGAGACCAGTTAAAACACAAAAACAGGACTCCTCTTTAATAGGACCACAGATATTTTTTTTATATTAATAGCAAACTCGTGTCTCCGGTTAGAGGTTTTGTGGATGTGTGTGCATATGCAGTGTATGTGGGACAAGTTGTGAGTATAACATTACATTGTATCTTTAGTCTGTTTATCCCTTACGAGGTTTTAAGGAATCATCAACAATATCCATATTTACATTCTACTACATTTTGAATAAATAATTAATGTGAGGTGAGCATACATGTTTTTGTACTCCTCAGGCAAAATCAAAACATGCCTTTCACTTTGACCTGTGACTGACATATAGGAGATCCGCTGGTGGATAGTGCTATATGCCATTATTTTGACTTTTTTTTCTGTACCTGTTTTTCCCCACTGATTTCAGTGTTTTCTAAAGCTGCAGAAAACATGGCGGGAATCTATCCGCTAGTTTGGTTCATTAGTTATTCTGGTGCTTTCTTTTTGGCAGATTGTATAGTGATCTAAGAATCCATGTCTAGTTTTCAAAGACCAAAGTGGTGGATAATTTCCACCAGTTTGCTGTCCGCCTGCTTCAAAATGGTCTCCGCCAGACAGAATAAGAGTGACAGCTCTTCAGATCATACCATGCCCCCCTCAACCTTTCAGTTTTCACCTTCTTATTTACAATGTAGCCTATCACTGCTTGTGACCCCACTGTTCATCGTATATAATGTTAACACTAACTCACAAACACCGGTCTACATAAGTACATTGGGGTAAAAAAAAGTGTGTTGTGGTTACGCTACAATGAGGGCATTTGTATTTCACACCAGGAAGTTTTTAAAACTTTTGCTTTTGGACACAAGTTGGAGTATAACTTTTGGATTCTTATGAGGATTATTATTATAATTCAAGTAACTGATTTTAGTGTGCGACCTTGTATAGGTTTTTTTGCTACAATGTTTATAACATGCATACCATAAAACCTTTAGCGCAATCAAATCGTATCCTGTTATGATCCACTTAAATACTGATAAATATTTACTTGTAAAAACAGGTTGAACAGTTGTAATTTATTTACAGTCAGCATTAGGCCACATTACATGACTGACTTTTCTCAAGACATCTGTTTCTCGTGAAATTTACGTGGACATGGGGCCTTTGGAATGCCTACTTTTCTATGCAAATGAAGGAGAGGGGGAGGGGGGCAGATTTAAATTAGCCATGCTGATGGCCCACTTAGATTCTCGTGCTGTTAACCATGAAAGTCCACAAAATACTGTTTACATGAGCAGAGAAAAGTTTCACGAGAGAGAATCCACGTGTCACCGCGTGTGACGTAAATGCTTATTAAAGATCTGATTTGCTGATGGATAGTGCCTGCTTTTTTAATACTTTGTTTTAGTGTTGTCGCCCACACTTCTTTATCCTGTGCCAGGACCGTAAGGTACCTCAGCCTCCAGCAAGAATTGTACAACAGCGATATGAAGAGGGTCCTGCTAGTAGAGATGCACTGCTATCTTTATTTTTGTAGCCCGACAGTGTACTTTTATTTTATGTCACATTTTTGTTTCATTGGCTTATTTTGTATCTATTTCTATCAAATATAGCATCCTCATTTGTGCTGTACTTGTATGACTGCTTCTGCTAAATAAAGAATTGGACTATTGAGTAGTATTGTTGATTCCCGAGAAATAAGTTGTGAAAATTCCACACAACATTTTATTTTGAGAGTGGGTTAAACAATGTTTGTGTTGTGCATATCAAGCTGCCTCATCATATCCTCTTCCCTTATTGATATTAACACCCGAGTCTCTTCGCTCCAGCGGACGTATGGTTTTGCTCAGACATAAGTAACTAGGAGAAATTGCATTGGAGTATAGTTATACATATTTAAATATAGTACCGGTACTTCACAATAAAGATGTTTTGACAGTTGTTTGGAAAGCTATTTGCAAACAATATTCTATTCTGAAGTACTGTACAGTAGCTGTAACCATCTGAATTCACAAGCCCACAATGCAGTTTATCAAACATTTTTAGTAATAGTTTTAAACAGAAACTTGGTAAATACAATCTGTATGATACTTTACAAACACATTTAGATCCATGTATGATTACCATTATCATGCAAAGTTCTAGGGAAGACGGGGAAAAAAGTGGGGTTATCTGCAACATCAATCTGATAAGGAAAATAATGCAAACAAAACATTAATTTCCATGCTGCCATCTTTGGACAACTTTAGGAAAGGACTTGAATTGGCTAAATAACATTTTCACAAGCAACTTGTGTTTACATGTGTGAGTGGGCATTGATTTCATGAGTATTTCCTGGAATCTCACAAGAAATTGACACTTTCACGGTAAAATACTGAGGCCGTTTTTTGGGACATTTTCATGAGCTTTCCCTGCCAAGTTTCAAGCACATTGTCCATTCACGTGAAACAAACCAACATGTAAAGTGGCCTATTGACAAGGGCATTCAGGCAGCTCCAAAGATTGAGTTGCGCTCTGGTGACATATATTTTTTCATGAGGGACATCTAGCGCGCCCAGAATGCCACTGTACGTGTGTTAGAAGCTTGTATAGAATGGTTATTGCAAGTTTAAGAGTTTTAGGACGGTGGTATTTAGTACCCAGTGATCATTTAATATCTACAGTCTGTCATAAACTTCTGTGCTTTTTATTGTTACACTATAAAATACAATTTTATGATTGAGCATTCGGCACATAGTTCCACATAGCCTGAAGCCACAAACATTTTTCTTGCTATTCATTCCCCTAATAGCTCGTAAAAATGGCTTGCAGGTGTCACTGGTGTGTTCTGATGTATCATGGGACCAACACTGAATGACTTTCTGTGTAATAAATAGGTATATTGTTAGAAAACAAATACATAGCATGTGATTATTTAGGTTTTTTTTATTGCATGTTTTTTTATGTATTATGTCAGGCATGCTCACAAGGTTTCTAAAACAATAATAAATAATGGCAGCAGCTTTTTGTCCATGCCGCAAACAACAACAATACAGGCTATTTCGCCATCACATAATACATAAATCATAGTACAATAATAATAATAATAATACAGAGGTCGGGCACCCTGCCACAGATGGGTTAAAATATTATAACTGAACTTGCTGGAATGTGTGTTGAGTCCAATGCAAGTGTAGCGGTACGGATCCAGTGACCACGCACTATTGCGTTATGTGAGAGAAATGGAATATGGCAATACTGTTAATGGAAAAAGCAAAGGGCAGTTCTGTGTGTCATCAGGATTTGTTTAGCTTTTATTTTGAGCACATCAGCATTTCTGTGCTGGAATTCAGTCATTAATAACGGAATGACTCTATACAAACATTTTAAGGTAGTTTAGACTGGAACCCAGAGTCATTTACATATTTTTCAGGCTGTTTAATCACATACTGTCAGGATGTGAGTGGTGCAGGAATGATGTATTGTCCAAACAGAGGGTTATTTACAAAGGGATGGTCCCATTTATTATGTGAATCCCCAGGAACAAGGGGGTTTTGTCCCCGCTCCCAGAAATGGTATTGGGGACGATGGAATTACAGTTCCAAAAATAAAAGGGTAAATAAAACAATATTACATGGTCCCAATAGTGCAGGGGCGGGTTGTGGTGCTGACACAGTGCAGGGGCGGGTTGTGGTGCTGACACAGTGCAGGGGCAGGTTGTGGTGCTGACACAGTGCAGGGGCGGGTTGTGGTGCTGACACAGTGCAGGGGCAGGTTGCGGTGCTGACACAGTGCAGGGGCGGGTTGTGGTGCTGACACAATGCAGGGGCGGGTTGTGGTGCTGACACAATGCAGGGGCGGGTTGTGGTGCTGTGCAGAGGTAGTGGTGCTCCGGGACGTGTTTGCTGGCTCCGTGGCTTCAGCTCCCAGTTCGCTACTCATCTGCAAACAAGCACAAAATCAAAACAAAAGCACAGCGCTCTGGCTCATTAGTGTTTCAGTGAAAGGGGCCGTACTCACGTAGCTGTGTTCCCTTTGTACTGCTAAATGCCTCTCTGTGATCAGTGCAGCACCACGCTCTATCCAATCGCCGTACACAACACAGCTGATCACAATAGAGTCGTTCAGCATTCTTACAGCTACGCCTTTTTCCCCAAGATGGCCGACTTCCAGTTCTGTCCTACCATCGAGTCGGCCCATCCCTGTGAAGGCGTACCACCAACCTTAGCGTCCTTCCTTGTTGGATTTGCAGCTCAGATTCCACGCATACACAAGAAGTTAATTGAATATTTAGTTTTTACTATGATTTGTATGTCTCCTTCATAGCCCCTGGTCCGTCCACAGGGTTTATATGCATTTGTGCCAAGTTTTTGCCTTTTCCTGTAGCAGCAATCAGCAGACATCTGCCAGGGCATTCTGCCAACTGCTTACTCTGTGATCTGAGATCTTACAGCAAAGTAATATTATATGTAATGCAAAAAACAACATTGCAGCAAATTTATGTGTAGGCCCTCCCAAATGACCATTACTGTGATAACATCTCATTTAGCAGGGCAGGTGAACATGCCTTAAAAAAACATTTTGAATTTTAGAATTAATAAACTCAACAACAATAAAAGACTCTATTTAATCAGTTTTTCAGGTTAAGACTTCTGATAACTTCATGAATATAAAACAGAAAGTCAAGTGATTTATACATCTAGAAGACGAAAAAAAAAAAAAAAAAGAAAATACATATTATTGGATTATAATATATTTCATACCTAGCAAGATGTTATTCCTTATAGTATTTTACATATTTGTTTTAAAAAGAGATATAGGTTTGTTAAGAAAATTTACCAAAATGTATTTTTTCTGGGTTGGCTGGTGAGAGGGAGAGCTGGATAGTACTCACATGCTAAATATAATCACAAGAACGAGTCCTGCAGAAAACAGGAACAAGCTGTTTATAATATTTTTTCACTGCATTTGAGGTCAGTATGGCTTACTTTGTGTACCACTGCAGAAGGTCTTATTGGTGATTAAGTAGATTGCTAAACTATGAACACCAATTAATTACATTTTATAGTAAAAGTTAACATGATTGTAAGACCCAGCAGGTTTAACTGAACCAACTGAATTATCCTAATGGACAGAGGCAACAACATCAACACTGAGAAACAAAGGATTAAATCATAGCCTCTTGGGTGCCATTGTGTTGAATAAATTCACCGTTAATTTAACCCTTTTCGAGACATGTGCTGTTTAATCAAGTATGCACCAGAACACATGCTCTGTAACTTACAGACGAGCGCCCAGGACAATGCCTTGTCAAGGAAAGGCATGCTGTGAAATACATACAGTTACACATGAGGTGCTCTGTTTCTCTTTTGATAACAAATAATTTACACTGTTGCATAAATATTATAAGAAAACAATTCTCGCTATAAATAATGGCCTTACCTAAAGTGTCAGACACTATCATGTAAATGTAAATAGTTACATTAAATGTGCATGACACCCAGGTAAAACGACTTA
Organism: Acipenser oxyrinchus oxyrinchus; assembly: GCA_030684275.1. Taxonomy (NCBI): domain Eukaryota; kingdom Metazoa; phylum Chordata; class Actinopteri; order Acipenseriformes; family Acipenseridae; genus Acipenser; species Acipenser oxyrinchus. The sequence continues at coordinate 53,192,739 of CM060248.1, read as the reverse complement.
TGAATACAGTGTACAATACTGCAAGATGTTATAATTGGAATGCTAGGATAGTTTTATCCAGTTCATACATTGTGACTGACAAGAAAAGGTAATGACAATTCAATACAACTGTAAGTCGCCCTGGTAAGGGCGTCTTCTAAGAAATAAATAATAAATATCTCATTGGTAAAGTACTTCATACCTCACAGCAGAGGGCAGCTTAGACAGTTGGAAAGCCTGCAGAACAGCTAAGCCTTCCTTTTCAATTTCCTTTGTTTTGTGGGCAGTCAAAAGAAGGAAAAGAAGTTGCCTTTCAGCGACAGTGGACCCATCTGGTGCAGCAGGAAAATCCGATTTAATTGCTTCATTGCCAAAATGTGAAATCACTTCCTGAGGACACAGTTCACATACAGCATATGGAAAACATTAAAAGGTGCAGAAGCTTTGCTTAAATAACTGAACGCCAGTTTTTGTTTCTCACACTTACTGTAACATACATGCGTGTGCCCATTATGTCTCAGAGAACATTTACTGTTGGTAATCCAGTCTATATCTATATCCCAGATGTCGTTTTTGAAGAGAGTTGAATATCTTTATTAAAAATTGTTTGTGTGGTCATGGATAAATACAGTTTTTAAATGTTTGGTAATACATTATTAGTATAACTGCTTATCTCACTTTTAAGACTATTAGTTATTGTTTATAGTTTAACATTATAATATCTGGAAGCTTCACTAACGTTTTCTCTCCCATTGATATGTTGCATGGTTATTAAATGGCTTTGCAGATAAAACAAGGAATGCACAGCAGTGAAGAAGAGGGGAACACTGCAGAATACGATTTTAAAAGCAGTTTTCACAAGCCCTTAATTAATATTCTAAAAAGGCAAACTAAAGCAAAGGTATTACCACTTAAAATAGTATAAGAAAAAAGGTTACCACTGTCAGTAGTCCTCTGTAGTGTTACTACATACCTCTTTAATGCAGTAATTATGAATACTGACACATATGAAACTTACATATATCTAGTCAAAATAAATAAATAAATATCTGTGTAATGGTCTGTATATCAGTAGTAGGGATTCTTTTGGTATCTACTAATCTATAATTTGCTTTACATACAAATACATCCAGACATATGTATTATCTTAAACTATGCCACAAGTTAGAGGATGTGGCAAGTTAGTATTTGCATTTACATGTGTTCTGAAAAAGAATCTCAAATGAAATATTCCGAATTTTCTTTAAAAAAAAAAAATGATGTCTTGATAGTTTTTATACTGTATGACGTAAAAAGGTTGAATGAGTTACGGTCATTTGAAATAGCAGCGCCAGACAGATTGGGACCAAGACAAGCTTTAATCTCCTGATCACAAAATGCTTGCACGGATGGCAGTGCAGACTTAACAATTATTTTATTATTTGATTTGAAAAACATTTTATTAATGTATTTATGGGCCTCTTAGATATCCTATAAAATCTTTATTTATTTGTTTATTTATTTATTTACTTATTTTGCAACATATTTTGCAAACATAAAATAAGTCAAATGTCTTTTATCTAAGAAGCAACTGAACTCTCGCCTATTGAACACAGATAAAAGACAGCACTCTGTTTAAAGAACATGGAGCCAAACCGAGATTAGGTGCCAATCAGATACAAAGCTTCATTGTGAAGACAAAGGTTTTTGTCTCAGACACTCTTACTTACACTTTAGGTTGCTTCTAGAAAATACGGTTTAAAGACATAATCCCTGTGGCTAGCCACTTTTGACAATACAGCAACTGAATTCCTGCTGTGATAATGTTCACTAACAGACTCCTCAGAATGTATCTAATTTGCATCATATAGAAAACAATCTTGAAACTATTCTGGATGCCATATTACTATTGTAAAAGTTTGGACTATTGTGGTCTTTATTGTATAAACAGTACCTGATAGTTTAAGGACAAAATGGTCAAAGTGCTGTCATGTATAAGGAATAATGTTGGCTGAGTTGAGTAATATAATCTCATCCTGTAATGCCAATTGAGTCTGGCTTTCCTGGAAAACCACTGTAAACAGCATGTTTATCTCTGAACCTGGAGAAGGGGGTTCAGTCCTCAGATGCTGCCTCTATATTGTAATAAGAATGCTGACATGCCTTTTGAAGCAAGTTCTTACAGTTGAGTGAAGCTCCCGAACGAAGATGGTCATTGAAAACATCATTAGCATGTAAGAAAGTAGTAAAATTATAATCAGAAATTACAATTAATGTATTTACTAAAAAGTACACTTTAACCAGTTATAATTAATACTTTGCATGTAAACTTGTTTAGTAAAAAAAAATAAAGAAAAAATACAGTTTTAATATACTGTATGTATGTATGAATTGCCTTTGTGTTGCTGAAGATGGCCAGACTGGGTTGAATTTAGCTTTATCCCGTATATTATTCAGTATGTTGTCGTCATTGCCTGATTGATTTAATTGAATAGATGCATTGTATATTGCATGTGGTTTTGTGAGTCAGGTGAATGTGAGTGTAAGGTAAGGTCAAAATGCTCTCAGTATAACACGTTAGAGAAAGCCTTCAGGGAGGTAGCTGTGCCACACACGACAAGATTTTGCTCTGGACACTTCACTTGGTTTAAATTTGACACGTTAACAAGTTTCAAATACAAATAGGTCTTCCCACCGTGGAATTTTGAATGTTCTGCAGGTTTTTAATCTTTTCCAGGGCCTCTGGATTAAAACCAAGTCAGGGGTTGAGGTCATTTGTAGAGCCTAAGGTCAAATGTCAAGAAAAGTCCCATGCATTCCATGTGAATTTGTTTTAAATCTCCATTCTTCAGTAGTCATCATACTTTTGTGGTTTGAATGCATTTTCACAATTGTTTTACACACACATTGTTTTATTTCTTTGCCTGTGGACATGTTGTTATAAAATCAATCAGTAAGCTGTGTGAAGTAAATGCAGGGAAATTAACCTATTAGACAAGTCTGCCTGTATAGGGTACAGTAGGTAATACATATCTTGCAAGTGACATTGTAAGTGATTATTGCAAGTGACAGAAGTTGCATTCCCCCACTGTATAATGGTTATAAAGCATTGTAGCTTGTTTGAGGGAGGAGGAGGTGTGGGTGGGGTCAGAGAAACACCTAGATATGTGCAGTTACAGAAATAGTTTCCCAGACAGCAGAGGGAGTACAGAGGTATTATTAACGGGGGTTGGTTGTCTTGCTAAATTGCTGTCATTTAGGCTGGGGAATTGACAGCAGGGAAGGGGTATGGGATTGGGGTAGGAGGCTGTACATCAGATTAAAGGTGCTCTGACTAAACACCTTTTAAGGTAAAATTTGACTTTCTAAATGATATATATATATATATATATATATATATATATATATATATATATATATATATATATATATATATATATGGAATTACCACAACTAAAAAATAAATAAATAAAACAGGACTTAATCCCACAAAAAGATATATACTGTATGTGAAGGGAAACCTTGACATTTTCTTCTAAACTCCCCAAATAGTTGAGTATCAAGATTAATGTGCTTTTTTATAAACAAGAACCTGCATATTATCAGTGTACACTAAAATATCCTATTAAGTGTGTTCAAAACATATCTGAGGAGTGAAAGTATGTGAAAAATGTATTCTGATATCACCATTGTGGATGTTTTCAAGGTTAGAGAATAAATGAGGACTGTTTGTGCCAAAGGCTGCATGAGTCCGTGATTTTCCCATTTCATTAGAGTTGTATAAATTGCAGAAACATCAGTTTGACATATTAGGTTGTGGGTAGTTAGATACATGCCACTGCGATGACTATTTTGTATTTCAAAGCCAGAAAACATATTTGTTGACGGATCAAGCTTTCCAGTGTAACTAATGGTTGTGAAATGTGCTTAAGGGTTTAATGGGTGTTATGAAGTCATTAGATAGATGTACACGTTATTTGTATTATTATACAATATACCGTATACAGCAAAAATATAGCAAAACAAATACGGTGTACAAAATTAATTGTGCCTTCTGTTTTTAGACTTCAGGTAAAAATTAAATATATATATATATATATATATATATATATATATATATATATATATATATATATATATATAATCTGTAGTATTTTGTATTTAATTATATCCTGATGTAACTATCACTGACACTGTTATCTGCTCCGTTATTGAATCATATTTTGTTATACTTGTACTTGCTAGAACCAAAGTCATTGTATTTATCTTGCTCTTAATTGTATTATTATATGTACTGTGATTCTTGAAATGTATTTTTGTATGTATTTTTTTTACGACTGTAAGTCGCCCTGGATAAGGGCATCTAACAAAATAAATATATATATATATATATATATATATATATATATATATATATATATATATATATATATATATATTGGGTCACTCATGACTACCATTACATTAATAATGTGGAGTTTATACTTGGAGCTGAGATGATTTTTCTCATAGTCAGAGAAAGTGAAGTATCAGCGTTAGTCATTGCTCTTTGTGTGAAAACAGATAATACTTAAATAATTCTCTAAATACTAGTCAGTAATCCAGTGGTTTATTACTGTCAATCCTGGAAAACAACATCAAAAGTTTTAAGAATATTATGCAGTCAGTTTATAAGTAGGCATGTTGATTTGGGTTCCTGCACGGTTACCATACTTTTATATTTATTTTCATTTTGTTTCCCCATTATTATAAAGTTACCGACATTTGGATACCCATATGTCAAATTAAACCAACCATCGTGCCATATTCTCTAATAACTACTTTGGTTATTCATCTAAAGTTTCAAATGTCATGTATTTCCCATGTGGGTAAACAAAATAAATCAAAGTAAAAAGTTTTGATGAAATGACTATACATTTGTTTGTTTGTTGGTTGATTGGTTAGTTTTATTCAAATATGGGTCTACCTAGGATATACCCTGTTGTTCACAAACACATTGTTTATGTACACCAAAATGCAAGAAAAATTAATTTAAGACCTGGCTGATATGTTCACTGAAAGACTGTGTGAACCTGAAATATACTTATTACAGTATTCACTATATATATATATATATTAAGGATATTATCTTCAAATATTGCTCATCCTTGTTAGACAGCTTGTTAGACAACTTCCAGTCCTGGGTTTCTCAAATACAGATGATGTTTTTTCTGTACTTGTTGATTATGCTTCGGATACCACACCTTGAAAATTGACTTATGCAAGCTATTTCACTCAATGTTGTTCCTTCTTTATATATTTTTTTTAGACAATGCCTGCAGTATCAGAAAAGGAGAAGGCTGGTAAGTAAGATTCAATTAGTTATGTTCTCTTGATAAATTGCTTACAATGTGCAATCCCGATGTAATTCCTCTTCTGTGCAAGACATAAAGCAGTGTTTGAACCTTAGTGTCTGTTAAATGCAAAAGATTAGAGACTTGCCAAAGGTGTATTTAAACTATTCAGTTGTTTCATTTACTGTAAATATGGATTATCATGAGAAATCTGAAAATATGATTTTCTGTACTGAAGATAAATAGTTAACACTTTAGTATAGGGATCTGTAACAGGGTGATTTTACAAACGTGGGTCATCACTGAATAATACTGAAGCAATCGTAGCCCTAGTGTCACACTTAATTAGTGTCAAATTTCATAAAGAAAACAAAACAAAGCTAAAAATAAAATTTTGCCACACAAGGCAAGCGCTAGCTTCACTAAAAGAAACATCCCACTCCAGGAACCTACTACACTACTAAAACCCTCTATACTGTTTGGGATCAGCATCCCCTAAACTGACCTACTTCTGGGCTCCTGGAGTCTCGGCATCTTCACGGCAACTCTGGCCTCTTCAAATGGCTTTTTCAAACGGGCTCGGCTGGGAAATGCCTTCAAAAGCACGGTCTTGCAGTGGAAGGATTTTGTGTAGTAGTGCTGTCCTCCTCGATGTCAACACAGCAAGCTTTCGCTCAGCGTCCATCTGTATGGCTATAGCCATGTAGTAGCCTTGAGCTGTGGCGCAGACACCTTTTGAGCTGTGTGCAGGTTCCCCGGGCACGCCCCCCAGCCAATCAGGACCTCCTGATCAACTCAGCACCGGGCGATCCTACCTGCTCAATTAGTTGCTCAGCAACGCATCTCCTCTTCTGCATCCCAGCTGCTTCCATAAAGGCACACATTCACTCAAGAAACAGTGACAGGGTACCTATATACTGTCAAAATTTATTGAACTGAGAATTTGCTCAATTAGACCTTTTGACTTGTTTTCAGCTCTTAAACAGTTACAGATTTCAAGTTAGCTGTAACATTTTACAAGTAACTTTAACTATGCAACTGTTTACGAGCTGAAAACAATTAAAACGGTTTAATTAAGCGAATGATTAGTTCAATTAAGGGTTTAGTTAAGACATAGGGTGGTGGTCTCTAGGACCGGATTTGAGAAGCCCTGATATATATACAGTATATATATATATATATTTGTATTGCTTTTTGCATACATAGCATATGATGGGAATAATACTTTCTAATGCATGTCAGTTGCTTGAATTTTACAGACTTGGGATTCGAGGCTATTTTTCTTACTCTTAAAAAAAAATTTTAAAAAATTGAATGCACATTTTTTTAAAACGCAACGTATCTATGGCAACACAATTAAATAGCAAACTTTTTTTTTTTTAATGCAGTACAAATCCATGTGAATTCTAATAAGATCAGCCTCGAACTAAATATTCCCAAGGGATTGGTCAGTGTCCAAATATGACACATAAGTAGTTCTGTTACTACTTTAAATTAATTGCACTTGCTTTCAAATCTTACATGATGATTATTTGCAATACAGTAGTTCACACTCTGACCCTTGAGGCCTGGTCCAACCTGGGACTTAATAGGTTCAATAACTAATTTAGGACCTGGTTTCAATAAAGACCAGGACTGGAAGATTACTATTTGTTTACAATATGTGTGTTAAGTATAACACACACATATATATATTGTGGCATAGTAGGGGGAGAAGGAGAAAAGTTGTAGTCCAAGGAGGGAGCTGCAGGACTACAACTCCCAGAATGCCTGGGACTGCTGAAATAGAAAACACCTGAGACCAATTAAGCCCTACATAAAGGCAAGAGAAAGCCTGCAGCCAGGGCTGTTGCTGATGGAGAAGCAGCCATATGCAGCTTGGCTAATGGAGTATAAGCCAGCTGCTGAAGAGACTTTTTAAACAACGAGGTACTGTGTTTGTGTTTTGTTTGTTTTACTGGTAAACGGCTTAGCCGTCCAGTTGTAGCTAGTGACGGATGAAAAGTTTTAGTTAGCGCTCCAAAGTGGAGTTAGGTTTTTTTTCTTTGTTTTTGTTTGTTGTAAATAATAAAGTGCTATTAAACTTCAGTCCTGTGTGTGTCTCACTGGTGTGTAGGGTGAAAAGCAAGCCTCAGCCGCAAGGCTACGTACCACAATATATATATATATATATATATATATATATATAGTGGGTCAAATAAAACAGGCCATGTATTCATAGTTTTTTATATAAATCTTGTTTTGAATTTTCTTTAACTGGTTAGTATGTACAGGCCACATTTGCACAATATCACTTTTATCTGGCAACAAATTCAATCAGCTAAAAAGGAGAGGAAAGAGCTCCATGTGACATTCCTGGATTTGGCTAATGCATATGGTTCAGTGCCACATGAACTTCTTTGGGCAGCATTTGATTTTTTCAGTGTACCAATGACAATAACAAATCTAGTGAAAGCCTACTTTGGAGATTTGCAATTTAGTTTTTCAACTTCAGAATTCAGCACTACATGGCAATGCCTAGAAGTTGGAATAATGGCAGGATGCACCATTTCTCCACTGGCTTTCACCATGGCAATGGAAGTAATCATTAGGGCATCAAAATGGGTAGCGCTTGGCTTCTGGAATGCGACTACCACCAATTCGAGCATACATGGATGACATGACAACCATGACTACAACAGTAGCCTGCACTAATCGGTTATTGGGCAAATTAGCCAATAACATTGAATGGGCACAAATGCAATTCAAGCCCACTAAATCAAGGAGCATCTCTATAATTAAAGGTAAAGTAGTAGATAAAACGTTCTTCATTAATGGTGAGGCAATACCAACAGTGTCTGAGAAGCCAGTAAAGAGCCTTGGGAGATGGTACGACGGGGATCTAAAGGACACAGTTTGTGTGGAAGAAGTTAGACAACAAGCTGTGGAAGGGTTGAAGAGCATAGACAGCAGTGCTTTACCAGGCAAACTAAAACTTTGGTGCTTTCAGTTTGGTCTACTGCCAAGGTTGCTGTGGCCACTGACTGTGTACGAGGTTTCTTTGACAACAGTAGAGAAGCTGGAAGCTTTAATCAGTTCACACATCAGGAAATGGTTGGGAGTTCCACGCTGCCTCAGCAGAGTGGGACTTTATGGTAAAGGAATACTGCAGCTACCTGTCTCCGCTCTAACCGAGGAGTTTAAGTGCGCCAAGGTCCGACTGGAAATGACATTAGTAGAGTCACGCGACAAATGCGTAAGGGAGGCAGCACCTGTGTTGAAAACTGGAAGAAAGTGGGCGGCAAAGAAAGCTGTGGAGGATGCAAAGGCTGCCCTTCGAATTGGTGATATCATGGGGCAATTTCAGCATGGAAGAGGGGTCTTGGTCTCAGTTCAGCTCCTCCTACATGGCACAAGGCAGCCCCAGCTCAACGGAGGAAGCTGGTAGTCAACGAGGTGCAAAAGCAGGAGGAGAGGATGAGGTGTATAAAGGCCATTTCCCAGGGCAAGCAGGAGAATGGATGAGATGGGAGAGTGTGGAACAACGCAAGATTGGCTGGCAAGACCTATGGTCAATGGAACAGAGCAGGATCAGTTTCCTTATAAGGTCAACATATGATGTTCTCCCATCACCACAGAACCTAAACCTCTGGGTAGGAGAGGATCCCTCATGTCCTTTGTGTTCATCACCTGCAACATTAAGGCACATTTTGACAGGATGTAAGGTGGTTCTTAGCCAAAGACGGTTTACTTGGCGCCATGACAAGGTGCTGCGATGTTTGGCTTTAGCACTGGAAGACAAGCGTAACATGACCAATAAATTGCCACCTGTTCCATCAAAACATTACACACAAAAGACAACATTCCTCCGCCCAGGAGAGCAACCACCAAGAAAAGGTGTTAAAACCAATCCTCGCCCAGGACAGCTGGAAGCTGCTAGAGACTGGAAAATGCTGGCAGATGTTGGTCAACGGCTTATTTTTCCACCTGAGATTGCCACCACAAACCTTCGACCAGATATTGTCGTGGTCTGGATCAGCACGCCTTGTTCACCTGGTAGAGTTAACAGTGCCATGGGAGGATGCTGTAGATGAGGCGTATGAGAGGAAGAAACTGCGGTATGCTCAACTAGCCACTGAAGCGGAACAGCGTTTACCCAGTGGAAGTGGGATGTCGAGGATTTGTGGCACACTCTACAACCCGGTTTCTCAGAGATGTCGGATTCAATGGCCAAGAGTTGCATCGCACAGTGAAGAACTTATCTGAAGCAGCAGAGAGGAGCAGCAACTGGCTGTGGTTGAGATGGAAAGATTCTGGTTGGGGATCTCAAGCACAATAGAAAGAAACGCTGATGTACAGGAAAGTAAGCTGGGCTGAGTTGAGTGGGGGATGGAGGGGGGTGATGCTGGGACGCCAGAATCACCGTCGAGCCCTCTTGAGGTGTCGTGGGCTAGTCGACGAAACACCGAGGATGGAAGGTGCCCACTTGAAGACCCCAGAGATTTACCCTACTTAGCTCAATCCAGAAGGTTGTCATGCTGATGCGCTGGGGAGACCGCACTATGGTTGATCCCCGGAGCCAGCATTGCAGCCGTTGTGTGTGCTGATGCACTAGGGAGGCAATAAGCTGATCCCTGGAGCCAGCATTACACTTCAGCCATCAACACCAGACAGAAGGAAATCTACATCATCATATGGAAGGAAGCGCAAATGGATGTAGACACATATGGATCACATGAGTTTACTGTGAAGCTACGTCTTAGTTGGTGCTTATCTTGGCGAGAGCCAAGTTCAAATCAGCATGAAGTTTTAACTTCTACTCTCGTGTAATGGAAATCATTATGATCATTGCAGTTGTCACATGTTTATCTGATGTTGCCTGAAATTCAAAGGAAGACACTTGGGCATTCTTGGATAAAGGATACAAAGATCAAAGGGGATGACACACATTTAAAGGGCAGGATCTTTTAGCTGCCTTCAGGGTCTAAACCCTCTAAACAGCATCATTGCTTAAACACACGATGAATGGTAAGATAAATGTCAAATACAGTGCCACAGAAATACAGGCGTGTGATCGCTTGCATATGACTTCTCTGCTGAGAAAATTTCAGACAAGCAGCACTGTATATCATTTGTCTGACACACACATCAGCAATGGAAAAGGTGGCACAGTGATTATTTTTAAACTTGAAGGAACATATTTGAGTAGCAACCATTAACATTTGTGATACAGGGGGCAGTCGATAACCAAGCAACAACATTAAAAACATTAAAACAGTATTAAAAACAGATGATATCTATCCTGATACACAAAAGACTAAGCAAGTGTATCTTCTATCTATGTATCTTTTTAAGCTCAGGGTGTCCTTGAATTCATAGCTTTTTGGTAACCCATGAAGAAATGCCTAAAGTTTGTTAAATTAAATGAAACCTTCAGGACACTTCCTTCTCACGCTATAATAGGCTCGTCCTGCAGTAAAAGTTTCCCATTACCTGGCCACATTTAGGGAGAATCTAAATGTTAGGTTGTGGGGCAATGTGGAGACAGTCAGGCAATCCTATAGGTGAAAAGCTCACAGCAGGATATCATTTATATGTAATGAAGCAGAAGGTTGATTTGTCACTAAATGAGGGACATCAAAGGCCAATTGGCTGATGCATTAGTTTGGAGTGTTGTATTATTTTCTGTCTTACTGAAAAAATAAAGATGTCAGCAAGTAAGCTGTTCTATATATCCTTTCTTATCAAGCTGTAGTGTTTACAGTGTAGTGGCATTGCAACTGACCTTTTCATTTTGTGTGATAATTGTGACATTAGGGGTATCCAAAATTGAAAGCTTACAGAACCCTGTTATTTTTTACAATAAATGCATTGCTTTACCTTTGCTGTATCCAGTGATATCTTTGTCAACATCAAAACAATTGGGACTAGGTTGAACAATATATCACTGCGATATGTCCATCATAGGACACAGCAG